>JALXJV020000018.1:30960115-31541683 GCA_024633595.2 Lepomis macrochirus
CAGCTTTTATTTATTGAAAGAATAAAAGAACAAATAGTCTGAACCAAACACAGAAATGTACAGGGAAAACTTTTTTTTAGTTTTATCAGCTATTGAATTCATTAAGAAAATAACTCAAAAAGTCAAAAACTAATTTAGTAAATTTGCACTTTTGATCGTTATTTTGTTGGCATAAAAACTTAATGATGTGCTTTGACACAACTGTTCAACCTCATGTTTGACCCTGAAAAAAACTCTCCACTAAAGTCCAACCTAAGTCTGCTAACTAGCTTTCAGTAATCACATCTTGCCGTCTTTTTCAGCAGATAGCTTTGCAAATGTTGTGCGCTTAAAAGCTCCTCAAACGGCTGCGTTCAGCCTGCAGACCTCAATGCTCAAGTCTGATTTATTGCCCAGATCTGATTTAAATGTGGCCCATAGGGGTGAAGTGTGAACTGGCCCCGGCTCACAATTCTCCCGATTTATGACAAAACAGACATATCGTGGTGGCCGGACAGAACTTTCTGTCCTTCTCCATCAGGATTGGTAAAGTGCAGAGGCCGGAAAAGCTGACTTGTGCGCTCAAAGGCAGAACACCCGAGGCACCGATACAGTTTGTGAGATTTATTCTAATAATAACAGGCCAAAACACAAACAGCAGTCCAAAAACTGTTGCACAGAGAACAACCTGAGACAATCCATGTAAATACAGGACAAGAAAGAGTGAACAGAAGTGAGCAGATTAAACACAGCGTCAGCCGAGCAGGGAGGGAGCCAACAGGTGAAACACATCAGGTAATCAGGGAAGACAAAGACAGGAAATAAAGCTCAACGGAGAACACAGAGACGGATGGTATCAAAGTAAAACAGGAAGTAAAGCGTGCAACAACACACGAGGATGGATTTAACGCGACAACAGAAAACACAAAACGCATGCACAACCAGACAGAACCTTAATGAGAACCCAGAACTAAGTTTACTGGTTCTGTATGAGCAGCGCATCTCTCTCTACTGTTTCCACCTGAACAGGTAGCATGCAGGTGACTCTGAAGAGAGCTGAGCCCGAATTTATGTCAAATATTTTTACTGAGACTTTAAAAAGAGTTCAGATGCTTTGAGAACATTAAATATCGCAGATCATTTATATGTCGCCTGTGAGCAGCCGTCAGTTCCTCCTGGTGTCAGAGTCTTTCCTTCAGATCTGCAGTCGAAGCTTCAGTCCAGCTCTGAAGCCCTTCGCTCCTCCACATCCTGGCAGCGGCCGAAACCACGAAGGGAAACATGTCATGGGAGAACAGTAAACTGGATCAGGGAGCGGGCGGGAGGCTCGCCACATGAAATGATTCCTGAGAAAAATCTGGCAGAAATCCCTCTGAATATTTCTGATGCAGCAGCCAAATGAGGTTTAGAGTCAGAAAACTGGCAGCAGAGCTTCTTCTTCTGGTGACCGAACAGGGTCAGCACAGGAAGTAAACGTGGGCGGAGCAGGAACCTACTGTGGGAGACTCCTGCTCCTTACAGAAGGAAACTTCGGAAACATCTAACCAGTTGTTCGGCCTTGTTTCACATGTTGTCCCACAACTCTCCCTCCTCACACAGCTGAAAAACTCTAACATAATTTTCATCAACCTGTAAATTCACTGGGAAACCAGAAACACAAATCAGCCGAGCTGCTAAAACATCAAGATCATGACCTGCATGTTTGTTAAGAAGGTGGTATTAAACTTTTGGCTTTTCCCCTCTCCTTTATTGGGTTATATACCTTTTTTGTGCATGTAACAGGTTTGCCTAAATAGCCTAAATAAAAATAAAAAGCCTAAATACCAGCCCAAAGGGAGTTCCCATCTGCCACAAAAAACTCTGCTCTGAACTGACTGAAAACAGCTCGTTTGTAGTCCAGCCTTTACTTACACTTTCTTGTGATGTCACAAGAAGATACATGTCATAATGCTCGCCGAGCTTCTAGTCTGACACGGCCTCAAAAACACTGGTGGAAAAACAGCGAGCTGCAGCACACAGGTCTCCTCTCCCTTCCAAACACTAGCTACCCTCCAGGCAGTCAGTGGACATAAAGTTGTTACTGTGATGTAGAGACAGAGCTCGGTTAAAACTTTACGGATGAAAGATCCTTTTGTTACAGATTAATAACTCACCGCTCTGAAACTCTTGCTCCAGTCCATGTTGCCAAGCTGGTCGGCAACACGTACAGCTGAACCCGAGCTGTCTTTTTGCTGACCCGCCCTACTCTGCTTCTGATTGGCTAGTAGTCCTTAACTAGGAACTGTGCATGTGTAACTCTCGACAAAGATCATTTAGAGGCACGATGTATCACTCCATAGCTAAAATGAAGCCTTCGACACAGGGTGAAAAGAGGAGCTGCAGCAATGTGCAGTCTGACAAAAAAATATGGTGTTTTTTTGAAAATGAAACTGTGTAAACCTGGTACAACCCCTAAATAAGATTTTGAACCTGAAAATGAGCATAATACCACCTTTTTAAGACTGTGTGTTCTGTGTTCATGCTTTTTCCTGTTTCTGTAAGTTTTATTTGATCTTGTTGCAGTTTGAGGTTTTGTGTTTTGCTGCCCAGTTTATTCTTTTGTTCATTCGCATGTTTAAGTTTCCTTAGTATCTGTCGTGTCTCTTATCTTTGTTCTTTGTCCTGCGTTTTAGTTCATGTCCTAGTGTTTCTCCAGTGGCCTGCACTACGAAGGGAGTTCAACCTACTCAGAGTAACTCAGGGTTGACAAACTGACCACCGAATTGGATAAGTGGATAAGATGTTTGTTAGTTTTGTCGGTGTTAATGTAATTGGTGCGCCTTCGCATAAAAGGGGCGTGTTCGGCCGTGCAGGCAGACTGCCAACCGCTCATGCTCCATATTTCTCCAGAGGAATGCACGTTGGTAGTGTCAGGAAATTATGAATGTCAAGACAAGTTAACGGCTAAATCTAACACCATGTTGGCATCGCATTGAGTAAATGTGTAGCCTAATTATCTTCCCAGTTTTCTTATTATAGTTCAAATCTCTATTGTATTTTATGGGCTCTTCTTTTATGTGTAATATGATAAAGATGTATAAGTACAACTGCACATAAGGTCCATTGTAGTAGAAAAAAACCCATTGAATGTTTCCTTTGCTAGTGTTTTTCTACAGTCGGCCTGAATCCATCACACAAATGTTCACACTACTGTTCAACAAAATGGATGTTTATGTCAAAGAGAAGAACATCTTTTAATGCAATCAAATTATTAATTCAAAAGCATGTGTTAGTAAATTTTGTGCATGAAATCGTCTTCTCCTTCCTTGAGTTTCTGTCGTGCAAAAATAAGTTTTTACAGACAAAAAACACTGAGGAGAAAGAGCTGCAAAGAAAAGCTTGACACGTGCAGCAACTTGAGATCTCGTCTGCACAAAATGAAAACAGACTAATTTTCACTTCCACATGAAATAAAGAATACTGTGTACGAGGCCTCCTCCCTGTATGACATAAGCAAATATACCCAGGTGGTGTAGTTGATCCATGAAATCACAATAAGCCTCACGTTCACATTTTCATACCACGATTCCCTAAATTCATCTTTTTCAAACTTTTTTCATTTGGAGTTTTGCCTTGACGTGTTTTACTATGTTACTGTTTTAAAAAGGAATTCTCCATTTCTAGAGGCTGTGTTAGATGTTTCTTATCTGATGTGCTTGACTGGCGTGTGGATCCTTGTTTCAGTCATGGGTCACTGGGTTAAGGGCACCAGGTTTCCTCAGTCTGCCTGAGGCACCTGTCTGATTATTTAGCCTCACAGAGGATAAACAGTCACAAGTGCTCTTGGTCTTACATCCTACAGACTGGTTGCACTCTGTACGTCTGTATCACCTTCTTTGCAAAGAATAAAACCCTCAAAGACGTCCTGGTTGAACATTTTTATTTCAGAAGACTCACTTACATGATCAATTCCAGAAAAAACCAAAGTGGATGTAAGCTGAAGTTTAGTCCTGCGGGACAGACTCCAGGTCAGTCTGTAAGAAGTGTATTAGGGAGTTCATGTGTAAAGTTATTGATCAGTGAAGGACGTATGTCCGGAGCTGCAGCTAATTAACATGCAGGGCCGATCGCAGCCGGACGCTCTGATTGGACATCTGTCAATAGAGGAATTAACGTGTTGGACAGGCCTCCCCCGGATAGAGGTTAGGCAATCCTGCTGAGGACGCCCCCCCATCACCACCACCGCACTGAGAGACTAACAGTAGGATTAGAACCCAGAACACCCCCCAAAGGCTTAAACAGCTCTGTGTTTAAGATTGACAGGTGAGACAAAAAGAAATACGTTTTCTTTCCTCTCACATCAGACCGCCGTCGCACGGAGACGGGAGTTTTCTGTCCTCTCAGAAATCGCTGACGCTTTGGGCCTTTTGAACCTAGACCCTTCACACTTCTGTGAACTCTGGTTGGAGTAACCTCACAGCCAAATCCAGTTCGCTTAGTGAATGTGTAGGGTTTGAAGGATCCCAAAGGTTTTTTTGGAGACATCAACTATTGACCTCTTCTGTCGTTTCTACACTGAACAAAATTATAAAGGCAACACTTGCTCCCAATACAGTGAAACTGCACATTTTGGAGTGGCCTTTTATTGTGGCCAGCCTAAGGCACACCTGTGCAATCCCCATGCTGTCTGATCAGCATCTTGATATGCCACACATGTGAGGTGAAGATTATCTCGGCAAACGAGAAGTTTGCTTACTAACACAGATTTTGACAGATTTGTGAAGAATATTTGAGAGAAACAGGCCTTTTGTCTACATAGAGAAAGTCTTGCGTTTATATGAGGACGTGTTGGTTGGGTTTTAGTCCTGAGTTTGGCTGTGATCGCTGAAAACATTATCCTCTTACACTCAATTCCTCACGCATTCAATCACACACCCCCCGTGTCTGGACCAGAGGAGTGGAAAACCTGCAGGGCTAAGGCTGGACCCCATCTGGAGGTCTCAGGCCCCTCGGCTCTTGATGAAAAGACCCACTCAGGCGAACCCTCCTCACCGATGATCTCAGGCTGCCACTCGAGGGAGGCAACATCATCCTCCGCATCTTTCATGTAGGTGAGCTCTGGGTCAGCCAGTACTCCACTGGGCTTGCTCGTCTGTCCTCCCCCCGCCATCGCCATCACCACACTGTCCGGGTGCTGTGGCTCTGGCCTTGTCCTTGGGTAGCTCCGAAGGGCCAGCCCCCTCTCTCTCAGTGTGTGTAAGGACTTGGCTTCGAAACTGGATGGTCGTCGGTTCAAGTTCAGCTCGGAACAGCGATACGTAGTGTGGACGAGTTGCTGAAGAGGTGCAAGGCCCTGAAATCCACAACAGTCCCCTCGCTCTGTGTTGTTGCATGGGTGTGTATTTCAGACAGTGTGTGCACTAATAACAATAATAACAACAGAGAAAACTACTTAATAAAGGATGTCTTTACAAACCATTTCCAAATAACTTGTGAGTGATCGACATTAAATGATCCAAACGCTCCAACAGCTCGACATCTGAGTAACGGCTTCCACTTCCTCCTGATGTTTCACATTAAAAGCTCTCCAGGAAAGGGCTTGACACCAACGTCTGCACGTGGAGACACACTAACTTCATTCACTGGGCCGCTTCAGTCGATTCGCCATAAAGGCTTGAATGTGCCTTCTCACAGACGGGAGACACTTGAACACCCTGGATTCACGCGAAGCTGTTCTTTTCTAAGAAGTCAGCCACAGATGGAGTGGACGTGACGGGAGATAACTCAGCAGAATGGCGTCTGCAAACGGCGAATTTTGCGTCTTTCAGAGACACTTTAAAAAGCTTCCACACTGCCGACATGTTTGCGGTAAAATATATTCGGTCTTTTGACTTATTAGACCGAACACTGAAAGTGCTTTTTTTGGCCGATTAATTTCAGTGGCCGAACATTCGGTGCATCCTTTTATCCTATTACACCAGATATACATTAGAGCAGCTCGTTTTTAAATCCCCAAATCTGAAAAAAGGCCATTTTTTTCTCAACAGGCATCTGGTCTGAATCAGAATTTTGATTATGAGCTTATACTTCAGCATTAAATATTAAAGTGTTTGATTATGTTAAATCCTTCAAACTGACTGAACTCGCCAACAAAAATAAAAAAAAGGAAAGAAAGAGGTCAACTCTTGGTTTCCCTTTAAATATTCACACTGATGATTGAAACACACACGTTTAAAATTCAACAAAGTCGATGGCCAGTGATTTTGATTCAGGTCATTAGTTGCCCAAAAATGTGCATCTCAATATGTGGGCCAACATTTATTAAGATTTTTTTTGACGGCCGAACGACTGAATAATTCATTTTTTGTTGGGGGCACATTATTTATTTATTAATCAGTCTTAAATTTGGACTCAGATCAGATTATCCGGCTGCTTTCCAACACCTTTCCTGCCTGCTTTTGACTTGCCCTCCCCCCCCTTTTCTGTCAGTGAGGATTTTTTCAGGTCCGAGCAGCGGCACTGACATCAGCTGCTCGTTATTTGTTCCATTGATTTCTGCAAATGGCGTTTCCCCAAAATATCAGCCGCCCATTACACGGCATGAATTATAGATAGCAGACGAGCTGCTGGGAAACAAAAGGCAGGATGTCCTCGCTGCTGCCAGTTTGGGTCGACCACCTCCCCAAAAAATAAAAAAAACAACTTCTTCCTTTTTCTTTTCAAAGTAAAACAACCAGCAAAAGTTTTCAGGAATCCTCCCGGCTGAGGTTAATCTGTTCTGACTCCAGCAAGCTGGTTTTTAAGCATAAAAATCTGAATGACCTCACGGCTGTAAGGAACTGAAAGTCTTGCATCATGTTTCCAACAAACTCCAGTAAAAAAAAGGGCCTTTAGCAAAATCTCTGCATAATTTAGCAGAATACAACGTTAATGTGTAAATACTCGTCCAGTCACAGTGCAGAAGCAGATAATGAGAATGAATGAGCTTAATGTGCCGCAGAATAAACACAGTTAACAGAAACATCCTGCAGTGGAGTTCATAAATCTACAAAGAGAAACGCATCGCTAATAATTAAAACTGATTTTATGAAACCTGTCACTTTTGAACGCTGTATTTCATACTTGTTGCACCACGCTGAGATCCGGAGAAGCTTTTTAAAAGTATTTCAGCCGAGAAGCAGCACTGAGGCGTGAAATAAGACGGCCGTTCAACTTTTATATTAACACAAGTTTTACCTTTAAATTCTCTCACATGACAGCTGACCCGCAAACACATGCGCAGCATTACAGACTCTTAGATAAACCAGCCGCATGTATTTCTCAGCTATCTTCTGCTGCTTGATAGCAGCGATTGTGGTTCAAAGTAGACGATCACAATATCGTCACACTAAATGTAGTAAATTCAATTATATAAGGCTAACAGGCTGTTTACACCAGAGGTTTTGGACATCAATCTTTCGCCCGGATCCTGAACCAGGCACACAAATCTAAATCTCCGGTTTCAGTGTGGCGCTCAACTCAAATCACATCTAACTTTGTTATCCAGGAGAGGAAAGTCACGTGGTCAGAGGCGCATGCAGGGCTGAAAACTGAACAAGTAATGTTACAGAAAAGACATCCTATCTCTTTATGCCCTCATCTCATGGTGATGTCTGTGAAGGTAACACATACACCTGGTCCAGAGACCTGCTGCTTAGGGCAGCTCCGGGCGTCTGGCCCTGAGCAAAGGGATGCATAATACACAGTCTAGGTTTTTATGTTTTTGGGGAACAAAGATCCTCTCCAGGCCTTGAGTGAACATTTCAGGAGAGGAGAGGAAAACACCAAAACAATCTCACAGTTCTGACCTTAACACTAGTAAATGTGAACAAACCACCCATCCTTCATCAATAAAGTGTGATTCAAATTCAATCACAAAACAATCCTGTTTTCTACCTGTCTATCCAAGACTGTCCTAACCAGAATAACCACAATATCGGTCATTTGTGCGGCACGTTATTACGATCCAGATTCACTTTTGTTGTGGCAGCGACCTCTAGCAGCCGTACAACGTTTGGGTGATGTATTATCAAAGGCAAGAAAGTCCAAATAGGGAGGCAGGCGGGTCAAACCCCGGACGTTCACTCAGGAGCTTGGCGCTGGAGTTCCATGTAAAACCAAGTAAAGGATGAGTTATTTAGAGTTTTTACTTAAATAGCGTTACCAACTTCTGTATTTTACTTCCTTTAACCCAAACCACAAAGTTTTCCTAAACCGCAACCGTTTCACAACAGTAACCACGTGTTTAATGTCACGTGACTTACCAACCTGTTCTCATCCCAGGGCGTCATATATGGACGCTTTGTCAACATCCATCGGCGTTGCTATTTAACGCTCTGTGTTCCCTTTGGCATTATTTTTTGCATGTGTAGGGCTCCGTGATCAAGTTAGCGACATTAAACACGCAACATCCGGTTAGACTTAGAAAAGATCATGGTTTGGGTCAAAATAATTTCATTAGCCTACTTACGTAACATTCTGTTGAGTTAAGCTACGCTACTTTTATAAGTTATGTAACATCACTAAAAAGAACGGAAACAAACACCAGTCTCCAGGGAGAAGGCCTGCTCTTTGGCCTGCCGTCCTTCTCAACCACCTCCTTATAAATAACAGATTGTAAGAACATTAGTACTTTTATTGACGGGGAACGGGTTGGAGGACTTATTGTTGGACTTGTCCTGAAGCTTTCTGTCCAGGGCCGTGTTTCAGAAAGCAGGTTTAACAAACTCTGAGCTTATCCCTCAGCTCTGGGTTGACTGAGCCTGAGGTGGGTAACGCTGAACTTATTCTGATCAGCTGTTCTGGAACCGAAAATTCAGTCAACTCTGAGTATGTTGAGCCTGATGGAAGCGCGTGCGTGGGGATGAAAAAAAGGCATCATCAATGGAGCTCCGATACTACGATTCACCATGGCAACAGGTAAATAAAGGCAGAGTCTCCATTTTAATCGGGTGGAGCTAGAAATATGAATGCGCGCCAACGCGGACCCTGATTGGCTGTCAAACGCAGGAGTGGAGGAAGGATCAAAGCGTTAACATTATTAGGCGACTATACAGCGTTACTCATTCATCATTTACCAGACTGGAATTAACTTAATGAATGAAGTGCTGGAATTATCCTACAGCCTGTTACATTCGTTTTTGAATAGAAAGCTGTATTTATTAAGCTGTAACCTGACGGGACAAAATGCAGGTGGCAGTCAGCTACCTGATTATGAAAATAAGTCGGCTATAGGTCAAATATAAGACACAGTTTACTCGTGAACCTGTGATTGTAAAGTCACAGTCACACCCAGCAGGTTAGACTATTAATTATTTTTTGCAGTGGAAAATGTGTCTATATGTTAACTTTATTAATGCTGTTAAAACACATTCAGACTATCAGCAGGTAATATTGAAAAACTCCCTTTTAAACCTTATTTAGGCCTGTTTGTTTCAGCTGCACCTCAGTCAACCTCACTCAGAAACGGTCACATCATCTCCAACATGATAACAACGAATGTTTCAATCGTGCGACTATCCTGCAGAATGAAAGATTACTGTATTGCTCAGATCATCCCCGGCTGCAGACGTGGGGACGATCTGTTCGTTCCACCTGACGACTGAAGTCCTGAACAGACACGATAAACAACTTAGTGATAAAAACATTATCTATATTTTTGATTATCTGACAGCTGACTTTGGGCCAAAGAATAACTGATTAGTTTTTGGAGCAGATCCATTTTTATTGAAGGATTTCTTTGCATGTTGCCATTTTTATTTTTTAAACAATTTTCTCATGAACTATGAAAAAAAACTGTCTGGCGCATGAACTCTGTGATTGTCACTGAGTTTTATTTGATGCAGATGCAGATTAAAAAAATAAAGACTTCCTATTATTAAAATAACAGTGTTACACAACTGCATGTGCTCTGTGAGAACTCTTCTAGCCTGAATGTATTTGAAAATCTATTTTATTAAATCACCAGAGTGCAGATAATCAGTTTGATCATTTAAAGGTATCACTCCCTGATTTTATTAAAGTTTACTCAGATCCCCAAATATCCTCCAGCTAACAGCTAACGTCTCCAAACTCAACACAGTCCACAGCTGTGTTTCATGGGAACCTTCCAAATATTATTACTTCCATCGAAATGACTTTAGTGTCCTAATATTTCATGTTGTCTGTTTTACTGAATTATAATAAAACCTGTTCCAAGAAGAATTAAAGCTGTTCTGGAGGAAAGACTGGGGTTTATTTTCATTTGTCACTCATCCTAAAGAAGGGCCATTAAGGTGGTTTTAATGGTTGTTTAAGGAGGTTCTAAGAGTCCTTTAGGCAAGGCAAGTTTATTTGTATAGCACATTTCAACAACAAGGTAATTCAAAGTGCTTTACATAAAACATAAAAGCAACAGGGAAATATAAAGAAGTTTAAAAGCAACATAGGGAAATTGAAAAAAATACACCTTAAAATATAATAAAAGTTACAGTGCAGTGTACAATCAGGGTTAAAAGAGTTAAATGCAAAATAAAAACATGCTGAGGGGTTGAGCAAATAATTGAGTTACAATTATTTTGAAAAGAGAACAAACAGAGTAAACTTAATCTACTCTCTCTAGCTGGTCTGTACTCGGGTCCACAGCAATCTTTGGGTCCACTGAAACTCCAAAAACCCTCGGACACTACAGAGAAACCAGGACATGTCTGTCAGCAGGCCACTTTGATCCAGTTATACTCTGGACCCACCTGCAAGTTTACAGGTGGACAGAGATTCCTGCAAATCACTCGGGCGCCAGATTTAAGACCGCTTCCTTCACTCTGTTCAATCTCACTGTCTTTATCTTTTCACTCAATTACCTACTCATCTCTCACAGTTTAAATATTTAATTAAAAGCAGCGGTAAAAAGCTAAAAACAAAGAAAAAGGAAACAGGACAGTAAAAGTTACAGTGCAGTGCAAGTTATCAATCTACTATAAAGGCAGTGGTAAAAAGAAAAATCATAAATATTTAATTAAAAGCAATGGTAAAAAGAAAAGTCTTCAGTCTTGATTTAAAAGAACTGACAGTTTCAGCAGACCTGCAGTTACCTGGGAGTTTGTTCCAGATATACGGAGCATAATGACTGAACGCTGCTTCTCCTTGTTTAGAGAGGTCTGGATGGTTCATAACGAAGCAGAAGATTAGAAATATATTTTGGCCCTAAACCATTTAGTGCTTTGTAAACTAACAGCGGGATTTTGAAATCAATTATTTGACATACAGGAAGCCAATTTAAAGACCTCAGAACTGGAGTGATGTGATCCTCCTTTTTGGTCTTAGTGAGGACTCGAGCAGCAGCGTTCTGAATCAGCTGCTGCTGTCTGATGGATTTCTTAGGGAGCCCTGTAAGGACACCGTTACAGTAGTCCAGTCCACTGAAGATAAATGCATGGATAAGTCCTTTAATCCTTGATATATTCTTCAGGTGATAGTAGGCTGACTTTATAATTGTCTTAACATGGCTCTTTAAATTCAGGTCTGAGTCCATGACTACACCAAGATTTCTGGCTTGATTTGTGGTTCTTAACATTACAGATTGTAGCTGAGCACTGACTTTCAATCGTTCCTCCCTGGCTCCAGAAACAATAACTTCAGTTTTATCTTTGTTTAATTGCAGAAAATTCTGGCACATCCAACCATTGATCTGCTCAATACAGTTACTCAGCGCCTGTATGGGATCATAGTCCCGTGGTGAAATGGTTATGTAAATCTGTGTGTCATCTGCATAATTATGGTAACATATTTTGTTGTTTGTCATAATCTGGAGATTTCTGAGGTCACTGAGGAGGTTTTTGTGGTATGTGAGGAGTCTGGCAGATTATTATTTCATTGTTGTGTTTCTTAAGGTGGTTCTAGTGGTCACTGAGAGGGTTCTACAAGTCATAAAGATGGTTCTAGTGGTTCTTTAGGAGGTTGTGGTCACTGAAGTCAATCCACAAGTCAATTAAATTAATTTAGTATGCTTCAGGTGGCTCTAATGGACCTTTAGGACGTTCTTGTGATCATTGAGGAGGTTCTAGTGATGTTTAATTCATTGTAGTGTTTCTTAAGGTGGTTCTAGTGGTTACTGAGGTGGTTCTACAGATCATAAAGATAGTTCTAGTGGTTCTTTAGGAGGTTGTGGTCACTGAGGGGGTTTTAGTGGACTGAGGACATTCCACAAGTCAATTAAATTGATCTAGTCTGCTTTGGGTGGCTCTTGTGGACCTTTAAGTGGTTCTCGGGTTCCTGTAGATAGTGTTATCAGTCCTTTTTAGTTGTTCTTGTGGTCCCTGAGACTCCACAGAGCTGGAGAGGCTTTGAACTTGGAACTCAAAGGCTTCAGTCACTTAACGTCAAGAACACTGAGGAGGCTGAGGTCCTTCAACATCTGCAGGACGATGCTGAGGATATTTTATGAGTCTGTGGTGGCCAGTGCTATCCTGTTTGCTGTTGAATGCTGGGGCAGCAGGTTGAGGGTAGCGGACACTAACTGAGTCAACAAACTGATTCGCAAGGCCAGTGACGTTGTGGGGGTGGAGCTGGACTCTCTGTCTGTGGTGTCAGAGAGGAGGATGCTGGCCAAACTACATGTCATCTTGGACAATGTCTCCCACCCCACTCCATGACGCGCTGCTCAAACACAGGATCACTTTCAGTGCAAGACTTGTTCCCCCAAAATGCACCACAGAGCGCCACAGGAAGTCATTCCCGCCTGTGGCCATCAAACTTTATAACTCCTCCCTCTAAGTGTCTGACACACGGACACTTAGTTAGTTTTAAACTGGACATTATTATCTGTTTTATGCAATAACACCTGCTTAATTACTTAATGTGCAATCCTCTGCTGCTACTATTTATTCATTATTACTGTTCACCATAACAATTCCTTTAGCTATGTAAATATTGTAAATAGCCACACTCCTTTATATTTTCTTTAATTTTATATTTGTACTCTGATATTTATATTTCTTTATATACCACTATCTTTATTTATATTCCTTTTGCCTTTTGTGCAATGTGTGCAATTTCCCCTCGTGGTGCAATAAAGTATTTATGATTCTGATGTCATAATAAAATTTTAAATGATCATATAGTAACATAGATAACTAGGGGGTTAAGTGTGTTGCTCTTGGACACAATGGTGGATGGGTCACAGTGGGAAATGAACACGGATCTCACAAACCAAAGGCATGTGTCTTATCCATTACGCCATCACCACCCTTGTGGTATTTCCCTCACTCTTCTCACCCCTGATAATTTTAATGTTTGGTTGACATAAAGTTCCCAGGCAGAAGTTCACCAGTGGAAACCTCCACTCCACTCGAACCAAAACCACAAATGACTTAGTCTTTTACACTTCAAACATCTCTGCTGTGGCTGCCGAGGTCGCCTGGAGCCTCTGATGTAACCGGGCTCAGCGCTGTGACATCAGTAATCTGCACCATCATTACCACAACAAACACCGGCAGCACAACGACTCTGCTCACAGCACAGTACTGACACAGAGCCAGTATTGTCACTAAAAACCCCCAACGCTGCTAACACTCTGACACTACCAACACTTGCCAACACCTCCGTGATGACCAAAACTACCAGCACCACCAACAGAGATACCACAAACACCACTACCACTAAGTCGCTGCACGCTAAGGCCACCAAAGCTTTTTTTACTGTTCTGAAAACGCCTTGCTGGGAGCTCTAGGGTGCACTTTTCTAGAGATGCTTTGGTTGCTGATACATAATTTCTGTTGAGGTGATGTGTTGCAAGTAGGCTAAAAATGTCACCACAAAGTACGTAGGCCCACTTGCTCTGCATGAAGAGAAGGCTGAAACATATGGGCGAGGGGCCGTATGTGGGTCCATGAGATTTTGCGAGCGAGGAAATATCTCGGCCTCACTATTTGCCTCACGCAGTGCAACACATCTCCTGCACATAGAGTTGATCAGGTTGTTGATTGCGGCCTGTGGAGTGTTGGTCCACTCCTCTTCAATGGCTGTGCGAAGTTGCAGTCAGGTCGAGACCCCAATGAGGACGACGAGCATGCAGATGAGCTTCCCTGAGACGGTTCCTGAGAGTTTGTGCAGAAATTCTTTGGTTATGCAAACCGATTGTTGCAGCGGCTGTCCGGGTGGCTGGTCTCTAGGTACGATCTTGGATGTGAAGATGCTGGATGTGGAGGTCCTGGGCTGGTGTGGTTACACGTGGTCTGCGGTTGTGAGGCCGGTTGGATGTACTGCCAAATTCTCTGAAACGTCTTTGGAGACGGCTTCTGGTAGAGGAATGAACATTCAGCAGCTCTGGTGGACATTCCTGCAGTCAGCATGCCAACTGCACGCTCCCTCATTTTAATTCTGTAATATTTAAAGTGGCATTTCAGAGTACTGTATTGTAAGTGTATTTTAAGTTGTACATAAGTGCCATTTAAAAAAAAATAGAGTACTACATTTCAAATACTTAGAAGTTATTTAGTGTATTTATGGAAAGTATTTAATTTCCTGTTGGTGGTTCATTAATATATTTTGATTTCACTTCATTAGAAGTAGATTCTTAGCATACTCACAAAAATGCACTTTAATATAAATTCATTTTAATCTGTTTTTCACTGTACTTTGTAAAAGTATACTACATTGAAAATACGTATAGTGGTATATGTGTTTATTTTTGAAAAGTATAATGCTCAAGTCCTTTTGTAATACACTGTTAGGAAGCTTTAGTTCTCTAATTTCACTTCATTAAAAGTGTATTTAAGTATACTTACAGAAGTGTTCTATTTTGTTAGTTCATTTTAAACTGTACTTCACTGTACTTTGAAAACGTATATTAAATGGGCAAATGGGTGTTAGAGCTTTCGGCTCCCACAGCGGGTGTTTTTGTTGGCCGGGCTGGCGGGAACAGCGCCGGCTCTTCACGGCGGCGATCGGCAGAGATGGACACAGGCAGGTATTGAGTGAGACAGCCATAATCGCTCTCCGCCATCTGGTCGGTGTTGTGTATCAGAGACGGAGCGGAGGTTCGGCCTCCGACAGGCTGTTCACAGAGAGGAAACGTTAGAGCAGCAGTGAAAACTTAATCATCATGGTTCTGTGATTCAAGGCTGCTGCGGAGAGTTTATTATATACACTGGATTTTCATATTTCACTGTGAGGAAGCGATTACAGGCAGAGAAGGTCAGTTTGTCATGGAGCCGCTGACGACATCCAATCAGAATGAAGAGTTTTCTGTGAGAGAAACAAGGAATTTAACAACAGCTCAGAGTTCACTGTTAAAGTTCATAATACTTTACTCCCTGTAAACTGTGTAGGACTGGTGTTCTGACCAGTACGTGAAGCTGGGAATGCCAGACAGACACAAGAACATTTTGACCGGCACTCTGGGAATATAAACTAGTAAACCCGTTTTGGCCTAAAAGTCATAGAACACATAGGGAAGGGTTAGAAATGACAAAACCCAAATCACAGCTGCTTGTTTGGGTCCAAAACAGAGGTGCCACAAATATCAAAATATGACTTTGCTGTGATAAAGACGGTGTCGTCACCTGAGTGACTCTCAGATTATGGAAGAAACACCTCCAGAGTTTAAGCCACGGACAGAACTGGATCCGTCAGAAATAGTGTTCCATAGGGCTGCAACTAACGCTTGCGTTCAGTGCTGATAAATTGATTAGTCGATCAGTGTTTCCCAAAGCCCAAGATGAAGTCTAAAGGTCTTGTTTTATCAACAACCTAACAGGTATTCACTTTACTGTCATAAAGGACTAAAGACACTAAAAAATATTCTTATTTGAGAAGCTGGAATCAGAGAATCTAGAAGTTTTTTTATTCAAAAAAAGGACTCAAAGCGATTCTCAAAATAGTTGCAGATTAATTTAATGGTTGACAACTAATCGACTAATACTTGCAGCTCTAGTGTCATATGAACACGTTGGCCAGAATCAATACTGAAGGTGAAACCTTTGAGAGGTCAACACTTCCCCATCTGCAGTTTTACTAAAGTACTCTGATTGTTATTTTAGTGCAAATTACATAAACTTTCTTCTGGACATTTGACACCTTCTTGTACAAAAACAATGCTGTAAACATGCAACAGCAGCAGCAGGTTCATTTATCACAGGTAAAAACACACTGCGCATGTTTATCAGAGGATGTGAAACATGAACTGAACATTATTTTCACATTTGAGAGGACGGCGGCTGTACGGGTTTCTAGATAAACTCTCTGGGTACAAGTGGGTAAAATTAACTCTTGAAGAACAAATATGAGACTAAATAATTAGCTCAGACGGATATTTTGTCTGCAGATGCTCCTGGCAGGAGGTTCATACCACCCCCATCCTCCTCCTCCTCCTCCTCCGCGCCATCGTGGTCCGCTGTGTCCCCTCTCCGCCACTTTAACTTCACATGACCTCAATTTTCTGACGCTCTCTCTGAAGGTCTGATGATTTATCAGCTGATTACACAGCGATGAGCCGACATACCCTGCGATGATCTCCTGGATGGCCACTAACGACCTCGATTAATGACTGACCTGCTGTAATTGGTTAATTGGGCGGTGGAGGGTCGTGGAGGCGTCTGGACCAGTCCAGCAGTGAGCAGAGCTGATCAGTTTAACCCTGGTTAAGTAAACCGGTTAGCACATGATTTAACTATTAATTCTGAAAGCGTGTGAACTCTAATATTTCACAACATATTATATAACCAATATAGCAAGTTATAGAGTGAAATTGAGTAACTCCCTTCTGCTACATAGCAGACAACACAGAATCTTTTATATTTCATACATTTCAAAGTAAAATACAACAAATGTGAAAACAGGCTTTCTTTTAGGGCATAAAATATGAAAAATGTGTGAATACTGACACATCATTAAATATGTTTCTCGTAAAAACATGTTGCTGTTCAGTGAAAACCAAGTACTGTTACTGGCTTTGTGGCAAAACATCCCGTTTCATGGACTCAGACACGTCGTTTTCTAAACTCATAAAAGAGAATTCAGTGCTTTGGATTTCTGAAAGCTCTCCAAATATGGATTCACATGGTTTCACAGGACAGTGATGATGTGCTTCTTCTTTTGTAAGGGAAAGAATGAGTGAGAGAGAGAAAGTCGTCTGATTCAATCTCCACATGTCCAACTAAATACGTCCTCAGTTCTGCTACTTTACTTGAACATTTCATTAATTCATTATTTCCTCCTCACATTCCCAGAAGTGGTTCGGGATGTCGATGTCAGCAGAATGTGAAAAACGAGAATGTTCATCATATTAGCTTAGCATGTTAGCATGCTAAGATTTGCTAAATTAGCACTGAACACAGCGCACAGCTGATGGTAATGCCATTAGTTCTGCAGGTATTTGGTCATAAACTAAAGACTTGGACATTTATACATTTATATTCTGACCTGGTTTCTTTTCTCCTCTGTGACAGTAAATATTTGGGTTGTGGATAAAACAAGACATTTGAGGACGTCCTCTTGGGCTTTGGGAAACACTGATCGATGTTTTCCACAACGTTCTGGAATTTATTAATCAACAATGAAAATAATCGTTCGTAGCAGCCCCAGGGATCGTGGTAGGGAATTTGGGGGGATTTCCTTCACAGTTAATTCTTTCTTCTCGTACATGAACACACTTCATTTACTAATACTTGTTTACTTTTCTGAAATACTGACTTTCTCTCTCATTTTCCCCTTGTGGCTTTTGTCACTTTTCCTTAATGAAATGATCCAAGGATGTCTGTGTCAGGGAAAAACAGGAATGTTAATCATATTAGCTTAACATGTTAGCATGCTAACATTTGCTAATTAGCACTTCACACATTCTCCAGCTGAGGCTGATGGTAATTCCATTAGCTCTGCAGGTATTTGGTCAAAAACAAAAGAGTTGGACACATTTAAATTCTGACCTGACACTTCCTGCTTGCACGAATAAAAACTAATACTTGTTTACTTTTCGTGAAATACTGATTTTCTCTTGTAATGCAGTATTTTCCCCGTTTTGGTTTTCATCAGTTTTCCTTCCGCCTGTTTTTTGTGTGTCTGCCAGCGGATGCAGAAAAGCTTGGCCGAGCTGCAGATCTGTTTTCCTGGAGGGCCGGGTCTATGTGCTGGGTTCACTAGGTGTTTAGTGGCAATGCAGGACTGCCAAGTATGATGTTACAGCCTTCCCATGTTAATGTTCATTCAGGAAGGACCTTTACTGCCAGAGCAGCGTGAGGGAGCCGGCCAGCTGTGAAAACACTGTTAAAGAGGCTTTAGTGCTCATTTCACGAATACTTTAAGTTAACTTATTGAAGGGAAAAAAGAAATTAATGGACTATGCGCTGGGCTTTTCCTTATTGTTCTTCCATGAGACTTATCCATATGTGCCGGTGAGCGTCCGTCCAAGTTCAACCCTCATGTGAAACCGGATCCTGAAGTTCCACATTCAGAGACGCTGCCCCCCAACTCCTGTTCTGGGATTAACGTTTGGCTCGTGAACGCCACTCGCTGCCCTCAGAGCTGCTGCCATGTTGAATCAGACTGTAAACCTTTACCCCAGAGACGGATACAAAGAGGAGGTGAAGGACGCCATGCTGGTGGAGGGTCCCTCGGGGAGATACCTGAGGCTCATAATGGACATGATGTCATACTCCTGGTGTGCTAAATACTGCTCTCTGATTGGCTGACAGCTGTGTGTTAAAGTCGTTTATGTGGACACCTCAAACTCAGTTCAGGTCGACGGTTAAACCACCACAAACTGGAGGCAGTCAGAGCAACAGGACTGATGCTCATAGACACCTGGAACCTCCTTAAAAGCCCATGGAGCCTGCTCCAGGACTACTGAAAGCCACTCAGATACCCGCAGGAAAACGTTTGAAAGCTACTGAAGGAATGTGGAAAACTCCTCAAGGCCCCAGCAGTGTACTCAAGAATCCCAGGAACCTGCTCAAGAAAAACTAAAACCTCATGCACCTACTTCTAGAAAACTGATTGAGGATCCTTCAAGGACAGCGACATCCTCAAGGGTCCTGGATATTAGGGTTTCAGTTTCAATGACCCCTTGCAGCCCCTTTCAAGCACTTCAGACTCTTTGCCGTACATTCGTTAAAACGGCAGTCGAGTGCTGGTACATGAACCTTTTGCTGTGTCTCAACTCGGGTACTTCCTTTAGTATACTAACATGCAGTACACTGCATACTTACTTCCTTAGTGCATTAATTTTGACAGGGTAGTGTTGTCTCAAATCAAACACAATTGTGCACTAACAGGAAATGACTATCCCATAATCTCCCCCAGCACAGTGGACCCTGCAGAGCTCCAAAAATAACAGCCAGGCTTTATCACCCAAAATAAAATGCTCAGAATCTGTTTTTTTGCCAAGGAATTTGCTTTGGTTCATTGGTGCATAAATAAGAATTATATAAAATAAAAGCAAAAGAACATAAGTATTGTAACCACAACGTTACACTAACAATGTGATGTCTGCTATAATAACCATAATGATAAAAATAAAGTAAGAACAGTTCCCTTTTCATACTATTTCTGTTGTTTATTTATTTTTTAAGTTTCACAAGCCAAGAATTTTCTGTACATCAGGAGCCAGATGTCTCTTGATTTGATTTAAATTACTCGAATGTAATGACAGAATAACGATGGTACGAACATTAACACTATCGTACAGCTGTGGTTTCCTCTGCTGTGAGCGGACAGCAGGCGGGCCTCGCTAGCTCCTCCCACAGGTTAGCTTCCCCCGCCGCTGCGGAGCTTCTCAACTCCGAAAACGTTGCAGCACGTTTTGGTTCCACCATCACTTTCCGTAAAACTGTTAATATTTGACATCTAAACATTTGATTTCTCGCCCCAGAACTTCTCAGAATGGATTTAGAGATGAAATAGAGTATGAGACTTGTAAAAGACGTGCTGTTGATCCTGCCTCCTTCTGCTATGTAGCTAAAATGGCGGTCGTTGAGGGTGACAAGTATCCACCGTTCCGCATTCAACTTTTTGTTCATTATGAGTGCACCATCTGGGTACTCACAGTGCATTTTGCAGTACTTCTCAGTGTGGACGCACTGATGCCATCAAAATAAAAGTATGGAGGTGCGCGAATTGTGGCACAGCATTGGTGCCGCTGGTTGCAAAAACTCAAGATGGCGGCGACCTATTGGCAAAACGCAAGGCTTCAAAATGGCAGTCCATAAACCAACGAGTGACGTCCACTTCTTTTAGTCTAAGACACGTTAACATCAGTTTGTGACACACTGGGGGCAGCCCTGTAGCGTCACTTTTGAACACTAAAGGTAGGTTTCGGTTATTTAACAGAAAGTCAGAGCAAAGACGTGGTTATAAAATTGCGACGTTGCATATTTATTGTTGCTGACTTTACTGCAGAGCCTTACACGTACAAAAATGGCAATTAAGTGTACCCAGGGCGTTGAAAAGCAACACCAAGGGGTCTTAACCAAGAGTTTGTGTGTGAGGAGTTAGGAGAGATTTGTCTTTTCTGCCTGCCAACAGCCTGCCTTGCTGTTGGTACCAATCAAGTTTGTTTATTTCCTGTTCTTTGTTTAAAATGTACAGATCAATTGTTAAAGACTAAAGATTGTTTTATTACTGTTAAGTTACTGTTAGTGTTCATTTTAAACCTTCATGTGTTCAATGTTTTTTAGTGTAATCTAATCTAATCTTGTATCTGTATAGTAAATGTACATTCAATTAAATGTAAAAAAAGAAAGAAAAAGAAATCGTTCCTGTCTTTTAGCATGCTTTATTTTGACAAAGCCAGAGCTGATTGTGTATAAACAGTATTAGAGATCATAGAGCTGTTTTAATTGGTCGGATCTATATTATTCCATATTGTCGGGTATTGTACTATTACTTTTATTGTTTTATCATGTAGTTTTTGTACTGATCCATGTAAGGACCTGCAAGGGAACACAGACGATAATTATCCTTCTGACTAAATCTGGCACTTTTACACTGACGCAAAGCTGAAATGTTCATTAATGTGCACTGTGTCTTTTAAACAAATGAAAAAATATATGTAAAGAGATTTGGAGTTATTGTCCCAGAGGGAGATTTGTTTTCACAGAAACACGCAGATACAAACAATAAAATATCTGAGCTCACAGCGGCGTCAGCGAGGCGACACGACCTCGTCTCCTGGACCAGGATGTGAAGGAGGACAGACTGAAACCGAGGGTTCACTCGGAGAGGGCGAGAGACAAGGACAATATGCACGAGAGAGAGACAGTTGTTTGTAGTTTACCTTCTTTATATCTTATATCTTTATATAATTTTTTATTTTTTGGGTTACACAGATTTATACTGTTCATGCTTTTATGTCCCTGTCAGTTATTAGTTCTGTATTTACTCTCATTATGAGCCAGCTGGGCTGCATGTTGCATATCTTTCAATAGTAATTACAAGTACATGAAGAAGTATATCAGTAAAATGTCTGGATTCATCTTTTATGTAAATTTTATTGCATGCTCTCATAATGTGTGATTTAATTTTAAATGACTCTGTAAAATTAATTTTATATTTGATTTTAGTTTTTTCTACAGATATAAAACAACAAAATTAAATAAATAAAAACAAAAATCTGTATTTGTTTTTCTGTAGTTGTAACTTGTAACTGTTAAACTGAACGGTCCTGATTAATTCTTGTTCTATTCAAAATGTAAGTTTTGCTTTGGCAACACAGTTTAACCTCAATGTTCATGCCAATAAAGCAGATCGAAGTGAATTGAGAGAGAGAGACAAGGACAATATTCACACGAGAGAGAGAGAGGCTGAAGATCCAAAACATCTGGATCTTACGTGTGATGATGTGGATTTGAACGTTGTCAGATGGGTTTTTATCCCACGAGCTGAGATTTATGTTTGGAAATATGAAATCTGTGTATGATTTTATACTGAATTAGCGAAGTTTTAACACAGATCATGATCGTTTCAGACGCTCGCCCTCGGTCCAACAGGACAAAAATAACATCACACCACAAGAACGAGAATTTTCTTCCCATCTGAAGCAGCTGGGCTCATCAAATCCGATGCACGTGTAAATAACTGCCATACTGCACACAGTCTCTCCTCTTTTTATGCTCTGTATATTTTATCAATTTCATATTTTAATAGTTATAAATGTTTATGGTTGTCATTCTGCACAAAATCACCAAAGCAAATTTCTTGTACATGTAAAAGCAATAAAGCTGATTCAAATTTTCTGGGTGGGGGGGGGCGACAAAACTAAGATCCTGTGACTGGAGGTCAGAGTTCAACCACCACACCAGCTCCGAAGAGGAGGAACAAAGAGCCTTTAAAACGCTCTCACACACACAGAGGAGAGGGTTTGTGGGCGAGAACGGAAACAGCCCATCAGTTTTAATGTCTGTATGAGACCACATGTTGAGACGCCTCACAGTCAGCGACGTGGGTGAGATCTGAGTGTGTTTAATACCACAGCGAACGCCGCTCCTCCTCTTTAAAACGACCGTAGCGTCCGTTCATGTGCACGTCCTGCGTTTCTGTTCCTCTGACGTGCGTCTGACGGCTGCAGCGGCACCTTGTTATTGCAAAAATAAAAAGTGCAACCAATTAGAGCTGCAGCACAAACTTCTCGCCGCTAAGCTCTGCTGTATCCGCGCTCCGCAGAGAGGATCAGCCGAGATGAGCTGCGGCTCTCTCAGACATTAATACCTCGCCGTAGATCTCGCTGTTAAACCCGCCTGCTCTTTCTCTTTCCTGCAGCGTCCTTCACTCCGGTCTGCCGGGAGCACAGGGGAGCCAAAAATCAACTCGTACAAGATTTGAAGAGTAAGTGAGGAGGATGGATGTGTCGACACGAGCCCCCGCGCCCCCGCCGCCATCTGGAAGCCATTACACAGTTCTTCTTCTCTGGCTGTGAGAGGTGTGGCAGGACTGGGAGTATCCACGGGGTTCATTCTGCAGGGTGTCGGTGGAAATAAGAATTGTATTTATTCACAACTAATCAAGGGGATGTTTCAGAGCTAACGCACACAACATAATGATGCCTGTAGTCTGATGGACACACTGACCTTAAGGTTAACTACTGTTTTAATATGCCATATTTATATTCAGCAGGCCTCTACCAACATGTACTCCAACAAACCTCCTGTACATTTCACAATCCAGTACAACAGTTCTATAATAACCTTGTGAAATATAATTAACTGTTTGAACCCTCAGCTGTTTTAACTCTTTAGGACGTGTAGTGCACCTGCAAATACTCATGGCCCCTTCAGATACAACGCTGAGCTATGAAACCCAGTAATTTTAGTGGCCGAGGCAGGATGAACAACACGACGCTGTTTGGTGACATCGCGCTTTGACGAATACCCGCATGGCCAATAGAAACGGGGCATCCAGCCAAGCACAGAAAGCAAAACAGGGACAGTTAATATCTTGTGTCATGACACAAGTTTGTGTTCGTACCAAGCCTCCGGGTCTGAAATGTGAAGCCAAAGAGCCTTAAACCTGCATCCACTCTAGCAGCCAGCAGGGGGCGACTCCACCGGCTGCAGAAAGAAGTGCTATTGTATAGAAATCAATGAGAAAATGTTTCTACTTCACAGCTGATTTATTCCCTCAGTAAACACTTTCCTGATAAGTTTATGGTCTCAGTCGCTAGTTTCAAGTCTTCTTCAACACAGCATGATGTTCATTTAGTAAATTAAGGTCCCATTTAGAGGAACATAGACCAGGAAGCAGGGGAGGCTTTAGGGCGGGGCTACAAGGT
This sequence comes from Lepomis macrochirus, assembly GCA_024633595.2. Classification (NCBI taxonomy): domain Eukaryota; kingdom Metazoa; phylum Chordata; class Actinopteri; order Centrarchiformes; family Centrarchidae; genus Lepomis; species Lepomis macrochirus. Next base: position 30,983,847 of record JALXJV020000018.1, read on the forward strand.
GACAAGTCTCTACCATGGCGACCTGCCAATCAGGATAGAGGCGACTCGTATCCGCTTCGCTGTGTACATTTAACCAGCGCAATTGAAAAAGCTTATCAGGAGTCGGCTGCTCATTTTTCAGTAAGTACGTTTTGTTTTAAGCCCGTTTGTCGCTAGCCAAAATTAGCATCCCAGCTAATATCCCCATTTAACGTGAATTACAGATGCTCTTTGCTAACAAAGCTAGCTAGAGCCACCCTCTCAGCCAAATATCGTCACATCCGGCCACAAAAAAGATGATGTCGACGGCCAAAATGCCAACGTGGAAGCTTCAAAACAGCAGTCTACAAACCAATGGGGGATGTCATTTACGGGGACTTCTTTTATACCGTCTGTGGTCTCAAGTCCATTTTCTTTCAGTGATTGTGTGTCGGGCTCTGAGTGCCACCAAAACGCAGTTGACCTACACTTGGTCCTGAACGCATGCTGTGTGAAACCCATTTCCTGTAGCCTATATCTTTGACATTTTGGTGAATCTGCAACATAAAAAGTCAGGCTGCATCAGCTGCTAGCACTTCCTGTTTTACCTGAAACAATAATAATTAAATATAAAATCAGGTCATTTTGCTTTACATAGTGAGAGTGTGAAGGGGAGGACATTTGGACTGAAGGCTGGTAACTTGAGGGAATTTATTTAGTTATTTCACAAAATATTTTTAGCAAACTGAAGGAACTAATTAAGTAATTACAAATTGAGGTATAAAAAAACTGAGTGCACATATTGCTAATTTGAGGAAATCAGATTTCTGGTGGGTACCAGACTTCATGGAATTTCTGTGCCAGTTTCTTTGTCTTGCACGTGGGCGGGTTTCCACTCTTTAGTCGCACAGCACGTCCTCACGTCTCAACTTCCTGAACATGAAGTTATATTTCTCTCAGGTGGAGCTGTGGTCGGTTATCTGTGACCCTCAACCTGAACGGCTCCCACATGTCGTCTCCTCTGCTTATATAACTGATGTTTCTGCATCCTGGTAAGTCATCGAGCCGGTTTCCGGCCTTCTTTGTTTCAGGATCCTGGCAGGTCGGACTGGAGTAAAGCCAGCGCTGTGGGAATGATGGCGGTGGAGGAATCTCCTCCTGCCAGCTCCTCGACCTCCTCGGAGAGACGGCAGCATCCTCACATCGTTCCCAGAGACGATGTTAAAGTGTCAAGCAGCAGAATCCTGCTTTACAGCTCTGTGTTCAGATTTATCAGAGTGTTTCTGTTGTACCCGTGTGTGAGGAGGAGGAGGAGGAGGAGGAGGAGGGAGGAGGAGGAAGAAGGAGGTGTTAAAGCTCTTCAGTGGCCAATAAAACGCTGCAGCTCTCCAGAGACTTAACAGGATAATTGATGATTGATGATGTCGGCATGTTTGGAGGTTAAAAATCATTTTGGTGCATTGAGGGAAGATGTCAATAATCAATCAATACTGTTTAACTAATCAACTGCTTCACTTTAGGCTCCTTTGAATCACTTTATAATTGATGTTCAACAGTAAACCTGCAACAACATGAACCTGTGGTCGCAGTGTTGAGTACAACAGTTAATACAGTACATGTTGCTAAAATGGCTGCTTCACATGTTCTGCTAACATTTTGTGTAAATTACATAACATACATGTGCAGTGTACATAACACCGCACGTAATACTCATTTATTCCAGCATTCTTTGCACTCATCACATTGTGTACACGTATGCTTGTATGTGTATATCACATCCACCTCTGACATGTTAATGGTAATAATAATTTACTCCTGCATTTTTACTCTGCTCACTGCACTATTGTCTCAACCTGTCTGTTTTGTTTATATGTCTTCTCTATAATGTAGCCTGTGTTTGATTGAATTACTGTATTAATGTGTTATTGCATTATTGTGTAAGTGAGCACCTCGTGAGCATTGTATAAACCAGAGTCTATGTAGTACAGTACAGTATGTGTTCACATACCTGGCAAATCAAGCTGATTCTGATTATATTTTACTGATTGTTCAGTCTGTTTCACATCAAATATGTGTTTTTGCACAGTTTGTAAAATGTCCACATCATGAAAATTGAGTTAAATTCACTCATAAAGAAATGTAGATTTCAGCAGCAGCATTTTTGTCCAAATGTGACAATACCATACAATAAAGAGACTAAGCCCCGGCCCCGTCTGCCCTGACCTTATTTCAGAAAAAACATGAACGGTAGTCAACGGCGAGAGACAGCACAGAATGTGGAGAATTAGCACGTCTCCCAAAATGACAATCATGGTTAGAACCTAACATGACTGAAGCTTAACAGAAGGGAACTTTATTAAAACTAATAATAACCAAGGCTAAATTGACTGAAGCTAACGTTACTAAAGCAAACGTCACTAATCTAAGCTAATTTGAACAGAGGATAACGTAACTAAAACTAATGTCAACTGAGGCTAACATGATGGAGACTAGCATTACTGAGGCTAACATTACTGACGCAAATGTCATTGAAGCTATCGTTACTGAAGCTAACATCAATGAAGCTAACATTACGCAAATGTCACTGAAGCTAAAAACGCTAAAGTGTCTGCAGCTAATGCCAAAGAACTTCCACGTGTAGATGATGAGATTAAAGGACCAAGAGTCGTTTTAGATTAAACACAAGCTGAGAGACATCTGTGCGCTCAACATAGCTAAGTAACCTAGTCGCAACCGAGCAACGTTAGGTTAGCATTGTAATGCTAACATGTTGGGTAAGTATATTGAGTGAGATGAGAGATGTAACGTTAGTTCACTGTGCCGTTTCACACAAAACTGAATGTAACTTTACTGTTTTACGACAAACTGCGACTTTCTTTACTTAAATTTTTAACTGACAAACATAATGTGTGTTATTTAGGACTCAATTCAAACGGTATCTAAACATTAGTTGTCTCTCACTATTGATTACTGTAGATATTTTACAAGGTCCACAGGTTCCCACATTGTGACTGCTTGAATGGGTTTCTGTCCCCACAGCATGATGAATGAACACACACACACACACTCGGCAGGTGATAAGGCCGACCTGAGGTCTTCCAGATTGCTCTGTTCTGTCTGATCTCCCCGAGTTCTGTGCAGCCGATGGAAACATTTAAAACACTCACTGATTAACATGAAAGGCCGGCAGCTGCTTTGATTTGAGCTCCTCGCAAAACAGGATAAACCTGGAAAAACACGTGGCCGCTATCAGTTTGTTGAGGTTATCGGAGACGAGATTAAAAAAAGTGCCTCACAAACGAGCACTTCACAAGACCAGAACAGTCAGGAACCACTGGGTTGGACTTCTGTGTCATCTTTGATTTAGGACATACCAACCCGTAGAGCTGCAATATAGTCTGTGTAATATAGTACATATACAGTACATCTCCCCCGGTCCTACTCAGCAAGTCCCAAATCTAATTAATGTGTAATATAATGGAGAATAATCTCTGAGGGGACGTCTTCGCTTAAAATCTGCTTATTTTCACCTGTACTACATTTGCTTCTCATCTTCAGCTGTTTAAAAAACCTTCAATTACATAAATAATCTGAACTGAAACTTCACTTGACTTTGTTCCAGATCAGAATCCAGGCTGTAACGCAGCCAGAGGCCTCGGCAGCTGGATAAGTAATCACTGAGTCACTTTTATCGATCAGTAACTCTATCAGATATATTATGTTCACCGTGTCCTGCGGGGGAGTCTTATCGTTCATGTTAATGCTGCGTATTTGTTCCAGCTGCTCGTCTGGATCCAAGAAACACTTGAAATATCAGGTTAGTGAGATGAAAATAGACAGACCTGTTTTCTGGTCCAGGACTGTGGTGAACTACTTACAGGACATAAATAAGTTGTGACAGCTCGTGATATTAACTGTAAGTGGTTCAATTTTGAGCAAAAAAAAAAAACAAACGACCAAATAAATCCAAACTGCTACCAGACAACAGCCGAGCCCTCGTTCTCCACCCTGCTGGACGCGGAACTGTTCAAACACTAAACTTTATGTTGAAACTGCATTCAATTTTTGATTAGTTCATGAATACCTGCTGCGAGTGAGAGGGTTTTCAGATCTTAACTGATTTTAAAAACGTGGGAAACAAAAGACAGAATGACCCGATGTTTAATGTTTTAACCTTCAGAACACACACCACACGGTTCAGTCCAGACGACGGACCACACACTAAACGTTTAACCGTTTCAGAGTGATGGTTCAGGGGACTTGGGATCTAACAGAATTCAAACGTGACTTCAGAACAAACTGTTTTCGTCAGTTAAGTTATAGTCTTGACTGGTCTTGAAATAAAATCCTGAGTACAAATGCGGTCGAGACCGAGACGAGACCAAGACCATCAAAAAAGTGGTCTGAAAACCGGTCTCGAGTGCTACAACACTATTATGCATATGATTTGTAAAGAAAACCAAACTCCTTGCAGTTGACTCAGATATTCTATTACCTAAAAGTCGGGAGAGACATGCCTTGTTTTTTATTTTTAAAATAATATATACTATATAAATATAAACTGTATAACATCATCTGGTCTGAGAGGCTGCTTGTTGACTCTTCAGGTTCATCACTGTTCCACTTAAAGTAGGTTCATTTGTAAAATTAGCCGCTGTGAAAGTAAAACAATAATGTAATGAGTTACTTTTTATACCCAGTAATAACTAAACTAATGTTACTACTTTTTTAAGGCGTAACAAGTAAAAAGTATTCCTGAGTAACTGACCAACTGGAAATAAGAAGATTAAAAATCTGAATGCCTCTCTGCTGGTTGGTATCCACCAAAAACCACCAAATCAGTTGTCTGAAAATTCACCAAATCTGAAATTTGCCGAAAATGTCTCCGAGACTGAATGCGCTGATTTAAATATATATATGTGAGATACGTCAAGCGAAGTTTATTAAAAGCTGGACAGCTCTGTGATGGGAGCAGGAAGGTCACGTTAGAGGTGATAAAATATTAAAGTGACCTCCCTTCCTCCTCCCCCCCGGGAGACACTGCGACTGAGCGGAGGAATTTTCCGGGTTATAATTCCATTTGGCAGATCTGATTACAACCTGGACCGTTTCCACAGGAATCATAATAAAAAAGAAGAAGGTAAAAACCCACCAAAGACGGACCCGGCGAGTCAAAGCCGCTGCAGTCGCTCTGATTGAATTCCAGCATTTTCTTTCCCCTCCAGAGAAGCCAAAGTTTGATCTTTACTAATTGATATATCCCGGCTCCGCACATGAATCTCAGAAAGCTCATACCTTGGGCCAATTTAGCTGTTCCACTGGCTGAGTTTTAATTGAGTCCACATTAAAATTTACTTATAAAATAATAATGGGCTCCCATGCAAATGAGCCCATCCCGATATTGCTGCTGCTGCATTTGCATATCCACAAGCAGTCTGGGAGTTCAGAAATCAATATAGATGATTAATAATATATGGGCTACAGGAATAATTAAATTCATTTGATGCAAGGACTCAGTCAGCCTTGGCAAACCAAAAGGTGCAATTTTGCCACAATCTAATTTAATGCGAGTTGCCTGGATTGCAGTTTCAATTACAGGGATTGAAATAATAATAATGTGTGTTAAAGAAAAATTACACTTTCAAATATATGTTATTTCATTTCATTTCATTAAATGTATTATAGAACGGATCCCTCTTTCTTCCCACATTAACATACTGCACCAAATTGCTAAATTAAACTGCTCTTTAATTTATTGCAAAGGCATTAACATACACATCTCAAACAGGCAGCGCTCAAACGGGCGGCGTTTTACCGTGTTTACACAGTTTAAAGATGCAATTTTTACAGTGTAAAGGGTTAAAATCCAGATGTGCTTTGGTAGGAACGACATTAATCTCTGTGATAACGATAAAAAAACAGAAACATACATAACATAATTACTCTGAACTGGATCCCGAAATAATGTTATCACGCTGACTCACTACAATCTGCTGTAATTACAGAATATGAACATAAAGGCTGTTGTAGACACAATAAATATATTCAGACCTGGAGGTGCGTTCAAAGCCCTCAAAAACTTTGTGTTAGAGGTCAAAGTGCAGCACTGTTAAGCCTCCGGGCTCTTATGTAGACCCCAAAGAGGTCACGGTACTCTGTAATCTGGAAGGTTATGTTTTGTGTATGGCGACGTCAGAACACACCAAACTCCTTTAATCGAAAACAAGAAGGTCTGATCTGAAACCAGAGTTAAGGCAGGTGAGTGATGGAGATTCCAGCAGGGACGAGGTCCAAACACAGCAGGTTTCAGGCTGCAGTAAACGAGGCTGCTGAGACAAGGCGTAAGAAACACGAGGAACTACTGAAGCTGGTCGACAACAGGTTCGCACACCGAATCACCCGTTTTCAGGGCGTCAGTCGGGAAAATACCAGCGCACGGTTTCATATATTGTTCTCACGTGTTCGTTAGCCTTATTGAGCCAAACGCTGAGTTTGACTGATTGTCCCTGAAGTGTGCAAAAAAAACACATCATTTAAGATGTTTCGCAGCCACAAAAAGATCCAGATTTAGGATCATAAACACAAACAGAGATTCTGTTTCTGCAAAAGAACGCCACAAATATGTTTTAGAGTTTAATCAGGAATCATAGTAATTATTACTTGCATGTAGCAATTATATTGTTCTCACGTGTTCGTTGCCTTATCGAGCCGAACGCTGAGCGCCAGCGTGATGACAGATGTGATGCCTGTAAAAACACGTGATGGAAAATAAAACAGCTTCTGTCATTTACTACAAGTCATATTTCTTTATCTCGTCGGCAGCCTCGTTCGGTGAGCCGACTGTTTGTGGAAATAAATAAATGTTTAAACACAGAGGAAGTCATTTGGTTTACTCTCTTTTCAAACGGGGGAATCCAGATCAGTACCTGGGTCATCCCGTCTGTGTGGCCCCCTCCAGCCAGCGACGTCACTACTCAGAGGGAGACCCCTTCCTGTTACTGTCGCCTCACAGCAAGAAGGTTGTGGGTTCAAACCCCGGTTGCGCCGGCCTTTCTGTGTGGAGTGTTCATGTTCTCTCCGGGTGCTTCGGCTTCCTCCCACCATCCAAAGACATGCAGGTTAATTGGCGTCTCCCAAATTGTCCTTAGGTGTGAATGTTAGTGTGAGTGGTTCTTTGTCTACGTGTGGCCCTGCGATGGACTGGCGACCTTTCGCCCGATGGCAGTTGGCTCCAGCCCCCCCGTGACACTGTACGCAGGATAAGCGGTTGTCGATGGATATTAATGAGCTTCACTGACCATTTATAGGCAACTATGGCCGTTTGAAGGCTCGGACATGGGGCTCCCTCACATGCGCCACATTTCAAGTTGTGATTTACAAAGAGAACATTGCTTACAGGTGTGCGTACGCACGGTTTTATAAGTCTGAATATTTTTTGCCGTACGCCATTTTCTATGCACAGTTTATAAATGAGGCCCCTGGACTGTGACCCTTCAGGACTTTTGATTTTCTAAGAAACACAAACAACAATGGGAAAGAAACAGGTTGGATTTCTTCAATATACGCTTGGTTTCCACAGCCCATGTATCGTGTGTTTGTCTCCAGCGGCGTGTTTGTTAAAAACCTTGTGGACCTGAAGGGGGGCCGGTGTGAAGCAGCAGGTTTGACCTTTTTAATCAAACCTCTGAACCGTTACAGAAACAACAAAGCCACCATCATGTTTCCCTCCGCCTCCTGTGTCACCTGACATGCGAGGAGGCCGTTTAGTAAAAATAATCCTCCGACACCACCTGCGAGTCACGTGACGCCTCCTCTCATTAACATTCAGCTCACATCGCCGGCGAGCGGCGTTCATCTGGAGCTCGCTGCAGTTCAGAGAGTCTTGGACTGCGGAGGAGATGAGATTATGAGCATTACGTTGCTGACATCCTCTTACGTCCGGGGCGCTGCCAAGGCGATGTCAACAATGCCCAGAATCCACTGCTGCCCGTAATGAATGCACTCCAACATGTAATGACTGAGTAATCACATTATTTGCAGTCTCGACTTTATTCTGACGGAGCGGCCGCCCGCATCTGTGCTCCGTCAGTAATTGCCAGGCCGGGGCGGCGAGAGCGAGCAGCATTTGCATCCTGCACTGGGGAGTTGCATTGCAAATGATTATGCTGAATTGTTTTTGCAACAGGAATGTCCAATCCAATAAAGTTAATGATCTCGAAAGACATGGAGGGAGAAAAGGAGGAGGAGGGAGGAAACTAAATCGATTAAAATGCAGATGTTCGCCATCCGACGGAGGCCGTGATGGCGGCGTCGTGTCGATGTAATTAAGCCTCTTTTCTTTTTTACTTTTCAGGAACTTCTGTTGAGCTCCAGATTCATTCAGCTTTAAGACGCAAGAAAGCAAATAAACCTGAGAGCCGTTTCCCCGCCTGGTGAGAAGGGTCATCCTGCAGCACTTTGATCAGGAAATTACAGTTAATTAGTTATCTGCAATCTTAATTTGACAACGCCACTCAGTCTGAGCCTTACATATATACGTATAGTTTCACTTTCCTTTGTTAAGTTTTATCTGAACAGCTCAAAAATCACAAACCTCCGAGGACTTAAATCTGTAAAACAGGAGAACTTTTAAATTAAAAGTGTGATCTTTAAAAACACCAAACACACAAACTAGACCCTCGATACTTCCACACCGTCACGAGGTCACTCTCACAGCCAAATCCAGTTCCCTTAGATCACATGTAGGGCAGAGGTTCTCAAAGTCAGAGACTGTGGCCCCTCAAACGAAGCTTGGAAATAGGCCCCTTTACCTTAAGGTGAGATAACGGGGTAAAAGAATTTAACTCTCAGAAACTTTCCTGGTTGATTACTCACATTAAGACAATATTTTTTGGGGTATTACAGGTTTTCTGAAGTTTTATGTTAAAAAATGCAAATGACGCAGTATCTCATAAATATGCGCCAATTTGCATCTATTTCAAGAACTGAAATCTGAACACTGGATTAAAATAGTGGATGTTAACGTATCAGTAAAAATGTTCACTGACCAACTCACTTTAATGCGTTTCCCACCAAAACATCAGATCTTGTAACAAGACACCAGCTGGTCCTGACCGGAGGAAACAGATTCTGGTCTGGTTTCTGAGACCGACATCTTCAGTTTACAGACAGGGTCAGGATGTGAACCTGTTCTGTGCTGTCCTGAACATCCACCCCAACCTCAGCGAGCAGCTGTTTGAATAAATTACTGATCCGATTTGCGAGGTTTCAACACGTTCTTAACTCGTCACAAGTGGACTCTTTCTCAAGACCCCCTGGCGTCACTTTTTAACGCCCTGGGTAACCTTTAGGGCTTTTGGGGTTTTTTTGTACATGTAGGGCTCTGCGGTCAAGTTAGCAAGAATAAATATGCAGCGTCCTCTTACTGACTTTCAAAATAAAGGTAGTGTTTAACTATTGCTGCAGCTGTGAAAAATATTGATTAGTGTTTCCCAACATCCAAGATGACGTCTTCAAATGTCTTTTATTTATCTACAACCCAAATATATTCAGTTTACTGTCTCAGAGGAACCAGAATCAGATCAGGTTTATTGCCAGGTACATTTTCATATACAAGGAATTTGCTTGGTATAAATTGGCGCATGGACATAAATATAAATATATAAAAAATTAAGGAGATCAAAAAATGTACAAGTATACAAAAATTAGAAGAACACTATAATACAATGGAAGAAAATATTTACATTTAAGAAGCTGGAATCAGAAACTGGACTCAAAGTGTAACTTTGCGTTAAATTACGTAATTTAAGTCATGCTAACATCACTAAAAAGGAACTAATAGAGTTTTTGTTTCACACAGGAAACAAACACTGGTGACCTGGATGAAAGTCCATTTGCTGTCCCACCCCCTCACTCCGACTTTTCTGTTATTTATAGTATTTTTAGTGTCAAACTATGACGCTGAAGGCTGCCATGTGCCGTCCATGTGTACCAGACGCCGGCCCGCGTAGCTATTTGATGCTCTGGGGAAAGAACGGGCTGAAGATTTACGTCTTCAGGACGAACCAATGGGCTCTGAGCTGAGAGACAGAAACGCGTTCGTTGGTTTAGCTCTGCACGTGGGATTTCATGACAAGAAGAAAAACATAGAACAGCAGCAGGTTTATTCTCTTAACTACACAATAAAAACAACAAACTGTATGAAAACAGCTGAATATTCCATGAAACTGGAATCAGTTTGTATAAAATTACACGTTACGCAGCATAAATCACCATCACACACACACCATAAAGTGGACTTTTCTGTTTTCACATGTAATTAGCCGGCCCGCGTGATTACCAGGTAAAACAAATTATGTGTTTTGTTGGCAGCAGATAAATCTGGTCTCAACTCGCCGTAATGACCCGTGTAATTTTTAAGCAGCGCCTACATCGCAGCTCCTTTAACACGTATCATTAGTGGGGTTGTATATTAGATATACATTCTGCGGCTTAATTTGGTCTCCCAGGAGCACTTGTAATGATGCAGCTGCCGGGTACAGGACACCTTTAATTTATTTATTTTAAATGTTGAGAGTAATTGAGTTCTTGAGAGATGTGAGGCGGGCCGGCTGCTGCTGCTGCTGCTGGTGGGGCTCCTTCTGAAAAATGCATTAATTCAACACCGCAATCTGTTGCGAAAATTAATACGAGGAGAAGCTTCTAATGGGGAGAGAAGAGGAGGAGGAAATAAAGAGCATGCAGGAGTTTCTCCTCTAAACTCAGCCTCCTCTTCAGACAGCGAGCGGCGGACTCCGGTGGAGTTATTTATCTCCCTCTGAAGGGTTATTTATTACAGTCGGAGCGGCTCCCGCGCCCTCGCAGTGTCGCAGCAGCTGCAGGTGATGATGGAGATCATTTGTTCTGCAGATCTCATAACACACGTCACAACCTCAATAACAAAACGGTCAATAATGAAGACGGCGGCAGGTGGCGGAGCGTGGGCCGTCCTCTCTGATGATGATGATGATTGTTTACAGCGTGGTGATGATGATGATGATGTCGTCAGGGGAGACATCATGGCCGTCTCACCTGTAAACCTGTAAACGTCTCACAGCGTCGCTCGTTCACCTCTCTTTAGTGGTTAAACTGATCCTGGAGCAGCAGCAGGTCCAGTCTGAAAACACACCGGCTGTCGCAGCTGTACAGCAACTAAGTACACTTACTCAAGTACTGCATTTATGTACTAATTAGAGGGACTTGTACTTTGTTTGAGTATTTTCTTTCCATGCCACTTTCTACTTCTACGGCACCACTTCTCAGATAAATGTAGTGAAGTATATCTCCCTCTGACAGCTTCAGTTACTTTACAAAGTCAGATTTCTGCTTGTTTATACAAGTACAGCTGACAGGATTATTAGACTGACGGTGAACTTAACTACTCCGATGGTTTGAGACATTTTTCATTTAAAAAAACAAAAACATTTCATGGTTCACGAGTTGCTGCTTTTTTCTTTTAATTCTTTAAATATTTGTGTAATGACGTTGAGCTTTGTGGTGTTGGTAGACAATAACAGCTCCACCTCAACAACTACACTGCAAAAACTGAGCTCTCAAAGACAAGGAAAAAAGCATTAAAATGGGGGCGGGGTTTACGTAACGGAACAACAATATTTCACTAGTTAAGGCCAAAAAAGCTTGAAACAAGTGAAATTCTCTGACATAAAAGCCTCTTTGTAAGAAGAAATATCTTGTCAGACAAAAAAACCAAGTATATTTGGTTTCAATTAATATAATTAATCTTAGTGAGATTTTAGTTTTTGCAGTGTACAGCAGTAAAATCGTTCACATCACTACATGAAGAATAATAATGTAATGTATAAACAGTCACAGGACATTCGGCTTTCTGCAATGAGGACTTTTAAGTACATTTTCCTTTTTATACTCACATGCTTTTAATTTTAGCACTTTCAATGCAGGACTTTTACTGAGGTATTAGTACTTTTACTGAAGGACCTGAATACCTAAACAAATAACTTAGGCTGGCCTTTCAATAAAAATTGAAGTTACTGTTTATGAAAACATTGTTTAAACATACAGCAGGAAAACTTTCCTTTTTATTAAATCTTGTGGTTCATGTCAGAACCATACTGATACTAATACTTTGATACTAAGGTATTTTAAAAAGCAGGTACTTTTGTACTTTGACTTCTACTTTTAGTAGAGTAATGTTAAGCAGGGGTAACTGTACTTTTACTCAAGTACAGGGTTTGTGTACTTGGTCCAGCGCTGCCGACAGAAGCAGCAGACAGGTCGCTGAGATCTGCCCATCAGGGGTAGAGAGAAGGGCATTATGGGTAACCGCAGCCCTTCAATCTGTTTATTCAGAAACAGGAAAAAACAAATCAGCTGAACTGTATTTCAAAATATCCTGGTGATTGAAAAGGGAACCAAAACTTGCGAGAAACTGGACAAAACTGGTTTTGTCTGAAATCAGCCGTCAGGTGACCGCAGGAAGCGAAAGTTTGGTTATTTAGTTCTGAAAGAGTCAGACTTTGTCCTCGGCTCTCGGCAGCGCAGCGGGCGTGCTGACCCGCGGCGCTGCAGCCTGTTTCAGGGCTGAAGCCTCTCCACGCTGCCGCCTGACCACGGCGAGAAGGGAGGGCGGTGGGTAAAGGAGGAGGGGTGAACGGTAAGATGCTTCCTCTCTCTGCCTGGCTGCTTGTTGGCTGGTCGGGATCCTCGGGGACGGGTTTTGGACGGAGGCCCAGATCAATGTGACCTAAATTCAAATGCGAATTAGAGGCTGTCAGCAGGAGAGGACACTCTGTAAATGAGCTCAGACAGTGCAAGGTCCCCGGAGGACGTGGGAACCGGGGCCCCGTGTCCGTTGGAGATCTTTAATGAGTTCCAAATGGATATCCAGGACCCGGGCCCCGGCTCAACGCTCCTCCTGCAGCCGGGATCAGGGAGGAAGGTGCTGCTGCTTGGGGCCCCCGGGCCAAGGCGCCCTGGGAACCTGCAGGGGAAAGTTTAACCGGTGCAAACATGTCGGCGTCCAAATGATTAAAATTCTTCAGCAACGTTTGTGAGATCAGCGAACGTGAGAGGAAGTGAAGCCTCGTGGTGGCGTTCAGACTTTACAATAGCTTGTATAACACACACGATTCACTGCAGGTAGAAGCGTCTCCTTCAGGTGGGGAGGTGGAGAGAGAGGGTTCGGAGGTCAGGTCGTCCATAACCTTTACCAGACAGGAAGTAAGGTGTAGCCGCGGTGTTTCTGGTGAACCGCCGCGCGCCGAGCAGGTGACAGGTGTGTCACAGCGTGGATATGAAGTCACAGCTGATGGACAGTTAGTCTACCAGTAGACGGACGAGCTGCACGTCCTCCCGGGCGTCGTGTTTCCACCGCTGCCGATGAATAGTCATGTGACCCGAGAGCGAACGCAGATCGGACCTGTTCACGCTCAAGACAGAAGCCAGATGTTAGCAGGTGTTGAAAGGAGCCTCAGACAAAGGGAACATTTCTGACTCAACTTTTTTTCAAAGTTTGAATTATGGCGGCTAATGATGACTCAGACACAGACAGGGGCGTTTTAGACCATTTTTGGTTGTGCCTAAATAATTTAATTATTAATTAATAATTATTTTCTGAAAATATTTTTTTTGTCCTCTAACATTAGATTTGAGAAGGAAGAAAAGGGACAACAGTTTCATGTAGATTTTCTTACATTAAACAGGCTCAATGTCCCTAAATACATTTTTCACTTTCTAACGTTTGACCTAATGATCTGCGACCGCGCTGGTCGACCGGTCAGCCGTCTGTGTGTCTGTCAGTCTGGGCCAAACCAAGACTTTCAATATTGCGGGGGGGGGTATCCTTGTTTTTGCTGAAATCCGATCGGCTCAACGGCGCCGATCAAAGGAGTTACTTCCCATCCTGGGCGAGTTCAATCCAAAACCTTCTGCACCGGTTTGTGCAACAGAGGAGGCGGCAAAGAACATCAGTCTCCCTCGTTCTCCGTTCTTCCTTTTACTTTAGCTTGTTGGTTGACAGCTGACTTGAATACCATCAGGTCCAGTGCAGCTGACCTGGCGTCCAGTCGCGCATTCACGTCAAGGATGGTGCGTTCAGTAACTCGTAGTACCGCAGCGTTACTCGTATTAACTGTAATGTTTTGGGAATAGTAACCCATTACACTCCTAGTTACTGGAAAAATGAGTAAATGTAAAATAAGAACAGTAATATTAGTACAGTTCCTGCCCAACTCTGCTAAAAAGGTAGAGCTGGTACATTAGTTGATGGACAGAATTTTAATTAGTAACTATTTTGATGTTTGAAGTCATTTTTCATAGAAAAACATTTGATGTGAAGATTTGCTGCTTTTCCTTTGAATTATTTTAATGTGTTTTTAATCGTTTTGAGGTTTGGACTGACAGAGCCCAAAGAGACTCCTTCACAATGTTTGTTCTGAGTAACTGGGACAACATTTCTCACTATTTTCAACATTTTTACAATGAGGAAAAATAATCTAATATATGATTATAGCGCAGTCACAGGACACTTTAAGTAAATTTTTCTGATTGTACTCATTTTTTATTTTTTTGTATTTTTACAGTGAGGTATTAGTACTGGGTCTGAATACTTCATCTATTGCTGCCTGTAATAGTAAATATTGTTACTGTAAGCAGCGAGTTTGCCAAACTTTACTTTCTGAATCAGACTTTGGTTACGGGACTTGTGGGCAGTTTTGCTCTAGAATAGGTACTTTGTCGGTGACCCCTGACTATAAGAGGGTGTTGTGTGGTTTCCATGAGCAGGTGTAACCGTTGACCCCCCACCACCGTCAGTTATGTAATCTGCACTCTACATAAAGGAAACTGCTTTTGTCTCGCCTGCTCGCTGTCAGAGACGTGAACCCCGCGTAACAAACCAACACCGTGTCCAGTGAGCGAGCTGCTTGTGACCTTTATGTTTACAAGTCTCAGCGGGCTGGTGATGAATCAGCGTGAACAAACTTTCAGAGATCCAGCTGGAGGAACCCGACAGAACGGGTCACGGCTTCACACCTCTGTAAAATAAAGGACAGCATCCTCTCGTCTGGGTCGCTGCTTCCTCCTCTTTGTGTTCTGATACCCGGGTCTGACAGGGTGAGGGTGTTCAGTGTTGTCGTCGTCTTCCTCCTCCTCCTCCTCCTCCTCCTCCTCCTCCTCCTCCTCCTCCTCCCTGTGGAGCTGCAGTACAGCGGGGGGAGGCTGCAGTAATTAGCATGCTGATTCTGCATGTAATCAGATCACCCTGGCATGCTCGCCGGCCTGCTTCTATACATCAGGCCGAGCGTCGGCGTGGGACTGCAGCAGCTTCTGATTGTCTTCAACGCAGCATATGCTAATTGTTGATTGTCTCCAATATTATATGCTAATTGTTAGGAATTAGCATAATTCATTAACATTTGGGCCCTAATTACACAATGAAGAAAAAAAAAAGGCTGAAAAACACTGGGCTGTGCTCTGACTTCCTAATGTGTGATGCGATTAATGCCGCGCTCATTTGCATCCGGAGAAGGAGCCTGAAATATTAAAAGTGTTGTTCAGAGAAAATCGTGATGAGTCCCTAATCAAATGTTGTTTCTGCCGTTTTAAAGAAGGTGTAACGGTGTCGGCCCTCAGGTGAGAGGAAGCGGTCTTTCCTCACTCGCAGAAAAAAAAAAAAACACACCGATCCTCCCCGACATGCAAATGAGCCGCGGATCCAAATCTGCAATTAGCCGCGGCGCTTCTTTGAGGAGATTTAGAGAAACAAATGAATGTGGATCGTCTTCAGCGTTTCGAGTCGTCGTTGTGGATTCTGTTTGATGTCTGCGGTTTATCTCGTATTAATGAGACGCTCAAACAAAAAGAAACAACCAAATTGCTTTGATTTCATCATAATTGTAGTCGCGGGCCTGTTCACATCGTTTAGCTGCCGGCGGCTGGGAAACATACAAACACTTCACCGAGACACGAGTGGAGAAACCGTGACAGTGAAAAACGCTCTGCAGCGAGCACGAGGCTGACATTAAAGAAATGGTCACGGGAGACTTTAGTCTGACAGGTGACAAAGTCAAGATCAGGTGAGGAAGAAAAGAAAAAAGGAATAGAAGAAAGGTTGAAATGTGGGATTAGGAAGTAGTGAGAGGGAATGAAACTAGGACGTAGGGAAGGAAAGAAGGAAGGATAGTAAACAAGATCAGTTTAAGGAGGAAGACTGAGCCAAAACAAAAGATCACCTGAAAAAAAGTTGAACCCTGCTTTCAACAGTGAAGGAAGCTCAGTCTTTACGTCTGATTAAGTTCAAGTCTGCCAACTTCAGGAAAATATTTAGACTATTTTTTACCCTGTCAGTTATAAACAGTAACAACAAATTGACCGTACTGTTCATCAACTGTACGGTCCTCCAATGTGAGGAGGACCAAACCTGGAATTTTAAAAACACGAGGGGGAAATCACGCTGATAAATGTCGGGCAGTAAAAAGGCATTTCCTTCTGAAATGTGGTGGGGAGTATGCGAGTACAGTGACTGGATGAAAGGGACAGTCGCTGTGCGATTTGCAGAAATCCGACCCCGCCGTGTTTCACGCCGACCTCCGTGTGTCGGTTCGTGACAAACACCAGGACTCGCCGTTCGACACATGACGGATGCCAGTCTGTCTGACGGCAGGGTGAAGCTCCGAGTTCAGGTTTCTCCTGTTAACAGCAGCGGGGGCCACACATCAGGGGACGGGGGAGGGCCCCCGCATGTGAACGTGGAGGGCGGGTTAACTCGGAGGTAATTGAAGCGGGGCTTTTGTAAGAATCTGCTTCCAATCCACAGGAGAGGGAGCAAAGAGGGGAAGAATGAGAGTTTTAATGAATGGAGGCCGTCATTAGAATGATAACTATTTCCTCCGAGATCACTTCCAATTTAAATGTGGGGGGAAAAGAGAAAAGGCGTAATTGAAAGATCTTTTTTTTCCTTCTTCTTCTGCCATTCAAACTGTAAATTTGAATCTCGGGGAGAAGAGGGAGAGATTGTTTGTAGCCATAGCTCACTACTTCCAATTACTCCTCTTTCTGCTGCACTTAAAGCCGTGAGGGAGCGCCGAGGCTCGTTTGTTTTAACCCCATCAGCCAACAAACAGACCGGCGGCCATGTTTTCTTTGGATCGGCAGCGGTCAAAGGGAACAGATCCGAATCAAACCGCTTTAAAATAGATTGAAACAGACGCGAAGAATGATTTAATTGCTAAACAACGAGGCAGACAGGGTTTTTGCAGATCGTCACGGAGCAGCTGCACATATATCTCAGATCCTGTCGGTAATTCATCCTGCTCAGAACATCGGCAGGATGTGCAGGAGTGGATGGAGGTAAAGGTGGAGGAGGCCACACGATCTTCTGTCAGCTTTTAGTTTCACTAAAGAAACGAATGAGCAATTTACCACAGTTCCTCATTTTCAAACATCAAAACATCACCAAACCAACACCGTTTGATGAAGCAAAAAAAAACAACAACAAAAAAAAACAACTTTGTAATTTAGCAACACAAAAGTCCTCAGATTGCACTGTCCAAACTTTAAGTTGATCTGATGGAGAGCAGTGAAGCCGGTTTTGGACCAATACTACTACTACAGAGCTACTTCCTGTTGTTGGCACCAGCGTCTACTGTGCATGATCGCGCAGCATAACCGTGGTTTAATGGCGTAGAGCAACGGCAGAAACACGGTAATTCTGGTAGCTGCATAACTGCGCCAATAAAAAGTCTCTTGGCTCAGTGTGTTTGTCTGACTCGTATCGTCACTGATTAATCAGCCCACCTAACAAGGTTCACCTGTCAAACACCGACGCAACGTCTCTGAAGTTTTTTTTGGATTGCTGAGTTTATACGGTTACATCTCTCATGTGTTACGGGGTGTCACAGGGTTTTGATATCATTTTTGGCCCTACATGGAACTACTCCGTGCAGGCTTTGGTCGGCTTCACTGTCCGGTTTACCTCTTTGCCACCAAACCATCAGACAGCAGGAAGTTTCGGGTCTGAAAAGTGAAGCCTTAAACATGCATTCTCTCTAACGGCCAGCAGGGGGCGACTCCACTGGCTGCAGAAAGAAGAGTGATTGTTCCTGAGAAAATGAGGCTACCTCTCAGCTGATTTATTACCTCTGTTCAAGTTAAGCTAAGCTTGCAGTTAGTACGGCTAATAAGGCTAATGCTAGCAGACTCAGGCAAGGCATGATTTTGGAGAGCGTGCGTCGCCACTGACCTGCGGACGAAACCAAAACTGAATTTATTTAAATTTTTCTGATGTCTTAAGGCAAGCAATATTTCGGAAGACATTTGATTGTGTTACTTCAGTCTCGTTGCACTTCTTTTCATTTGAAATAATCAAATACATAAAATCAAGTTTATAAAGTGACTTACTTTGTCAAGAACTCAATTCAATTTTATTTATATAGCGCCAAATCTGGTTTTATATAGCACCAAATCTGTAAACTTGTTTACATTGTTAAAAGGGACTTGTGATAAAACATGTGATTAACTATTGAAATTCAGTGATTAATTGCGATAAAGAAAAAATGTACACTTATTTATGCTCCAGTAAAAATCTCTTGTGAAGTGTTGGGTTGTACCAAAAGACACTGAGGAGTCGGCTCTTCATTTTTCCGGTAAGTGCATTTTGTTTTAAGCCTGTTTAGCATTTCAGCTAATATCACAGTTGACTTGAATTACATTATGCACCTTACGAATTAGCTTCACCCTCTCGTCCAAATATGGTTACATCTGGTTCCAAAAGCAAGATGGCGACGGCGAAAATGCTTCTGACGCCCATGCCGAGGTTTGAGAGTTTAATAGACGTGTAGCATCGGAGACGATCACAGACAGATTTGACGGTAAACGTTTATAATCAGCCGGTGGGATGAGACATTCGAGTGTTAAAATCCTCTGTATCATAGTCAGTCTGTCCGGGTTCAGTATTTACCTGGAGGTGTAACTACAGTTCAACAGACCTGAGATCAGCTTTGTTGGGCTGTGGTTCTAAATAAGACGATATTTACCGAGGCAGGAGACCTTGGATGAATTAAGGTGATACGATGCGGTTCTGCTTGTTGCAGGTAGTTACATGAATCAAAAGACTTTCATCCAGTCAGTTTGTTCCACCACAAATTCAGACGCATCTTGTCTTTTGATCAGTTCAGTTTGAGGTTAATTAGATAAACAATGTCAGTGGAAAAGAAGAAGTGGAAATAGTTGCTCTGCTCTTTTCCCCTGAAGCTCAGTGTTTTATTTCATTTGGTAAAGCTGCTCTGCCTCAGCCACAGGTGTCATTTACACTGGGGACGTCACGTTTGCAGCTTGCAACAGGAAAAGTTAAATGAAAATGCTTTGGGGAAGTTTTTTTTTTGCACAGTCAAATAAATGAATGTGCATTGTCCACAAAAAAAAAGTAACTTAAGGTAAGAAAACAAGCTGCTGATTACTGCATTATATCTGTTTTATATTTATTTATAGAATTGTCACCTGAATGTTGTTTCTCTTATATAAATAAAAACATTTCCATCATAAATTGATGCAGAAATGTTTCCAGAATGCATATATTATATTATATTATATTATATTATATTTCAGCACTGAATATTTCTTCAGAATTATGGATGGAGCTAAAAAAAAAAAACTCTGAACAACCCAACATACCAAATATCTGCACAAGAAAAACATGTGCAAGTTGTGCTTCCTAAATGTAAACTAAATCTAAACTGCGAGAACGAAATCCATGAAGATTTCATCGGCCTCGTCTGAACTTTTACTTCCTGTCTTTTGTATTTTACCGGTCTGATCGTCTGCACCTGTCTTCGTTCGCCTATGTGTTCCACCTGAGCCTCGTTTCTTCACCTCCATCTTGTGTCTCGGTCTTTTCTCCAGTTGTTTTTGTAGTCAGGTGTTTTGATCATTTGCTGGAAATTCCTGTCTCGTTTTGGATTACTGTTTTGCAGCAGTGGACGAACTACACAAATCCTGTACTTGAATGAAAGGTACAGATGCACTTGCTGAATTTTACTTCACTGACAGAAGTATTAAATTTAAATTTCTACTTCAGTCAAAGTACCTGCGTTTAAAAATTCAGCAGGGAAACCTTCCTATTAAACCCTGGCATTCATCAGGAACAGGTCGGCCTTTTAATAAGAATTCAGCTTACTCAGTTATGTGTGTGTCAACGCTGAACGAAGTGTTCAGAACCTTAACTGATGAGTATTAATACCACACTGTCAAAAAAAACAACAAGTAAAAGTACTGCATTGAAAATGTTACTTAAGAAGGCGGAGCTCATTTTAACTAATGATTATTTTCATTATGATTATGATCTCCATTAAATCATTTTTTTAAATATTAAAAATACTGAGAGATGGCGTCACAGTTACTCAGAGCCCAAAGTGACTCCTTCATAAATGTTTTGTCTACCAACACGAAGTTCAACATTATTACAATTAAATTAATTTTTTTTAAAAAGAAGCAAATCTTCACATGGAATGTTTTTACATGAACAAACAAACAAAGTTGTTGCCTGATAATTTCACAGTCAGTCTAATAATCGTGTCAGCTGTATAAACTGTTGGAGTTTAATTTATAACTAAACATTTTATAAATTCTGTTTTGTGTGTAAAAAAGCTGTCAGATAAATGTAGTGAAGTAAAAATTAGAACATCTCCCTCTGAGATGGAGAAAATACTCAAGTAAAGTACAAGTCCCTCTAATTTGTACTTATAATTACTCTTTTGTCTCTCGCGTTCTTTGGACTTGTGTTTCTGGTTCTCTGGAGTTTATTTATGGACTTCCTGCCTCCTTTTTCCCTTGAAGTTCCGCACACTCGGTACCTGCTCTGCAGTCTGGGTCCAAATCCCTGTTGATGTTTTGTTTTTGTTTTTTTAGAAACAAATGAACAAAAGAACGACACACAAACAGAGCGAGCCCGACCTCCACAGCTCGGAGTGTTTTTAACTCACACAGTTCATGAGTGCGCTAATTGAAAGCCATTATGGGCCACATTATCATACTGTCACACTGCAGGGACGCAGCGCTCGCTCCGCAGTCTGAACCAAACCCAGGAACCTGCACCGAGTCCAGAATCACTGTTTACAACATGTTCAAACAGCTGTCAGAGAGCAAGCAGTTACAGTACATTACATCTGAGCGAGGCCGACACACATACAGAAACATTGCATAAGACAATATTTACAGAAAACAGGACGTCCAAGAATGCGTCAAATGAAATGATGCAAGCTCAATATTCCTCACACAATCCAGAGCCGGGGCGTCGGCGTGTTTATCAAAGAAATGACTGATCATAATATCAGCCTTATTGGTCTCAACAGAAATGCCACAACCATCTTGCAGATTACTCCTTGATGAGGAAAATGCAATTAAAACGTCAAGTGCGTTTTATTAGATTCTACCCACCCTGCAGGGTTTTAGCAGCCCCGGGAGTCCCTGGATGCTCGGGCGATGGATGGCATGTATAGAGCTGCGAGCAACATTAGGAGAGCCGTGCCAAAATAACAGCCGCTCGCTCCCCGATGATCGGACTTTCATCACCACACACTGCTGAATACGTACATGGAGGACGGCTGCATATGGAGGCTTTACTGTCTCATACAGACTCCTATAGGTGGAGATGTTTCATTATCTGCGCTGTGGAAGAACCCTGAGTTATGTGTTGAACAGAAACCGAAGAAGCTCTTTGTTTCCAGTGAAAGCCGTCTCGTCTTTCTACTCAAACAGTGTCGAACTGTCACTGTTCCTCATTGCTGAGTAACATAGAACGCTGTAGCAAATAATTAAAAAAAAAGGTCCTATACTGTCCTGAAGTGGTTGTTTGTCTCTGTGTGGCCCTGCAATGGACTGGCGACCTGTCCAGGGCGTACCCCGGCTTTCGGCCAATGTCAGCTGCGACCCTGTACGCAGGATAAGCGGTTGTCGATGGATGGACATACTTTCCTGTGCATTGGGAAGTGTACATGTCATGTGGAATATTGTGCAGATACTTTCCAAGAAGCTAATAAACGCAGCTCATTTTAAACTGCTGTTCGACTTGTGTTGCAGTTCGTATCAGTTGCTGATGTGCGTTGATCACAACTCTGTACGTATGTGGAGCAAACTGAATCATTTCTAATTCCTTTCACACTAAATTAATTCAATCGTCTTTCTATAAAGTCCATGAACTCTTCCCTCATCACGTGCAAAGCACTTTATATCTGCAGCACATTCTTCAGATGCTAAAACCCAAAACTCTTAAAACCACGTTCAGAACAGACAGACGGCAAATGTCCTGCGTTTCAGCAGCAGCCAGACTGAAACATATAGAGCATCTTTAGGTAAATGTTCTGTTTGCGTCTATGTGCACCGAGAACTGAGGGTAGTTTTTGAACTGAGTTTGATTTAGAGCTGCAGTCTGAGTGCAACGCTGGAAATGTGCTTGTATTTCTTTACAGGTTGTGGTCACTGGGTTTCAGTGTGTAGTAGAGAAAAACTGTAGTGCAGCGCTGATATTTTAGGAATTAGTTTTTTGTTTTAACTTGTTGATTTTTTTATTTTTTGGCGCACATTTTTAGTTGTTTTGCACTGCAGGCGAGCTGTTTCCTTGTGGCGTAAAAATAATAATAAAAATACTTTCAAAAGTCTGAGCTTAAAGTCGGACAGTTCAATCCATTTCATCCATCATCCAAACTGCTTCAACAATAAACTTAACCAAAGTCTGTCTACATAATTACACCTCGCTGGGCGCCACACCTGCACTAATTAACCCCTACCTTAAGTAGTCTTGTGGTAGAACACAGCGCCCCCCCATCCCAGTACACAAAACGGCTCCAACATAATTACTATAAGATATAGAAAAGGATATTGAAGCAAATTTTTTATTTATTCTTGTTACACATACATAGTCTTCTAAAAGGAAATACTAATTTATGTGAAAATTTTAATAACCTGAAAATCATAATAAACTCATCCTTTCTGTTTAACGCTCCCTGTTACAGTTTTGAGGGACAGTGTTTGCTCTCTGTTGGTCAAACTAGTTTATTTTCAGACATAAACGAAGAGTTTTGCTGTTTTGAGTGAGTTTTGGAGGAGAGATTAACTGGATGCATGTTGGTGATGCAGACTGTAGGAAGAGTTTTGAAAAAGTGGCTTCAGTTTTGACTGATGCTTGTTAGTAAATAAAAAACAAAACAGTAAGTTGACAGCAGTGACAGGACGGAGATTCTCCTGTCCGGCTGCACCAATGTTTATTTATTCTTACAGTTCATTCATTTTCTATACAGAACCTAAAAATTCCCCACGAACACCAACACGTGAACTACTTTCCTTGATGTGTAACGTCTTATAGGAAACAGTTTTGCAGCAGCTGTCAGATGAAATTACATGGAGATTTATTTATCTCAGTATTATCTGTGTGAACGGATCAACAGCCCATGTGCAAATGTGTAAATATACAAACGCCTTCCACAAATACTTTTTAGCAGAGAAAAATAGGAGGACCTGGTCCAAGTACAACAATTAATGAAATCATTTTGCATTTGTCGTTAGATTTTATTTATATTTCGTTTTGACCGAGCTGTGATTTTAGAGAGGAATTAATTAATGTGATTGTTGATAATTGAATTCTCCTGAAGGGTTTTTAGATATTTCGATTGACTATTTTACGTTTCAAAAAAATATAGAGCCAGGGTGGGAGTTAATGAGAAAAAAAAAAAAACACTAGATGAAAGTGTGAAATTTACACGAAAATCAGTTTCCTTCTGAATACAATCCAAGGCACAGTCTCTAAGGTGCATGATAGTGATTGTGGGCTAAACTCAAGTATTTCCTCACTGCTAAATCAGATTGCAAAGTTTAATATGACTTTCCAGTGCATGCATAATACACGGCAGACGTGTGTGTGATGTTGCAGCCTTGCAGAGTGAAGTTTCTCTCATAAATGTGACTGTAATGTCAGAATATTCAAGTTTTTTACTTGTAGATTAATCTTGGAAATTAAATTTTCTGTCGGATTATTAGCACTACCCCTCTCTGCTGGCTCCTTTTCCCTCTTACAATGGACCTTATGTGCAGCTGTATCTTTACATCTTAATCATATTACACGTAAAAGAAGAGCCCATAAAATACACATTTAAACGACATTAAGAACACTGCACATTTACTCCATGCGATGCCAACAAGCCTCCCTGGCTGTGTCGCCCGCCACGATATTAGATTTAGCCGTTAACTTGTCTGTATAATTTCCTGACACAATCAACGTCCGTTCTTCTGGAGAAATACGGAGCATGCGACTCAACTAACCAACATTTTATCCTTCGTAGTACCGTTCAACTCCAGTGTAGGCGGTCAGAGTTTGTCAACCCTCAGTTTGCCTGATAACCCCGAGTTAACTCTGAGCAGGTTAAACTCCCTTCATGGTGCAGGCCGCCGGTGTCACGCCAGGGGCGACGACACAAACACAAGCATCAGACTTCAAAATGTTCACTACCTGTGCTGTTAAGGTCAGATGTGACGCGTATGAGTCCACACGCAAAGCAGTTAATGAAGAGGATTTCTCTTCCACCGCACCATGAAATACAATTTTTAATGTTTATGTTGGGCTTAATTTTTACATTAATTACTGTATTTGGGTGGCTGCAGCGTCATGACCTTTAAAACAGGAGTTTGTTTGGTTACACTTGATGAGATGACAGCGGAGCGGGGAAAAAAATAAAAAACACAAATAAAAGAGGAGACGGAAAATAGATCTTTTTAATGGAGTTTAACAATCGGTCTCTGGTGGACTCATTAGGATGACCAGTTTGACTTATTTTACAGCCACTGGTAATTAGTATCTGCAGGAGTTATAGCTATAATCAGCCAAGTTTTCCCTTTGACTTTCTCTCCGTTTGCCATTAACTTTGGTGTTATACTTGCTCCAGGAAGGCGGTCAAATGTGTAAAAAGACAGCAGCCGTAAAACTAATAAAACTGTAGGGTTCCTTCTGGGGAACTTTAATACTTCCAGCGATATGATAATTCTTTTTACTTCAATGCAGCCATTAAAGGAGGACAATTTTCACTGCCTTTCACCGCCTTGATGGAGCTGTGATGGCCTTGTTGGATTTGACGGGTGTTTGGGGTAACGGAGCTCCTGTTGGGGCTTCAGCGCTCCTGAAAAACAGCCCGAGTCTCTTCAGCGGGCAAATACTTAAAATTGTTTATCCAAGAACACATTTTACTTATCAGTATCCCTCCTTATCAAACCAATTCACACCAGGCAGGATTTCAACCTTCCACATGATCATGTCTGTTTTTTTTATCCAGATGTGACAAACAGTGTTACAGCACAAACTATAATAATTTAAGCCAGCGCTGAAGTGCCTTAAACCTGCGTTCTCTCCAGCAGCCAGCAGGGGGCGACTCCACCGGCTGCAGAAAGAAGTGTGATTGTATAGAAGTCAATGAGAAAATGTTTCTACTCCTCAGCTGATTTATTCCCTCAGTAAACACTTTCCTGATGAGTTTATGGTCTCAGTCGCTAGTTTCAAGTCTTCTTCAACACAGCATGATGTTCATTTAGTAAATTATGGTCCCATTTAGAGGAACATAGACCAGGAAACAGGGGAGGATTTAGGGCGGGGCTACAAGGCGACAAGGCGAAAGTGAACTTGCAGCAAACAATTCATTCAAATCAGTGGATTAACTAAATCTCTTCAACCAAAGTGATTTCACCAAATTTTAAGCGTTTTTAAAGTGCGGTGTAACGTCTATCACCTACACACCAAAACCAATAGATTGGACAGCAGAGAAATCAACACAGGACTGGGGATCTACTTTAGTTTCAACTCCTGCCCTTCAAACTTTTGCTTGTGACTTTGATCACAAGGGTTTTAAAAAAGGTGTTTATTTAAAAAGGTGAGTTTTTTTCTTAAAACGTTGACAGGTGCTAAATGAAGTGATCAAACCAGACCAGAGTGATAATTAACTTTGACCCAGATCTGTTCTGTTTGAAGACATGATTTTCCTGTCGAATTAGAATCTGCAAAGCAGCTTTATAGAGTTCCTATAAACTATAGAAAAGGCTAACTAATAAACAGTGTTGAATCTGCTGCTAAGTCAAAGTCACACTGAAATTTTAATAAATTCTGCTACAGCAATATATCTGCTCTGTAAAGCACGTTGTGTTCTCCTGAAGAGAAAACGGAGTAGGGAGCATGTGAGAATCATAATGTTCAGTTCAGGAAACTAACACGAAGGCGTTGGAGCTTCAACTCCAGACAATCTACACTGACCAACAAGACAAAGGGGAACAGCAAGACTAAATATACTCGTGAGGACGAGATAACGAGACACAGGTGACCTCAATCAGGGAGGAGCAAACAATCACACAAGGGGGAAGTGAATCTAAACGAGATGAGAGGAAAATACCAAAATTAAACAGGAAACACAGGAAAAAAGAGGAAGCATTTTACAAAATAAAAAACAGGAAATAATAACCCTTAAACCCAAAACCCTGACTGTAAAATAGTGCAAAGGAATAAATACTGAATGATAAATATTGTATGTTCCCAGCTCCCAAAAGTGGGAATCTTGCATCATACAGCAACATTTCCAATTCTGATATTTATAGGACTTTATATTAATATATATATATATATATATATATATATATATATATATATATATATATATATATATATATATATATATATACACACTGGCATTGTTTTTGACTACAAAGAAAGGGATGAATA
Organism: Lepomis macrochirus; assembly: GCA_024633595.2. Lineage (NCBI taxonomy): Eukaryota > Metazoa > Chordata > Actinopteri > Centrarchiformes > Centrarchidae > Lepomis > Lepomis macrochirus. The sequence continues at coordinate 31,010,563 of JALXJV020000018.1, forward strand.
AATGTGGACTTCAGTTGGACAAACCAAATATTAAACGACGGAGGCGAACAGGAGGCCACATTTTAAATTGTTTATCCCTGAACACATTTTCTCATCTTCCGTCTTACTTCAATTAACAACATGAGGAAACTGTAAATGATCATGTGGATTTTGTGATGTGCACTGCAGCTTTTTAAAGTCTCCACATTATCAGAACTCATTTTTAATATACAGGTTTGACTCTCAAACAAACACTGCTAAAGGTCGGAAATAGAAACTTCTCCAAGTGCTCATCAAGAGACAACAAGACCTGTCTGAACTCATTTCAGCGTTGTTGTCTTTTTTTATATCCTCCTCTTTTTACTGCCCATCTAATGGCTTATTTATTACATTCATTCTTTATAAGCCGGCTCCTGTGTGGCCTCATTACGACTATAGCACTGCTTTGGAATTCCAGGATAATTATGAGCTTCATTGTTTTAATAAGAGTCTCGGTCAGCCCGGATCTCTGCTACATCTTCACAGTTCCCAGAGGGAAATATACGAGGGCAGCACCAGCGCCGGACAGATGGAATCAGGCGCACTGCAGGTAAATATTTATACGCTGCTGCTGTGTGAAGGAGGATACTTGAATCTCATCAACTGTCTTGTAAAAAGTGGTCTGATGTGGTGTAAATCTATGCAGCTGTACGTCCACAGCCTTAATAAGTCTGTGATGCAACTTCAGCTTGTCTGGCATCTCTTAAATCAAAGCAGCACTTTCCTTCTCATCATGAGGTAATGTTTGGAAACTCCTCGGGTTCGGGCAGAGCTGATATCAAAAGTTAAGTTAGTCAGAGATAACGCGTTCATGTTGTTAATTTACAGAATGTAAAGGTCTATTTTTAATGCAAAGGCAAATGTAAATGACAAAAAAGTCGGCAAGGAAAATGTGAACAAGATGAGTATCAGAGACGACACGAAGCATGCGACATACAGACAGTACAGAACTGAGAGAACCACAGTTACACAAAGCAAAGTCCAAACAAACGGGTCCTGAGCTGCTTTTTAAAAAGGCGTCCAAAGGTTACCTCACTACCTCAAAAGGCCTCATAGTTTCCTGGAATGAGGAACAACCCCCAGATCCTGATCAGAGGACGCCAGGCTCCATCCACACATCTACGTTTTGGTTTTAAAACTCAGACCTTCTGCTACGTCTGCGCCTCCCGTCCAGACTGAAATGTTGAAATGTGAAAATGCTGCTGACCGTGTTCTGGATTTAAACTCCGGGGCGGCGTGTTAGTGCTGACAGGTGAAAAGGATGATGCAGACGCTCACGTTTGGCTTCCTGATTGGCTCTTATCAGTCAGTCAAAGCAGAAACACCATTCTGCTGACAGAGTTTAATTAAAATACTTTGTACTGTGTAAATAACACTTCTACACTGGCGGCTGTTTCCCGCCGCCACAGTCTCTTTGTCCTCCTGTGTTCCTCTCAGTAACAGTTCCACCTCGCTGGCGCTCCATTCAGGGAAATCACTGCTGTGGTTCTTCGCCATCGCTGCTCTTTGGTCCTCCTTCCTTTCTTCTTTAGCCGAATCTCCTGCAGCTGCAGAGTAGACTATCTGCTTCCTGTTTACACCGGCACGCACATGCCCAGTGAACGTGAACGGTCACATGATAAATACAGACGGAGATCATAAATCTAGAAGTGCCTCAGAGACCTGCAGACCTCTAGAAACTACCAAGAGCCTTGAATTGGATTCTGGATTTGATGGGGAGCCAGTGAAAAGGACTCAAGGTCAGACCTGGTCCAAAGCTCTGCAGCAACCTCTTGTATCCAAAATGCCCAGGTTCAGATCCAAATCACTGAAGCTGTATGGAAATCACAGTGAAAACAAAACGCTAACCCTCTGTGTTTCTGCACCACCACAAACCAAAACAGTATTGATTTAAGTGTTTGTGGCGGCTCTGACTTATTCCACAGGTCTCAGCTCAGAGGAAGAGCCGGAGACCCAGTTCCCAAACCACATTTTAAAAAATATTAATTTCATTTTTTTAAAAAGCCTCTTCACAACCAAACAAATGCTTCTTAGATAAGAAACAAATGTCTTTTAAAAAACTGCTGCTACAGGCCCTCAAAGGATTCTACGTTCACTCTGTGTTCAGTTCCAGAATACTTTCAAGAACCAGAGCAAAGAAATCTCAGAGGAAGGATCAGAAACCCCCCAGGTGTGCAGCTCCCCACCTCTCTTAGACAACACCATTATGCGTAAAACAACACCGGCATCCTGGCTGCGGATCAAATCGGACCCCCCTCTCCGGCTCCGTACCTTTCACACAGCGTAGCGAGTCGGCATATTGGTGTAATACTACCAGAAATAAGGCAGCGTGAAAGCGGTTTCAGACACTAGGCACGGATGATATCAAACTAAAACAGGAAAAAGCTGACACATGGACCAACAGACATTTTCAAAATAAGCCAAGAACAGGACAAGCACACTGACACAAAACCCAAAACCTCAGAAACACAGACCATAACCAAATAAACAGGAAAACTGACTGAAACTAGGAACAATAAACACAGTTCAACCGCGTCCCCACATAGTTAATTTTTGTATTAAAAAATATAAGAATCAGCCTTTAAAATGATGTAATCCTACAATGTCAACTCCTGCTTACGTGATTTAAACCTTAAAATTCCCAGACGTGTTACACCGGACCTTAACTGAATGCAGAGGGGGTCTATCGGTTAAAAAATGTGCAGCTATCTGCAATGCAACTCACAGTTGCATTTCCAAACAGCCCTGGGACTTCCCCCGGGTGACGTGTAGTGCTGCATTAAAGGTAATGTACATCCAAACAGCCGTGCAGCAGGTTATAACCTCGCCGCTCCCCGTGGAAGCTGCTCACGCTGCAGTTAATGGTCCTTGGCGTTGAAGGACATCGCTCGTTGGAGAGACCAAAATCACAGAACGATGAGTCTTCTACATGAGCTTGATGGCCATATTATTTAATCTAACTACTTGCAGCGAGCGAGATTCTTTGTAGAGGCCATGTTTGAGTGGATAATGGACGAGAGCCAGTTGCTCCCAGAATCCATTTGTGCCCCCCGTGATGTAGCTGGAAGCCTTTATACATAATCGTCTGTTCTCCTGAGACGTCTTAGGAAGCTCAGGCTGACTCTCACGGGACAGACGGTCCGTTCTCAATCACTCCTAACCCGGAGCCTTACCTAAATATCATCACTTCCAGCATAATCATTTAAAAGCAAACATTTTTACCCTGAAGAGTGAGTAGTTCGTCCAAACAGGAAGAGCAGAGCAGACATGCAGCATCTCCTGTTCAACAAATACTGATTATGCAGCTACTCGTTAAATGTCTCATAAAGCCTGTTGCACTGATTCTTCCTCTGAAGCTTTGCTCCTATTTTTGTGTTGTTGTAGAAAGCCACTGTAGAAACAACAAAACACATTCTGTATCTTTGCTGCGTTGGAAATGCTAATTATTATGCTTTCATTATATTCTATCGTACTTATAATTTTCTTTCTGATATTTTTGCTACATAATTTAACATGTCCAAGTAAATTTTACTTTGTGTGCAGCCAATATAAATAGCCTGAACCAAATGGTTTACCTGCTAAAAAACAGCTAACTAGAACCAAACGATTGAAACTATTAAATGGAACAGTTAGCTAACTGGAACCAAAGTGTTTTTAGCTATTAAACTAAACTGTTAGCTAACCTGAACTAAACTGTTTACCTGCCTAATTTAAATGTTAGCTAACCCGAACTAAACCGTTGTAGCTGCTAAACTAAACAGTTAGCTAACTAGAACAAAACGATTGAAACTATTTAACAAAACAGTTAGCTAACTGGAACCAAAGTGTTTTAGCTATTAAACTAAACTGTTAGCTAACCTGAACTAAACTGTTTACCTGCCTAATTTAAATGTTAGCTAACCCGAACTTAACCGTTGTAGCTGCTAAACTAAACAGTTAGCTAACTAGAACAAAACGATTGAAACTATTAAACAAAACAGTTAGCTAACTGGAACCAAAGTGTTTTAGCTATTAAACTAAACTGTTAGCTAACCTGAACCAAGCTGTTTACCTGCCTAATTTAAATGTTAGCTAACCCGAACTAAACCGTTGTAGCTGCTAAACTAAACAGTTAGCTAACTAGAACAAAACGATTGAAACTATTAAACAAAACAGTTAGCTAACTGGAACCAAAGTGTTTTAGCTATTAAACTAAACTGTTAGCTAACCTGAACCAAGCTGTTTTATCTGCTAAACCAAGTTTAGGTCAGGTTAGCTAAAAGTTTTAATGGCTAGATCAAACAGTTACCTAACCTGAACCAGTTTGACCCCCTACGTTTATTTTAAACCCCATCCAGGCCAGAAACAAGAGATGAGCCAAGCTTTAATGTTTCAGTGAGTTAAAACAACAAACAAACAGACAGAGAAGAGACGACGTTCATCTGCCCTTGTCATCACTTCAGCTACCCCAGACGCTGTTTAACATGTCAAACCACTGAGACGTCAACAGGCCTGTGATATCAGTGTGTGGGCCGTTTCATGGCCTTTTCCACGCCGGGGTGGGGGGGGGGCATCTTCATCGCTTGGCCGTAAATCTGCCACATTACCAGAGCATCTTCATCCATGACCTCCGTGGTGCCGCCGTCCAAAACATCTCCCCGACCGCTTGCTCTGGGTCGGTGCCAGCGATTCTGGTCTGCTGAGATCATTAAAGGTATTAGTTACCTCCTCCTACCCCCCCTCCCCTTCCCCTCATTAAACATGCTGAATCCATTTGTTTAGCAAGCAGCTGAGGGAGCGATGAGCGAGCTCACCCAGGCTAGGGATTGATTTATTAACACTGATTTCGGCCTCCGAGACCGTCCTGATGATGATCGCTCCGCTTCAGGAATTTCAATGGAGACGAGAAGCCTTCACCTGCTGAAGACGGACTTTAATGGACATTAATGTGAAGGACGCAGAATAAATCTATCAGTCAAAAGGGCCAATATTTCTGCCAAACTCACAACACAATGTATGGAAGCCCAGTAGTGCCAGGAATCAATACTGCCCATAAATAAATAAAAAAGTAAGTCATAATCTTGACAAGTCATAATGGTGAATTACTTTATTATGGAATAGTAAATCCAAATTATGAGATAGCAAGTCAACATTTTGTGCCTAATAATCATAATTTTGAGTTGGTTATATTATGCTACCTGCTGTCACTCAGCAAGTAATATTTACAGGGTTCATGCAGTCATGAAAAACCTGGACAAGTGAGGGAATTTGAAAAGAAGTTTCGGGGGAAAAATAAAATCCCAAAAGTTTTTTGGAAAAGTCATGGAAATTACTTTTAATTAAACTTATCAGGGATGTGATTTTTCCGGATTTTCAGACCTGAAAATGGGACCCAAATGAATCATGCAGATCCTTAAAAAAATATTTAGTCTTGCTGCTCTGTTCTCTCCTCTGCGTGTTTGACCGGGGGCGGAGCTCAGCTCACAGCGGCGGAAGCAGCGAAGCAGATTAGGTGACAGGTAGAAGTAGGAAAGCGATGTTTCCACCTGCTTTGTCCAAAACTGTTGTATGCAGTTCTTTATTCAAATAACTATAATTTTCTTGCACCACATCATGTGCTCTTGTGTTGTTCATCTTCCTGCTTTTTGTCCTGTGTCAATCACACGCCTGACTAATGCCAGTAAACACTTATGACATCATAGTCATTAGCCTATAAAATACAAGGCTCTGGTGAGGCTTCGCCACATACACTACGCTCTTACGTGTGTTTATTCTTTACGTCAGTTGCCTCTGGAACACGGGTTTGGCTCGCGACTGGCTTGAGTAATTAACTATCTAGAAAATACACACTGCCACGGAAATGTTTAAGATTTAATAATGCAGGTGAGGACACCAGCTACTAAAAAGTGCTCTATAGAGTGAAATAAAAGACGTGGGCGCAGCCGCCACTTCACCGGTTGGTCTCGAGTTTGGCATTTGGCTGTCGGGAAAAATTAGCTGGGATGCTAATTTTGACTAGCGACAAACAGGGTTAAAACAAAAGGTACTTACCGGAAAAATGACCAGCCGACTCCTAATAAGCTTTTTCAACAGTGCTGGTTCATGACTTCTGAAAATTTTAAAGACATAATTTTGATTTACTTAAAATTATGAGATACTAATATAATCACTCATCAGTTTTGGTCAACATTTTGAGATAAAAAGTTAAAAACTTCAGCTATGTCAGTTTAGTTTTATCTGACATCTCATCACTTCACTTTAACTCAAAGTATTGATTTTAATTTATTAAATAAGTCGTAACTCAAAGTCTTGTTTTCTTGGCTGCACAGGTCTTCCATATAAAACGCCGTGCGTCCATCTGGAGAAGGTGTTTACAGTCTGACTGTCAGGAGAGACGGGACGACATGAGCGATGAAACGCTATCTGCTCGCTGCATCCACAGATGTTTGTGCGATATTATCTTGGAGGTGCCCAGCTGTCTTTGCTGATTTTCTCTCCTCTGTTACAGTCCAAGCTCTCAGATATGTTTTATGATGAATCTACATATTTCCTCTCTCCGGGGGGACACACATTATTGGGAAGCACTCGATCTCTGCCTCCATTTCCTGTCGGCTCTAATAGCTTCCAGGTGAGAGGTGTTCCTCAGCCCTCGCCTGGGAATGCTTATTAAAACTGTTTTCCTATTGATACAGTTGGTTTGATACTTACCAGATTTGACAAAGTAAAGATCTCATGTTTGGCGTAATATTACAAGGGAAACATAAGTGAGTAATTTGGCCTCGACGCGCTGGAAACGTAACGTTGTTAAAGCGCAGGCCCTGAAACCTGAAACGGGGTCTCTCCAGCCCCGCATTTGGTTTTCATTATTTTATTTTTTTTTTTTGCTTGAAAAATTTAACAATAGCACCCAGGGATTAAGTCATGGAGCAGGTCGCGGCCAAGCCAAACATCCTGCCTCCTCCAGAAAAATGAAGACAGATGATGAAGGGAAGCAGGTGTAAAGTGTACTCCAGTGCGTCGCCTTTTTGTCCTCTCCGGGAGGTGTGCACAAACGCTGTCCTCTAAAAACATCTCGCCGAGTGAGGAGGAGGAGGAGGAGGAGGAGGAGGAGGCGAAAACAAAGGTTAAAGAGGTTTCTGTGTTCCTGCACACACTGAACACTGTTCATGGGATCTGTTAAAGGATGTGATGGCGTGTTTAATGGGAGGGGAAACAGGCTGCCGCTGTATTTATTATCAGGCTGCTTCCTACCTGTGTGTGTGTGTGTGGCCTGTTGGTGGACTTCAGCAGGCTTCAGGGTGCTGAAGATTAATAATGACAGGCTTTACAAAAAATGATAATTAACTGAAACTGTCTGTTCGCAAAACTCACTGAAATAAAGAAAAAACTGCAGAGTAAATGTCTTCAGTTTTTGTCTTTGTCAGTTTACATAATCCTCGTATTTTGGGTGGATATTACATCTCCCAGTTTCTTAGCCCGTTTTTAGTCCACGCCCCCCTCGCCTGGTGTCACGGCTGGGAAAGCAGCAGAGTTTACATTTAGGATTACTTTGAGCGAGCGCCTCGCAGTGGGAGGTGATAAAATACGTGGAACTTAAAAAATCCCATAAATTTTAAAGTCTAATTGAAAAGTTCGCACAAGAAGGCTAACCTAGCTTAGCTTAACACGGCAATGGAGAACGCCGACCCAGCCCTGGTCCGGGACCGACACACGTGCCACACTTTTAGATGGTTGTTCATCCGTCTGAAGTGAAACGTGTTTTTTAAATTGTGTCATGTTTTTATCACATATGACTTTTTCTGTCATATAGAAAAAGGGTACAGGGACAAACACCTGTTATCCCTGAACCCTGTCTGTCAGGTTAAAACACCACGCTGTCCCTGAACCCTGTCTGTCAGGTTAAAACACTAGACTGTCCCTGAACCCTGACTGTCAGGTTAAAACACAAGACTGTCCCTGAACCCTGTCTGTCAGGGTAAAACTCTTGTTTGTCCCTGAACCCTGTCTGTCAGGTTAAAACACCAGACTGTACCTGAACCCTGTCTGTCCAGGTTAATACACCAGACTGTCCCTGAACCCTGTCTGTAAGGTTAAACCCCCAGACTGTACCTGAACCCTGTCTGTAAGGTTAAACCCCCAGACTGTACCTGAACCCTGTCTGTCCAGGTTAAAACACCAGACTGTCCCTGAACCATGTCTGTCAGGTTAAAACACCAGACTGTACCTGAACCCTGTCTGTCAGGTTAAAACACCTGTTTGTCCCTGAACCCTGTCTGCCAGTTTAAAACACCAGACTGTCCTGGTTTCAGGCGTCCCTCCTAGCAATGAGGAAACTGCTGATCCCCTCTGTGAAACATTCTTTCTGTTCTGACAGAGTCGATGTTGAGCAACACATGGTTTCGAATGGCCCACATCAGATTTCCAGTCCTCGTCCAGAACCTCGTCCTTCCCAGGAAACATGGCTGGCGAGCGCAAACCTTTGGACGAGTGATTTACATACCTTCTCCTGCGCCGAGCCCAGTTGGCGAGGGCTCCGGTGTCATTGCGAGGGCCGGGCCCGGGGCTTTTCCTGTGTGAGATGACTTACAGTCCCCCCGTCAGTCCCGAGCACCGCTTTATTATAACACACAGAAACACTGCAGCGGTATCACAATGACATCATCACCACGCAGGAAATGGTCTAATTCTTTAACGTTTAAGGACGCAGATGTATGGAGAGCAGCGGTGACATCATGTCACTTAGCTTCACTCCTCGCCCAAACCAAACACACCTGCACTAACTCGATACCACCTCTTCCTCTGACTGATTAAAAAATATTTCAGCTATTCATGAAGCCAGAACATCAGCAGCAGCTCTGAGGCTCTGGGCCGGCCCTCCTCCTGTAGACCCAAACAGACTTCTTCTCCTTACTGAGCCCGAGAGGTGGAAACCACAAATACATTGTTCGCTAAATTTACTACTAAATTTAATACTTTCCTCAATCTAGGAATTCATATTACTGAATTATGATATAAAATGTTGAAAATCCAGCAGGGGGCGACTCTTCTAGTTGCAAAAAGAAGTCCGGCTCCATTAGAAATAATGGGAAAATGTTTCTCCTTCTCAGCTGATTTATTCCCCCAGTAAACACTTTCCTGATGAGTTTATGGTCTCAGTCTCTAGTTTCAAGTCTTCTTCAACACAGCATGATGTTCATTTAGTAAATTATGGTCCCGTTTATTTTAAAATAGACCACAAAGCAGAGAATGTTTCAGGGCGGGATTATCTGTGATTGACAAGTCGTTACCATGGCGACCTGTCAATCAGGCCAGAGCCGACTCGTACCCTCGGCGCTGTGTAAATTTAACCAGCGCCGTTGAAAAAGCTTATTAGGAGTCGGCTGTTCACTTTCTCTGGTGAGAACATTTAGTTTTCAGACTGTTGTTCTCTGGACAAACTTATCAGCCTGTTAAAATGACAGTTAACGTCACACAGCAATAAACACAACTACTGTGCTGCTCTCTTTGCGTCTTTCTCGTAAAATACATCCAACAACAAGCACATTGAGGAAAACCCCCGTTACAGGCGGAATCGCAGGCGTCCTGTGGACAGAGCTGCTGAGTCTCTAGGGAGGGCTCGTCATGGATGAGGTCATCGTGTGGGTCATTTTATTTACTGCAAAATTATTATTCATTCATTTAACTAATAGTTTGATAGGGAAGGCCTTCGCAAAAGGGCCTTTACAAATTCAAAAATAAACAAATTGGGGACATTCTGCATTGATAAAAGGGCACGTATCTGCCACTGGGGGAGACTGTTGGACCAATCAGGAGTTGCAGTGTGTGATTCTGCAGCTCATAGTAGTATATGTGTTGCTGCAGCTCAGAGAAGCGGTTAAAGGTTTGTCGCAGTTGAAACTAATATAAATATAATTTTTCTGATATCTTGCTGATCACTCTCAGCTCTGTTCAACCAATCAGCAGCTTTTCCAACAGAAGTCCTGACCGAGCGTTTCTGATTCGCCGCATCCATCACAATGTGTCTGAACCGTTAACGGCCTCTCTCAGCGGCGGCGCAGCGCCTCCTCTTCCTGTCTGTGAACGTGAGCCGGTTGGCGTTCAGCTGGGTTCTGGCAGCTGCAGGGTGGAGTTTGGCCGAGGACGTGCGGACTCAGGGAGGGTGGAGGTTTTCTTTGGGTGTTTGCTGCTGCAGCCTCGGGCGCTGCTCTCCGCTAACGAGCGCTGTGCATTCATGAAACTGACTTCACAACTCATCAAGGTTGCTGCTGACGACGGAGAGAAAGTTAATTGTGCCTGTAACTGAGCCTCGGCAGGCCCGACGCTGCCAAACACCCCCAGCCCTCCACCCCCCTCCTCCCTACTGCAGACCTGATACTGTACTGTTCTGGTCCTCCACGATGGAAACCAGACTTCCTGTTCAGGACGGCCTGATAAAGACCACCGCTGACCTTCAGACTTTAAAAAGCACTTATCACACTCTGACAGGAACGTTCCTTTCTCTGCGGAGGGACCCGGTCTTTATTTGTCCTGGACCCGCTGACGGTCTGAGCTGCTCTGTGATGGTCACGGCTTGGTTCTGTATCATAAACACTAGTTTCACATCCGAGTCTCTCACATCGATCACCGATCTCGAACACATAAAACAGACTTCACAGCAGGAGTGAGTTCTGTCCAACGCCAAGTTTGTCAAAGTTTGACGTTTCTTTAAATCCTCTAAGACTCTTCTGTCCTGGTTCCAGACTCCTCGAGTCGCCGCCCACACGGATTTCTGCTGTTTCCTCAGTTGGAAAAACAATTGAGCCAGTCGGTGTTTTTTGGTGCAGCTCTCACAGAAAATCTCACATGAACCTATTTCTGTGATCAACATGAGAATTGTTAAGTGAACAGCTGCTAACAGCTGCCTCATTCCTCACCTGACCTCCACCTGTGCACCTGTTTCAACATGCTACACCAAACCACGGTCCAGTTATCTGTTCCGGCCTGTTAGGACCTTTTGGACTGCCTCACCTTTTAAGCAAAGAGACAACAACATTCAAATGTTTCAGAGTTTGAACCCACGTTTCCTCAGATTAATTGTTTGTCCTCAGGCCGACTGGGTTTAATCCCCCTTTAAATACGAGGACGCCGCTCGGACTGACACAGCACACGTCATCAGTTCATAAAAGCTCTTCGTGGATTCAGATGAAAGCATAATAATTAATCATGAATATTGAGCGATGAGAAAGCTGAAGGACCACAGCTCCCAGCTCGTGTCTCTGAAGGTTCAGGGTTGTGGATTTACAGGCGGATTCCTGACTGTCAACAAAAACCTCCATCTAAACCCTCCTGAATCACCTCCTTCATGCGAGCCTTCAGGTCGCCCTCTCTTCAGGCCGGCTGATGCTTTTACCTGCTGCGGAGCGCTCACTCCGACTGAAGGATGGCTGCTTTTGGCTCGGAGCTGCTCCGACTGATCCACGTCAGCTCCACTCCAGACGTCAGTCAGAGCTCCGGCTTCACGGCGCCCCGCCAACAGTTTCATCACTAACTGTAAACTCGTTGGGAGAATATTTCTGCTGGATGGACGATGTTGTGGAAATGTTTGGTAGTTTAAGAAACTTGAGACGAAACGTAAAACATTCGCCGTCCAAAACCTGGAAAGAGTCGGTTTAGAGGTTCTGCTGCTTTGGAGACTTTCCTCCCCTACATTTATCTGACAGCAGGATTCACTGCTCGCTGTAGAGATTCATTTTCTTCTTACAGCCTTGTTTCAACTCAGTGACATCGGGAGTCGATTTGAAACCATGAAAATCCTCAAAACTGGACAAAGAAGCCTCGCTCGATGGCGACACTGAGCTTTTTAAAACTGGACTTTTAATGGGGTCGATTTCTGTATTTAAACTTCCTCTTTGGATGAACTGAAATCTGTTAAAACGTATGCCCGGTGCACATGAGAGGATTCTCAGATCTTAACTGAGGTTAAAAACGTGGGATCCCGCCAACATAACGACAGAACGATCCGATGCGTAATATTTTAATCTTAAGAACACACACCAGACGGTTCGGGACCACACACTCGGCTTGGGGACTTGGGGTGTCACAGAATCTCGGGTGATCAAACGTGACTTCGGACAAGGGCTAACCCCGAATAGTCAAAGATATGACGATTCGATGGGCGGAGCCTGAATCGACTCCCAATAAGTTAATACACAGCCTGCTACAATAAACATTTCAACGTTTAATGCTGTAAATAAACATGTAGAAAGAATAAAACTTTCAATAAATGTTTTTAAGGTGCCTGAATAAATCCAAAACTGTAACGATTGTAATTAACTCGAGGCTGAGAAAAGGGAATCAGCAGGTTTATACGTTTTATAGAGCAGATCCACGACACGCTGGGGACGTAATCGCTTCCCACCATCCTCGGATCGGGAACGCCGATAAAAGGGGGCGAATCGGACCCAGAATCTTCTAGAGAGCAGCCGGTGTAACGGCTCCAACCTGCTTTTTACTCTTCAGCCAACGGTTCCAAATATTACAACTGACGCGTCAACTGGTTGCAACGCTCTGACTTAAACTTTCTACAGCGCCTCACCTTCAGTTGCTCTGTTTCTGGTCTAAATTACAGCTCGACTCAGTATTATCTAGTTGCAGTACCGGAGCCCGCAGTTTCAGGGCCCCCGCAGTTCTAGGACCGCAGTTCTTTTGCGACAGCGCCATCTTGTGGATTGGTGGTGGTAATGCACAGCAACACAAAGGACGTTAACCTTGTCCGCTAGCACGTCGGCTTTGGGGTTAACCTGTCGACATGCATTCAGTCGACAGGTTAATCCTCTAGGGTGGTTGTGTTAAGAGTAATTAGCTTTGGGGGCTGTCAAGAGTAACATAGCTAGCCATCTAGCTGGCAGTATTAAAAAAACAAGGGTCCTAGAAATGCAGTTCCGGTCCTAGGATTGTGGTCCTGAAACTGCAGCCTCTGGTACTGCAGCTACATTCTTATCGTTCAGCTGCCTTCAGGGCTTATTAACGCCGCAAATTCGCATAACAGCGCTTCCATTGAGACTGCAGGCGAGATAGCGTTTACATTTCCCCAATACCTGTTTGTGCATATTCGACACGTACCCAGGAAACTTTCGCAAGCGCTGGTTTATAGTTTGTCATTGCTAATTTGCATCATACCTGAATTTATATCTTTTCTATATTCTATAGACAAATTTACAATCTCCACTTAATTTAGCATCACCATGAAAGCAAATGAAAACAAAAATAATACATTTTCTTATATCATTGACAACAAATTTAGGCGTCAAGGGGTTAAAACTAAAATGTTCTGTAAACTTCCTCCAGCTTTTTAGCGCAAACAATTAACATCAGAGGACATATGAACCTGAAATTTGAAGACATGACGAAGGAGTTTCAAGCCAAATGTAATCTTTATTAGACTGTTTCTGTACAAAAAGCACTGGATCACAGGAAAAAAACATGCATCTATTTACAGCATGGCCAGAGACAGGAAAAGAAAAGGGCCGGGGGTGTCGTCGCCCTCCCCCGCTTGTATTCTAAAGACATTAATTAAACATTGTGCTTTGATATACTTTGATGATATATTTCATATTTCACAAAGATGCAGTACCTCTGACCTCTTTCACATTGAAGTAAAACATCGAGAAAAGTATACTTTGCAGTTTTTAAAACCTCGGCTGAAACCCGGACGGTGAGAAGCAAAACTTTCTACAACTGTGACCAAAAAAACCCCGAAACAATTCTTTAGCAAGCTGAAGACGGACGCGGGAGCTGAAGTGCGAGGCGTGACTGTTGGCTCTGCAGGCTGGGTTTCGTTAGTTTAACTGAGAAATGGCTTTTTCTAAAGACACGAGAAAGACGTTTTCCCGGACGTCCGTTCTGCTGCAGTTGCATAAAGTCCGTAAAGTTTAATAATCCGACCAAACTTGAGATCCCTGCCCTCACCTCTGTGTTTATTCCTAAAGAAAAGTAGAGATTGAAGGGATGGTGGATGGTTCCTGTTTCAACAAGAGAGCTGGATCTTTTAGGATTTTCAGAATTATGAGATGGACGTCTTGTAATTATGAGATGCTGATCTTGTAGCTGGTTGTCTCGTACATTTGAAATTCATATTTTGAAATAATGAAACTTTCGTCCTGACTGAGATTGAGATATTGAACATTGTCAGAATGAGTTTGAGATATGAACGAATGATACGAATGTCGACACTGAGTCAGATACTGACCTTAAATATTAAACACAGATCAGGCTTTTAGTTATTAGATTTATTTTGTGATGATCCAATTATTGAGTTTTCATGTAATTTGATGTAATTTTTTTAATCTTAATTATGTGTTTTTATTGTTATTTATTTTGATTACAAGATGTCAAATTATAATAATACTTAATTAGTAATAAATACTAGATAAAGTTTTTGTCCCGGACTGTGTTGCAGTACCTTCCTTACTGGTTTGGGGGCGCTGTTTGACGCAACAACAAAATCAGGGAGTTTAATCTAACAGGCGATGCTATTGGAAGGCTCACTGCTAACGGAGCTTTTAGTTTTTTGTGGCGAACCTGAGGGACAAACGTTTGTTGCAAAAAAAAAAACGCATTAATTTAACGAAACAAATTACAAACTCAACAGAAGCCGCCTGCGGGACTAAGACTCCGTGTTGAAGCGTGGTCAATCGTAAGGCATCGAATATGACTTTTAATTTTCCAGACTTTCCCACGGCAGCGTGGAAGACGAGCTCGCGGTGCAGAACAGGAACACAGTTGCATAAGTTAATGATCCAGATCGTGTGCGACGACGTGAACAGCACCGTCAACGGCAACACCGGCATCGGTGGAAGTTTCCTTGAGATCAGCGACCCCCCCTCCCCCCCGTCAAAAAAAAAAAAAAAGAAGCCTCCATTCTCGGAGCGGTTTTAAAATCTGCTGCCTGTTTTTAAAAAGCGTACAATCATTCTCACCAAGAAACACAAAGACGTGGGCCGGCTCTAATATTAAGGATGGATAAAATATCGTCTTCTAAACACCGAAACCAAGAGATAACGCTCGGTCCAAAAGTAAGAGTGGAGGAATATTATGACGTTATAAGCTTCTGAAATATAAAAATTTCACATGACGAGGATTTTTGCCGTTTCAGAACGGCAGAAAAAAAAACATATCGGTGCATTTCGTTCTAGCTTTCATCTTTTTTTTTTATACTTTAGCCGTTTTTTCTTTTTTGCTAAGATGCATTGTTCTTCTTATTATTATTAAGTGCCCCAAACAAAAATAGTGCATTAAGAAATAACCATGATTATACATTTCACAATAATACACAAAGGACGAGAAGAACACAAGTGATGCTGTTTACAAAAAGTTAAATATCGTATCGGAAAAGCATTTTTGTACAAAAGTGGTGATGAAAGCTGTTTTTGTTTTTTTTTTACGTCCTGCTTTGAAAAACAGGGCGACCATGTCATGACAGTTTTTTTGTTTGTTTTTACAAAAAGGGTTAATTCTTCTCACTTGTTCACTCTTTTTACAATATCTAAAAGGTATTAAGACATCAAATGTGTTTACATATATATTTGCGACTATCATTCAGGCCTAAAATCACAAAAGGAACTCCCCAAAACAGACTTTATTATAAATACATATATAAAATAAGCACAGTCAGAAGGATAACAAGAAGATCTGGTACCTAAATGTGATTAAAACTGCTGCAAGCCTCTTCTGGTTAAAATCCACCAATCGGTTCGCCCGCAGAACAGAACTGTTAGAAACGAGAGACGTCCAAAACCAAAAAATAAAACAGAAAATTTAATAACAAACAAACAGAAACCTTGGGCTGCCTCGACAGACGTTTGTTCTCTTTAGTCCTCCTCTTCAGAACATGAGACACACACATTGGTAAAAGCTATGGTACAGAACTTAAAACGCGTGATATTTATCAGGAGTCTGGTCCTCTGGGGGTTTGTGGGAAGAAGGGGATTTTTTTCGGGATTTCTGATTGAAAACCCATCAAACCTGGAAACCGTCTGACGGTTTTTCCACATTTGGAAAAAAAAAAAAAAGTTTAAAGAGATTTTTCCTGGTTTCTGGACTCGGTCCGACTCAGGTCCGGCGTCCACGGGGAGCTTCTGATCCGGCGAGAACCAATCAGAGGTTTCAGAGATCTATTTATTTTGCTGCGATTGGAGATAGATTTACTGAAAAGCCATGTACGGTAGCTCGTTTAACCAAAACGTGTTTGTTAGTTTGTTAGCAGCTCGTTGGTGAATCACTTTAAACCTGATGAACTGTGGCTGTAAATAATCGCCGCTCTGCACGTTTCAGACCACATCCTGACAGAAGCCTGAACTTCACGCAGCGACAGGAGACAAAACTAAAAAACTGCTGACGAGACGACAAACTTTTTCTCTGCAGGATGATTTTAAAAGAGACGAAATGACTCCATCTAAAAACTGACAAAGTATTTGGTCCAAATGATTTAAAATGTGCAAAAACACAGTCGGGTTTTGCAAAACTTAATATTTCAGGCACTCTGTCAGTGTGTTTTTAGTTTTACCTCCTCAAGTCTGAGTTTGACCATTTTCACGTTGTTTGCACATTTGAATGTATTTTTCGTACCGTTTAGCTCTTCCATTGGCTCCAGTCCTCCTTCTTTGATCCATCTGCCGTTAACCTTTGTTTTAATCTTTACACAATCATCCAAATTGTTTACCAGCTTATCTCAAATACAAATAAACGTGACTACAGGACAGCTTGATTTTTAAAATTCTCAAAAACAATAATTTATCTTTGACACAAACTGGATCTACCTGTCCAGGGTGTGCCCCGCCTTTCGCCCGATGTCAGCTGGGATGATGGATGGATGGATAAACTGGATCTTGTGACACATTAACCTGCTTATTCATTTCACGTTTATGGAAAAAAACGGCGGTGTGGAACGATAAGAACTAAATGTTTAGCGGTGATGAAGGTTTGTGATTCGTACTAAAAGGCTAAAAACATGGAGGAGTTTATCAAAGCTTATCATCCAACGAGATCCAAACCTTTCTTGGTGATGTCATGGCGATTAACAGAAGCTCCCGGTGGACACGCCTCCTTCCTGTCTCACAGTGGTTCAAACTGATCTGAGACCTGTTCCAGTCTCTACAGACTTCTGAAGTCAAACTGACAGAACTCAGCACACGTAGTACTGCAGACACCTGCCCTCCCTCCCACCCTCAGTTCACTCCTCCCTGACCTTTGACCTCCTGTGAGGGAGCGCCGCCTGGACGTGGAGCCACCGCAGACGTCTTGAGAAGACACTTCCTGTTTAGCGGTCTGCGGTGGCTTCAGCCGTCAGCGTGGTGAAGTCCCACAGCGAAGACGAAGAGTCAGACTTGTTCTGCAGCTGCAGGGGTGGATTCTGGGTCACAGGGGGACGATGGGTAGGGTTTCTCGCTGTTGCTGTTGTGACGTTTCAGGTGGGCGGTGGCCATAAGCGCTGGGGGGTCGGGGGGGTCTGACGGTATCTGGCTGAGAGTCGTCCTCACATGGGCGGGACGATGAGACCTGCCATAGCTGCAAGACGACACACAAACAGAATCAGTCAGGTTCGAGGAGTTCGGACACGCCGCCGCGTCGCAGGATAACACCGACTCTGCTTATCCACCTTTTCACATTTCTGTCTTTCTATAGCTAGAGAGGACGTGACACACAAAGAAACTAGAAGTTGAGTTGTCTTAAAACAAATGAGAAGAAGAAAACGGTGTGTTTGCAGAAAAGCTGAAACTAACCAATATTGAGTTTCAGAAAATTGTGCATCTGTGTTTCCCAGAGCCCAAGAGGACGTCGTCATATTCAGTTTACTGTCACACAGAAGCAAAGAAACCAGAAAATATTCACATTTAAGAAGCTGGAATCTGAGAATTTGACTCAAACCAATTAATCGATTATCAGGATAGTTTAACTGTAGCAGCTCTAAATTGCAGGTTTTTGCTGTCTATGCGTTTGAAGATGGAAAGCCGTACTTACTGGTAGCTGTTAAAAAGCTACACAGTACTTATTTATTAGTTACTAGATACTCGTGTTTAATATTTAATTAGTAATGTTTCCACAAGTTACTTTTAACTAATTGCACATTTTCCCTTTCATATCTATGGCGCTCTGCAGTTCAGATATCACTTTTTCATTAGTTACTCATAACTAATGAAAAAGCTAAATGTACTAGTATTTAATCAGTTGTCAATAGTGACTATTTAATATGTGATATCTGAACTACAGAGCCCCATAGATGTGAAAGGGAAAAACATGCAATTAGTGACTTCTGGAAAATAGTACTAATGACTAAAAATTAAGGACTTGCACCTTTTAAATAGCGACTGGTCAGTTTTAAGGACTAAATGTTAAAACGACTCACCATAGTTTAACTGGTTTCCACCATCAGTTAACAGATAAACGATAAGATAAGCTGAAAGGTTTAGTTTCCTAGTTACAAATAAAAACAAACTTGTTGTAATAATGTTCTTGACGAGCGTCTGTAGTTCCCAAAACCAGAGTGCTGTCGTGAAAACACAGACGTTGCATTGATCATATGGAAACAATGACAACATGCATCCATTGTTCAAAACTACCCTAAAAAAATTAGAATCTGCTGAATATCTAGTCAAGGTTAAGCAGCTGGAGGCCGACTGCTGCACTAGAATCAAGAAAACATTTACTTTTTTATTAGAAACTGGTTTAAATAACTAAATGTTTTTACTTGTCTAGTGAAAATAAGATTTTCAGGGTTTAAAAGCAAGTCAAACAACATGATGATGTGGATTTTTCAACAGTGCTGAATAAAAAGCTCTCAAAGACGCCAGGTTTATTTTAATTTATGACACAATAAATATCATAACCATGCTTCTCTGCGTAATTTGCTGGCTAACGGGCCGAAATACAAATTCAATTTTTAATTGTTATTCCTTTACATTTGTACCAGTTTTGGGCAGATTGGCCACTGTATCCACAAAGATCTCACCTGATTAAATTTTTGAGATGTTTATATTTGAAGCAGGTTGAGTTATTAAGACTTAAAGGATAAAAAAAGCAGTTAAAACTTTTAAACATTTTCTATTTTATTCTGAAATCCCACAAAGTGCCAGCAGTTATGGATCAACTTTGACCTCTGAGTGTTTAAAACCAGGTCTCAGTATCTTTACAGGACGTCTGTATTTTGCGTCCAGGTGAGGCGTGGACAGGTGGACAGCAGAGGACGGGGGTGCTGACAGGCGGGAGGGGGGGTGGGATGCTCACCCTGGAGGTTGCTGCCATTGGTGGTGGTGCAGGTGGGGGGCCGGGAGGTCTGTGGCCGCACGACAGGGGCGAAGGCGCTCTTCTGTTTGACTGCAGAAACCATATGGACAGGAGAGAATGAATAAGGGCCTACGGGAGCAGAGGAAGAGAGAGGAGGAGGTGAGGAAGACGAGGGGAGGAAGGAGTCCTACAGGAGGAGGAGATGACGGTAACGAGCAGGCAGACGGACAGAGGAGGTGAGTGATCGGATGGAGGTGAATCATGCAGGAGGAGGAGGGGGGGGTGAAGAGGAGGGGGAATGGGTCCCGACCTCGGTCTGAGGGAACAAACATGCTCCGAACACAAACAGCTGCACATCTGGCAAAGTTGATCCATAACTTTTAGGACTTTTGTTGTGAAAAACCAACCTGATCCAACCTGAGAGCAGCAGCAGCTTTATGTACACACCTGTACAGGTGTGCAGGTGTGTGCGTGTGTGCTGAACCCATCGTTTGTTCTTCTTGTGTGTCTATAAAACAGCCGACTTCTGATTCAGATTCAAGCGGCAGTTCAACGAAATCTTCTTCGTCTTCTCCAGAGGAGAAGGCTGGACGTAGTTAGCCTAGCTTAGCATAAAGACTGGAAGCAGGGGGAAACTGCTAGCCTGCCTCTAAAGCGCCCTGATGGTGGACCGTAACTAAACCCATTTACTGAAGTACTCAACTTAAGTACGAATTAGAGGTACTTGTACTTTGCTTAAGTATTTTCTTTTCATGCATCTTTCTCCTTCTGCTCCATCTCAGAGGGAGATGTTTTTACTTCACTGACGGCTTCAGTTACAGACAAAACACATGAGTTTAGAAAATCTGATTTAAAGTCATATTAATATAAGTAAATTATATATTAAGTACAGCTAGTACATTAGTTGATTGATAGAAAATCAATTGGCGACTATTTTTCAAGTGAAGATTTGCTGTTTTTCCTTTTGATTATTTTAGTGTGTTTTTAATCAGTTTGAGGTTTGGACTGACAGAAGGAGTCTCATTGGGCTCTGAGTAACTGGGACAACATTACTCACAATTTACAGAAGGTTTACAATCAATTAATGAAGAAAATAATCAGCAGATTGATCCAGAATGAAATCATAAATTGCATTCTGATACAAAATAATTTAATCCTGCTTTACATTAATTAATAGTAGTAGTAATGATCTAATCTGTAAAACAGTACAGCCACCAGACATTTGTCAATCTGGAGTACATTTTCATGATTATACTTGAGTAACATTTTTCATGCAGTACTTTTAGGTGTAACAGACTATTTTTACAGTGAAGGATTTGCACTTTTAACACAAACCCAACAGCCGCGTATCTGACTGTGTGTGACTGTTTCTTTGTGACTTAAGCTAACGTTGACAGAAGCTAATGTCACTGAAACAAATTTCAGTTTAGTATCTGTTCCAGAACTTTCAAACAGATCACACAATCTTCCTCAGCAGAATTGAAAAAGAAAAAAATCAGAAGAAATGCTCAGAGAGGAATTCATTGTGTACGTCTTCATTGACAACCGTTGTGATGAAAAGCTGCACAAAAGCTGTTTTATCAATTTATTTCGACATTTAACTCAATAAATTATATATGAAAAATCGAATGCACTGTGGCTGTTCTGTCACTGAAATTAACATCACTGAAGGTAACATCACTGAAGCTAAAGATACTCAAGCTAATGTTACTGAAGCTAAAGTTACTGAAGCTAACGTCACTGAAATTAACATCACTGAAGGTAACATCACTGAAGCTAACGTCACTGAAGCTAAAGTTACTGAAGCTAACATTACTGAAGACAACATCACCAAAGCTAATATTACTTAAGCTAACATTACTGAAGACAACATATCTGAAGCTAACGTCACTGAAACCAACATCACTGAAGCTAACGTCACCAAAGCTAAAGTTACTGAAGCTAATATTACTAAAGAAAACATCACTGAAGCTAACGTCCCTGAAACCAACGTCACTGAAGCTAACGTCACTGAAGCTAACGTTACTGAGCTAATATTACTGGAGCTAAAGTCACTGAAGCTAATGTTACTGAAGCTAAAGTCACTAAAACTAATGTTACTGAAGCTAAAGTCACTAAAACTAATGTTACTGAAGCTAAAGTCATTGTAAATAACATCACTGAAGCTAACGTCACTGAAGCCTATGTTACTGAAGCTAATATTACTGGAGCTAAAGTCACTGAAGCTAATGTTACTGAAGCTAAAGTCACTGAAGCTAATGTTACTGAAGCTAAAGTCACTGAAAATAACATTACTGAAGCTAACGTCACTGAAGCCAACATCACTGAAGTTAATGATTGAAGACAGCATAACTGAAGTTAACGTCACTGAAGCTAGTATTACTGAAGCTTAAGTCACTGAAGCTAACGTCACTGAAGCTAAGAATACTGAAACTAACTAATGATACAGCGACTGAAGCAAACATAATAACTGAAGCTAACGTCAGAGAGCTCCATGTGTAGATGATGTGATGAAAGGAGCAGGAGTCTTTGGATTAAACACAATCAGGTGAGATACATCTGTGCATGGAACTTACCTAAGTTACCTAGCTAGTAGCAAGCAAGTTATGAACATTAGCTTAGCAGTATAGCACTCACAAGTTGGTGATGTGTATTGAGCGAGATGAAAAATTTAGTTCATTGAGCGCGCTTTCACACAAAATTAAAAATTGTTTTCCAACAAACTGCAACTTTCGTGACTTAAATTATCTTTTTAACTCACAAACATCATGCGTCATTCAAACAGGATCCAAACAGTAGTTATCTCTAGCCACTGACTACCTGTGTTTTCTGAATTAAAGTCCCATGGGCAGCAGGGAGGGATGACATTTCCAGCTTGGTGTAAAATTTCCTAAGGTCATCTTTAAACCACAAACTCTTGTTGTCAGTTTAAGCTCACTAGTGAACGTGCTGTATCCTGTTCGCTTAGAGGTGTTGGTTGATGTGTTGTTGAACTTTGGACAGAGCCATGCTAGCTGTTTCCCCTGCTTCTAGGCTTTATGCTAAGCTAGGCTAACCACCTCCAGAGACCCACCTGAACATGTGACTTTGAGAGAGAAAAGAGATTTCAGATGGTGTTGAGCTGCTGCTTTAGGAGCTTCTGCAGAGTTTATGGACCACAGTGAGTCTGTAAATGATTCAGGGAAGAGCGTTTGAAAATGGATCTGTAAAATGAAACGGGGGAATGTAAATGTGATTTATCGCTTCATGCCAACAGCTCTCAGTCTGTCCTGGACCGCTACTTCTTCCTCCTCACATTCCCTCCTCTCTTTCTTGGCTCCTTCTCGATGTTTTTCTCTTTCGTTTTCCAGTTGATATTAATGGATTCGGCCCAAAGCGTGAATGCATGAATGCATGAAGGATGCGGTGAGGATGTTAGTGGGGTTAGTAGAGGAGGAGGGAGCGGGGGTGAGGAGGAGGAGGAGGATGGACAGTGGGACAGTTGGAGGAGGAGGGAGGGAGGAGGTGAACAATGCGTGGCGGTGTTCAAGTCGACACACACACATTCAGACCCTCGGCGGAGGGAAACTGTAGCTCAGCCAGGCGAGATGTGAGCCCACCTTTTGTTTGTTCGCCAGGGACGACAACATCACCTGGCACCGAGACGCAGTTTGAGCTCGCTACCTTCTAAACGAGTCTCGCTGAGACTCGGCGAGCTCTTTGATACAGAAGCCAAAACAATGGAGACGCTCCCCGCGGGCGAGTTTCTACTTTACCCGTCTCCAAAACACACCTGCGCCTTCCAAGCAGCAGCTCCGACTCCAGGCGTGTTAATCAGAGCCGAGCGTAAAGTTTCAGAGCAACAACTGAAAACTACTGAAGCATCGACTCGTCTCCTGCAGCAGCAAACGCTTCACCTTTACTCACTTTCATTATTCTGTGCACCACAACTGCATCAGTCCGGGAACAACTACTTCTCTACAATAAGTAAATATATATATTAAAAGTATTTCAATTCCAATATCATGATTTAAAGCTACGGCCATAGCAGCACAGAGAGTCTGATAATGATGTATTGGCCAATCTTATTATATTATTAAATATATAATTAACATGTCTGGTAAGTTTGTTTTCTACCAAGAAATGTTCTGAGTGTGACATTTAACACTTAAAAAATGATCTTGTCACTACTCTGTGTAGTACGGAAGCCTTAAGAGGCCATACATTCATACATTTTATTTACCCCATTTCCCCAAAAATTTAATTTGTTTTCCTGAGATCTCAAGTAATTTTTGTGATTATCTTGAAGTAACATATGTTTTCCCAAGATAACAAGTTAATTTTTTTTTATTATCAAGATTGGGAAAACAACATTTGTTAAATCAAAGTAATGACATAAATAACTCGAGATCTCAAGCAAAATGAAATTAACCCGTTGTTTTTTATTTTGAGAACATAACATTTTATTTCAAGACAAAGACATAAATAACCCACAATTTTGGGAAAACAGCATTTATTTTGAGATAGTGACATAATTAACCCAAATTTAATTTACTTGCTATCACGGGAAATCAGATTAAATAAAATTTATGAATGGATGGCCTCTTAGTCTCATCCATAATGAGCTTGATATCAACATATTTATTGGCCTCTCCTATGCTGTTATTGACGAAGGTAATCGCTTTAACAGCTTTCAGCCATATTAACGTTCTTCTTCTTCACTTCATCATTTCCACCTGTTCTCAAATCAGAAATATCACAAATGCAGTCGATGTTGGGTCAATCTACTTCAGAGGATCACTTCATATGTTTTCCACTGCTTTCAGTAAATTAAAACCATTACCGTCCAACAAAGGCTGAAAATCCCCACCTACATCATAAAAAAAATTCAAGTGCTTTCATCTTATACTTGAACCGACACCTCAACTCCTTTCAGTGCTTCCACATCAAATAAATGTTGTCATTAACCTTCAACATCCACTGTTTCAATCGCGAATACTTAAACAGACACATCAACTCTTTTCTACCACTCCTCGAGTGCTTCAGCTTCAGTGCAACTTAAATAATTTTGAAACTTCTAAACTTGTTTCAAAGCCTCCGAAGATTCAACGTGTGAAAACATTTAAACTTTTAAATGTTTCAGCTGTAGATTTTCAATTGTGAAGCAGAATTTTCTTCACAAAACTCAACTTTCGGCTAATTCTGAGTAAATTGTTTCCCTTAAATGATAAACAGCGCAGTGTGTTTTTAACTGCACCTCCTGATAACTGCCACTCAGATGGATGAGGTTTGTTTTTATGTTTAATCAAATTAAATGTCTTAACTGACTCACTTGCGTAAGCAGAGTTGGTGGAGCCGTTGAGGAAGCTGGGGGATCCAGGTACGCCCAGGTTGGTCATCCCCGCTCCGTATCCGTTCATGGTGGACGTGATGGTGTTGTAGTTTGACTGCTGGGGCGTGGAGCTCGGCACGTAGCCGCGAGGAGACACGCTGTTCGAGTTACGGGAGTAACCTGCGAGGAGAAAACGCAAGATCAGTTCTTCTTCTTCATGCATTTATAAACCTGAGCCAGCTGCGTCGAGCTGCCCTGAAAACATAACCAGACTGCGGTTAGGGGAAGGAAGCGTGAAGACAAGGTGCCGTTACGTTTCCCCAACAACATACGCTGAAACTGCTAAGAGGTTTGAATGAGTTGTTCTCTTCTAGTTGTGTTCTTCAGCTCAATTTAGAGGTTCTGTTTTTTACGTCTGCTGCAGGCACTGGTGAAAAACAAAATGTGCAGTGAAATGAAATAAAACGAAAAATGTTTTATTTACCAAGCAGGAACCTCCGGGTCTGAAAAGTGAAGGCTTAAACCTGCGTTCTCTCTAACTGCCAGCAGGGGGCGACTCCACCGGCTGCTGAAAGAAGTGTGATTGTATGGAAGTCTATGAGAAAATGTTTCTACTTCCCAGCTGATTTATTCCCCAGTAAACACTTTCCTGATGAGTTTATGGTCTCAGTCGCTAGTTTCAAGTCTTCTTCAACACAGCATGATGTTCATTTAGTAAATTATGGTCCCATTTACAGGAACATAGACCAGGAAGCAGGGGAGGCTTTTTGCTGCTTTAAGCTGCTTAGACTGTTAATACAAATATTAAATGTATGATCAATATGTCAGTATGAACACGCTGCACATCGTTAGATCGGTTAGATTCTCCACAATTCAGTCGTTCAGTTCATTTAACGGAAACGAGCCTCAAAGTCAGATTGTTATAGATTTACCGCTGTAACTTCCTGTTACCTTTGAAGCACTCGTTGTGTCCGAACGTGTCTGTTCCTTAATTATTTATCTTCCTTCAGTCTGTAAGGATCCACCGATCAAAAGAATCAAACCAGCTTTTCATAAAAATGAATCCAAGTTGTGAATCCTGCCATGTGAAGTCCGTCACTCTCTGTCTGCTAACTTCTGCCGCACTTCTCTCATCCTGCACCCTGTTTTCGTTACGCTGCTGTCTTCAAAATAAAAGCGCATAAGCCGTCTGCCGGAGCTGGATCAAATTAATGATGCGTATTTGATATTATTGGATAATTTTTATACAAGTAATATTCTGTTTGAAATAAAATATTGCTTATGTCAGTTTTGTGTGAGGAATTAAAGACCTGGTCCAAATACAGGCAGGGTCAATTCACTGATTTTATCAAATAAAAGCCCAGGCTATTTATCAAAGTTTTACAGTATTAAGGAATTTATTCAACCTGGAGAAGATGTGTTCACTCTTTAGTGATGTCTTTGATTGATATTAATGTGTTCTGACATTCAGAGAAAACAACAGCTCTCTTCCACGATAAGAACTTTTCTAGAAACTGGAGAAACCAGGATCTGAAAACAGTCCCTGAGCCGAAACAGATAGGATGTTGTTGGTTTTTTAATCTGTTGTTGGACTGATGTGTGACCAGCTGAGTTCTTAAGAAGTAAATGTTCCTGTCAGAGGTCCGAAACAGATCTGCCAAATCTCGCCAAACCCAACACGCATTAGTTCATTTTTTAAAAAGAGACGCAATCCAAAAAACACAGGGGCAGTTAGAGTTGATGCAAAGTGTGTCAGAAATGTTGGCGTGTGTGTTGTAACGCTGCAGGACCGCCTGGATCTCGCTGCCTTCCTCGCTGTGACATCATCAGGCCTGTCGCTGCTGCTCTGCTGTTACCGACTGCTCGCGTCCCCGCAGTCTGCCCTTCCTCTCTCACCTCGCTGCTGCGCTGCACTTACCTTAACAGCCCCACCTCCCCCACCACCCCGTGCTCCCGCTGATTGACCCTCATCCAAGATGCATTGAATACCAATGTTCCCTGCAGCTCTCAGTCTGACCTTTAACCCCCTCAAGAGGCTCCCGAGTTCCCACCGACCTCGGGCCGAGTTCCCTGAGCAGAGCCAACAGTGTGCCAAGTAGCACATTACAGCTCTACCCCCCCACTCCAATCCCTCCACCCTCGTCCACTTTCCCCCACTTCCTGATTCGGGCCAACGCAATTCCCAGCAGAAGCGGCTGATGGAGCGCTGCCCGGGGAACGAGGAGGGCCGGCGATGGGAAACACATGTGGAGGAGAACAGTGCAGGGAGCGGCCGAGAGCTGCAGCAGCTCACACTGAAGGTTTGTTCCTTAATACAAAAAAAGAAACGTTTAACAAACGGACCCAGTACTCGGGCCTGTTTGTTCTGGTGTGTTCCGGCTCCCTGCCCGTCCACGGCAGCGTGGGAAGCACATCTGATGCAGATCACATCCTTGCAGTTGGGTTTCTGTGAGCGGCTGATTATCCGCTCCACTGACAGTTTGGTTTCTCTGAGTAAACCGTCAAACGCTGAGGAATTCCCTGCAGCTGGACCGTTGGGTCGGGTTTTAATTAGAAACTGGACTCTGGCGGCTGTGAAACACATCGAACAGGTTGCAGTGCTGAGCCGAACACGACGGTCCTCCTGGAGGGCCGAGAGGCTGAAGCTGCGACACAGAGGTCTGAAACTTCGCTGACGTTATCTTCTAATTATGACTCACGTTTTCCAGAAAATATTCTTCTTGACCTTCGGGACAAATATCTGAGGTACAATAATCTGAACTCAAAGTTCACTTACAAGCTTTATCAGGAGCTTTTGATCACCCCCCCCCATCATGTGATTAGTTCTTCCTGAAAACTGGCTTTTTATTTTTGACTTTACTAATAACAATTTATTAGTTACTTGTACTTAATTTTAGTTGCTAGTAACTAATTGCACAGTTTTGCCAATGAATCTACGGGGCTCTGCATTTCACATTTACTGTTATAACTATTATTATAAATGATACTAATACTAACTAATATTTTAATTCTTACATTTTTTAGTAAAATGTCTTGTTGATAGTAACATTTAAATCCTCACTAGTTCATTAATGGAAACAGTTACTAGTACTTATTCATTAGTTGCGAGTAACTTATGACGAGGTCATATCTGAACTGCAGAGCCGTTAGATTCAATGGCAAAACTGTGCAATTAGATTCTAGTTACTAAAAAATACTTTCTAGTAACTAAGCAATTGTTACTAGTATATAAATACAGATACTAGTAAAATGGAAATAGTTACTGTTAACTATTCATTAATTCCTGGTAACTAATGAATAGGTGATACATGCTTTTATTATTATTATTATTATTACTACTATTATTGTTTATGTGTTTTTCATCCTTAACCTTTTCTGTCTTGGTTAACTTTTTCTTTATTATTATACTTATTATTTTGGTCTGTCCACATATGGAGGGTTTAGGGCAGCGCTTTGAGGCTGTTGAGTGTTTTCCTTTTTTTTTTCCTGTTCCTCTCCTTGAATGTTCCTTCCAGGCCTGGAGAGGATCTCTGTTTCCCAAAACACAGAAACCCAGCCTGTGTAAATGATCATGCATCCCTTTGCTCGGGGGCCAGACGCCCGAAGCCGCCGTAGGACCAGCTGATTTTCTGTTGGAATACTTCTCTGTTTATTCTCTTTTATTAATAAACTCTTCGAAGACAACAGTTTGCTTTAACTCAGTTATTTGCTTAATTCCTCACCAGCAAGATACACAACAGTTACTAGTAACTAATAATTATGTACTTGTATCTAATCGATTGTTACGAATAAAACTATTTAGAAACTAGTAACCAATGGTTACCAACCAATTGGTTTTAATGGCAAAAATGTGCAATTAGTAACTAGTAATTGAATACTGTAAATGTTACTAGTAACTAATGACTAAGTACTGGTAGCTTTTTAAATAGCGACTACTTAGTCTTAAGCACTAAATGTTAAAACCTTTTGCCTGCCTGAGCAGGTTTCAGTGGCTGAAGGCGGCTGCAGAAACAGCGAGTAAGAAAACCTTGAGTTGAGAATATTTTAATAACTCAGGCAGCGTCCACCTCTGTTTACATCTGGATGCTAATGATTGGTTCGGCGTGTCGGACTCCAACTCGTAGTGCTGTAAACTCCGTCTCCACCACCTCCGGCCGGCAGAGTGAAGCAGAAGGAGGAAGACGAACTCCAGAGGAAGAAAGTGAAGTATGAAACAGCCTTTTCAGGAGGATGACGCTGAGCAGGCCGAGCTGCTCTGAATTAGCGCCGTAAATTACTCGCCTCGTCCGGCTGATAAGGCCTGGGCTCGGGAGCCGCTGTTTTTATTAATGTTTTAATCACGGCGGATAATTGCGAGGGGCACAAAGAGCTGTTTCATACTTCATAACAGCGGGGTGGGGGTGGGAGTGGGGGGGCAATCAGAGCCTCGGTGTAATGTTTCCGACCGGAGAGCTCGACGCACATAAACTACCGAGTTATGAATTTTCAGCGCGGCCGCAGCTTCGTTTCCCATGACCTCATGGATTCCTGTAAGGTGTTCGTTGCCGGGCCGATGGGAAAAGCAGACGATGGTTTGGGGGGGGGGGTGGATGTGGAGGGGGGCGTCCGGAGAGTGAAAGCAGCTCTATCTGCTTCCTGTCGACGCGTGTGCACAGGCTGCACGTTCTCCTGAGCGTCCGTGACAGAAGCAGAACCGGCTGCTGAAAGCTCTCTTCTGATTCTCTCTATTTTTCTTGTCAACAAAAGTCGTGTTCAGATTCAAACCAGCAGTGAACGCCGCTCTCAACACTTCCTGTCTCTCAGCCTGAC
The DNA here is from genome assembly GCA_024633595.2 of Lepomis macrochirus. NCBI lineage: Eukaryota > Metazoa > Chordata > Actinopteri > Centrarchiformes > Centrarchidae > Lepomis > Lepomis macrochirus. Next base: position 31,039,940 of record JALXJV020000018.1, read on the forward strand.
GGCTCCTCCTCCTCCTCAGAAACCGTCAGAGGGCCTCTCTGCTGGCTCACATGTTCCTTCATCACCATCAACGCTGCACTTTATTCTGACTCAGTGCCACAGACACTCGCTGCAGCATGTGGATCCATCCGCCGCTGAAAGTAGTCCCCAACAAATGCACTATTTCCTCATTCCTTCCCTCCTAGTCTCCTTCCTTTCCTCATTTTCTCTCTTCTTGCCTTCTTTCTCCTTCCTTTCCCCACTATCTCTTTTCTTTCCTTCTTGTCTCATTCTTTCCTTCTTGTCTCATTCCATCCCTCCTAGTCTCTTTCCTTTCCTTCTTGTCTCATTCATCCCTCCTAGTCTCTTTCCTTTCCTTCTTGTCTCATTCATCCCTCCTAGTCTCTTTCCTTTCCTTCTTGTCTCCTTCCTTCCCTCCTAGTCTCCTTACTTTCCTCCTTGTCTCATTCCTTTTTTTCTTGTCTCCTTCTTTCCCTACTTGTCTCTTTCCTTTCCTTCTTGTCTCCTTCCTTTCCCCATTGTCTCCTTCCTTCCCTCCTTGTCCCTCATTCCTTTTTTTCTTGTCTCCTTCTTTCCCTACTTGCCTCTTTCCTTTCCTCCTTGTCTCCTTCCTTTCCTCCTTGTCTCTTCCCTTTCCTTCTTGTCTCCTTCCCTACCTTCCTTCCCTTGTTGTCTCCTTCCTTCCTTTCCTTCTTCTTAAAGAGCACAACATGTGGATTCATCCGTCGCTTCTCTTTGATAGAAACTAGCAGGTAAAATTACTGAGCCTTTTTAAACATGAAACTATATCTATGTGTTTTTAAAGTTTTACGTCTTCAGGAGGAACCAGTGGAGCTGGCAGCCACAGACAGGAAGTCTACACGCTGCTTATTGTTGACAATAAGGAAACATGATAGAACAACTTGAAAGTTAAACAAAAGTCAGTGGGAGAAGCAGCACTGACATGATTCTCAGATCATAACAAGCCCTGAAACTGGTGACGTTTTGGAACAAAGGAAGATTATATTTTCTAAAACCCAGAGACACTTCAGAACCAGAACCAACAGAACCAAAGTCTCGTCAGAAAAGTGAACTCAAAGACACAAAAACACGAACGTCAAAACTCAGAGAAACAAAACTAAAACGATGACGAGCAGAAATGAAGCGTCGGCCTGTTAAAATGACCCTGATGCAGAAAACAATAACGCCATCGTAAGGAGGTGTGTGTGTGTATGTGTGTGTGTGTGTGTGTGCGTGTGTCTGTGTGTGTCTGTGTGTGCGTGTGTGTGTGCGTGTGTCTGTGTGTGTGTGTGTTTTCTGAACTTTATGACAAACATCTTTAATTTTGTGAAGCTGACGTCGAAACTTTCCAAACTGCAGACACAGTTTGTTCCTGCACCTCAGAGACGCAGTTACACTGCAGGAAGACCAGGACCAGGACAGATCAGAACCAGCAGAGACCAGCAAAAGGACAGAACAGAACCAGCAGAGACCAGGAACAGGACAGACCAGAACCAGCAGGACCTCTTATGACCCACAAAACACTGATCGCATGGCTGCAGGAAGTCTTCTGGACTCAGGTAGAGTTCCACCTGACACTGACGGTCTGGCTCTCTGACTCTGTTTCCGCCCCTTCCCCCCCCCAGAGGATTGCGGGTAGTGACGAGCTCTCACCCTGGTCGGCCTGCGAGGCCTCGGAGATGTTGACGGCGAGCTGACTGCTGAACGAGTTCACGCCCATCATTCCCGAGTGAGCGGCCGAGCCGGTGAGAGACGGCAGCTGGTTGTGACTGCGGGGGACGCTGTAGAGCGCCTCGGTGAGGTCGGCCGCCCGCTTTAGGATGATCTCCTGTGGGGGAGGAGGAAAGTAAAGGAAATGATTGAGGGAGGGAAGAGAGTAAGGAAGCAGGGCTTAAATTTCACAGAGGATGAATTGGTGTCTTCAGGTCTGAAGGTAGAAGGCACCAAGCTGCAGGCTGAGCAGGGCTAACGTCTCCTGAGTTACTGCAATATTCAGACTACTTTCTTTTTTCTGAGGGAATGTGCAATCAGGCGTTAAAGGGCATTGTGCGATTGGTAACTTTTTCGCAATAGGTGTTGTAGGCACTTCCAGTCCAGTCCCTCCAGGATTTAACAAATTCACCAAATCCCCATGAATCCCGATCACTGCAACTTTTCCGCAAATCTGACTTATCGCCGTTTCCCGCAAAACGTCGTCCCACGTCAGCAAGCTCCCGTCACAGCAGACGTGTGCGATACCAACGTCTACCTGATAATAATAACAGCAAAGGGTTACAATCAGGTGGTTTAAATCTGCAGGGTTAGGGGGGGTCAGGCCCGCCGAGTCCTGGAGGGGCTGTTTAATGATTTAACTACAGTTCTAAAGGTAAAAATATCACATCTACCTTTCCAGTTTTCACTTATTCACACGGTTTCAGCGCAAAAAACCTGCAACGTTTGCAAATTTTTAGAAAAGCTGCCGCAAAATCACAAAAAAGGCTGCAAGACCCTGGAGGGACTGGATCTCTTATAGTTTGTTTATTGTTGGGAAGACTGAATCGTGTCTATCACTACGGCTGCTGGGGGTGAATGTGTAGCTGCGGGGCACTAATCTAAGTCTTAAACGTTATTCATGGGTGATTGTTGGGAGGGTTGTGCGCTGCCAGACGCTGTGGCCCTCTTGTCTCTTTCCTTTCCTTCTTGTCTCCTTCCTTCCCTCCATGTCTCTTTCCTTTCCTCCTAGTCTCATTCCTTTCCTTCTTGTCTCCTTCCTTCCCTCCATGTCTCTTTCCTTTCCTCCTAGTCTCTTTCCTTTCCTTCTTTTCTCCTTCCTTCCCTCCTTGTCTCATTCCTTTCCTTCTTGTCTCCTTTCTTTCCTTCTTGTCTCATTCCGTCCCTCCTAGTCTCTTTCCTTTCCTTCTTGTCTCCTTTCTTTCCTCATTGTCTCTTTCCTTTCCTTCCTCATTGTCTCTTTTCGTTCCTTCTTGTCTCTTTCCTCCCCTCCTAGTCTCTTGTCTTTCCTTCTTGTCTCCTTCCTTCTTTCCTTGTCTCTTTCTTTTCAACGCAAAAAAACCCGCAACTTCCAGCACAAATTTTTAGAAAAGCTTCCACAAAATCACAAAAAAGGCCCGAGACACATTTCTCCCAAAGGAGACAATAAAGGTTAATCTTGTTCTATCTACCAAGTGCAAATGCAGAAGGACCCAAAGTCTGAATGCCAGAGGTAAAGTGAAATAATACCACAGTATTTTGACAGTTCTTCTTGTGTTTTGATTTGTCTACAGCAGAGTGGGGCCTCCTCAGGGGGAGAACAGGAACAGCCTACAAGTGTGTGACCTGGTCAAAGAGGGTTCAGTTTTCCCACTTTATCAGAGTAATAAACGCCTCAGGACCTTTTCATGTCTTTGGTCTGGAGTTATCTCAAACTGAGTGATACCAAGACTAAGACTTTGAAAACCCCTGCTCGTATTCTTTTTGAATGTTTCTTTGAGGCTTATCAACCTGTTTGACTTCTTTAACAAAAGAAGCCAAAGCTGTCCGACGTTAAATGTTGGGCGGAGAAACGATGATCTAAATCAGGAACTCTCAGATAAAAGAATAACTAGGTTCCATACTAACTTACAGAACCGCAGATACGTTTTGGAGGTTTGACGTTCAGCCCCGTCAGTCGAACAGAATAGGTGGTATATTTATATGAGTCAGTAAACGCACCGTGGTCTGGTTCTGTTTAACAAGTTTAAGTTAAATACATAGTTGTAAAAGGAAGTGCACTCCCTCCAATAAGATCCTTGGAAGCTGGTCCTCCAGCTCTGATGCGTAGTGGAGCGACGCTGCCGACTCACCTGGTTGTTGTGCGGCATCCCGTAAAGAGCCTCCACCAGGTCGGCTGCTCGCTTCAGCAGCACCTCCTGAGAGAGGGAGGGAAAGAGAGAGAGAGATCACAGGATTTAGAAGCAGTGCAGCGACTTTGTTTCTGTACACTTTCTGTTAAACAAACACGTCCTCTCTCCCAAGTCGTCGTTTTTCAATGTTTAGAGCTCCGCAGTCAAGTTAGCAACAATAAATATGCAACGTCCGGTGAAGCTTTCAAAATAAGCCATTTTGAAATGGCACGTTGGTAATGTTGTTGAGCGTAACTTAAATAAAAACATTTAATGTAAATGCTCTGTGTTTGTATAGCGACCACTCAAAGCGCTGTTACATTCATACACTGGTGAAACAGCCACCGGGGGCACTTCAGGGTTCAGTATCTTGCACAAGGACAGTTCAACTTGCAGCCTGGAGGAGCCGGGGATTGAACCTCCGATCATTTGATTAACAGGGAACCTATGTACGTCCTGTGCCACAGCATAATGTTGGCTATATGTTTCACAAGGGAAACAAACACTGGTTACCTGGTTCAAAGCCGCCTCCTTACTCTGTCTTGTCTTTTAAATAGTGCTTTGACCTTTGACGCTGTAGGGCTCACCAGTGCGGGGACGCAATGGGTCTTGACCATGCGTACATATGTGGCGAGTTGGGAGTAAGAACGAGTTGGTTGGGGAGGATGGTGGGCCAGAAACCGGACTGACACCCAGGAGGGCGGTGTTCGTTTCCAGTGTGAAACAAAAAAATCAATATTTTTCTTTTTGGTGCCTAAAACTAACCAAACTGCAACGTTTCACAATATTAACAAGTACTTTTATTTTGAAAGTCTAACCGGATGTTGCGAATTTATTGTTGCTACATTACATTTAGCTGACGCTTTTATCCAAAGCGACTTACGATAGCTGTATGTCAGAGGTCGCACGCCTCTGGAGCAACTAGGGGCTAAGTATCTTGCTCAGGGACACACTGGTGGATGTGTCACAGTTGGGAGTTGAACCTGGGTCTCTCACACCAAAGGCATGTGTCTTATCCACTGAATATCAAATATTCACATTTGAGAAGCAGGACACTTAAAAAATGACTTCAATTCTATCAACAGAACAGTTCCTGACTAATTAATGATGTATTCCGACCAATCAAAACACTTCAATCTGAAATGATTCAGATTTACTGCCAGACACCATGAAGCACGTTCTTCTCGCTGTGACAACAAATCCTCTGAATGCAGGTAACAGAACAGCCTGTCACACCTGCAAAGGACCAGCCAATCAGCAGCCTGGATCTCATTTCAACTCAAACTCACACCGGTGGGTTCAAAATGGCCGCTGGTGGATGCAGATGCAGAGAGACGGACGGATGAAGGGATGAACGTTTGTACCCGGAGGGGAGGAAGAGAGAGGAAGAGTCAGCAGGAAGCCATTAACTCTCTCTCTCTATCGCCCCGGGGCTGTTTTCCAATCAGCCCACAGGAGAGGAAGCGTCTAACCTAAGCGCAGCAGGTCGCCGCGGCGATGGATATTAATAACAATAACAGGACTGATAAAAAGATAAACATGCATACAGGAGGAGGACGGTGTGAGGGTCAGAGGGGGAGGAAGAGAGGGAAGACGCTAAAGGAAAGATAAATGACAATAGGAGGAGGGAGGAAAAGGAAAAAGGAGGGAAGGAAGAAGGGGGATAAGGAAAAAGAAATAAGGAAAAAGAGGAGGGAAGGGGAAGACAAGTAAGGAAAGAAAAAGGAGATGAATGGACAGGAAGGAGATAAAACAAAAAAAGGCGAGAAAAAGGAAAGAAAAGGAAAGATCACTAGGAAAAGAAGGAGGGAAAGGACAGGTAATAAGAATAATGAAAGGAAATATGAAGGAAATAAGGGAACAAAAGGAAACTAAATGATAAGGAGGAATGGAAATAATAAGAAGGAGGAAAGGAAATAACAAGGAGGAGGACAGGAAATGAGGCAATGAAATAAGGAGGGAAGGAAATAAGGACAATGAGGAAAGGAAACAAGAACAACCTACTTCTTATTTCCTCTCCTCCTTATTTCATTGCCTTATTTCCTTTCCTCCTTTTTATTTCCTTTACTCTTTCTTCTTATTTTCTTTCATCCTTCTTTTTTCCTCTCCTCATTATTTAGTTTCCTTTTGTTCCTGGAAATAAGGCAAGGAAATAAGAAAAGGAAAGGAAATAAGAAAAAGGAGGAAAGGAAATAATAAGGAGGACAGGTAGTAAGGCAATGAAATAAGAAGGAAGGAAGGAAATAAGGAAAAGGAGGAAAGGAAATAAGGAAAAGGAGAAAAGGAAACAATAAAAAGGACAGGTAATAAGGCAATGAAATAAGAAGGGGGAAGGCAATAAGGAAAAGAAGGAAAGGAAATAAGGAAAAGGACAAAAGGAAATAATAAAAAGGACAGGTAATAAGGCAATGAAATAAGAAGGGGGAAGGAAATAAGGAAAAGGAGGAAAGGAAATAAGGCAATTAAATAAGGAAGAGAAAAGGAAAGAAGAAGGACAGGAAATAAGGCAATGAAATAAGAAGGAGGGAAGAAAATAAGGAAAAGGAGGAAAGGAAATAAGAAAAGGAGGAAAGGAAATAATAAGGACGGCAGGTAGTAAGGCAATGAAATAAGAAGGAGGAAAGGAAATAAGGAAAAGGAGAAAAGGAAATAAGGCAATGAAATAAGGAGGAAAGGAAATAAGGAAAAGGAGAAAAGGAAATAAGGACAGGAAGTAAGGCAATGAAATAAGAAGGAGGAAAGGAAATAAGGTAAAGGAGGAAAGGAGATAAGGCAATGAAATAAGAAAGAGGAAAGGAAATAAGGTAAAGGAGGAAAGGAGATAAGGCAATTAAATAAGAAAGAAGAGAGGAAATAAGATAACGGAGGAAAGGAAATGAGGCAATGAAATAAGAAGGAGAAAAGGAAATAAGAAAAGGAGGAAACAAGGTGAGGTAAAGTAGAGAAACTCCCAGGAGGCTAGATGAAGGTGTTTTTTCACGCTCCAGCCTCTCAGGTGGAAACACATCACACAGAGAAACCTGAGGATGATCAGCTGACAGAGAGGAGGAGGAGGAGGAGGAGGAGGAGGAGGAGGAGGAGGTGTTGGGTCCCTGAGGAGCAGCAGTGGGGAGGTGGAGGCCTCTGCTGGAGCTCCCTGAGGTATTACAGCACAGAGGAGGGCGAGAGACACTCACACAGACAGAGAGAGAGAGATCAGGTTGTTTCTGTGTGCTTGTTTATTCTGTAATAATATATAAAGGTAACAACAGAGAAAGAAAAGGGAACAAAGACGAACAGAGAGAGTAGAAATGTTTAACATGTACTTGACAAGCACTGATGGCCATATTATATTACTGTATGTGTGCATTATTTATATAATAGGTGAATTGCAGAATGTTGTATAATGTATTATATTACAGTATATTATCGCTGTACACTTTATATTCAGTACAAGTTAAAGTTCTACTATTCTTTCTTATTTGGTCTGTCCTACTTTTTGTATATAATTTGGCCTTTTAATAACTGTCCCTCATTTGTTTCTACCTGTCTCTCTCTTTACACTTTATTAGCAACTAATATGTAAAATAATATATGTATATGTAATAATAATAATATGTTTGTTATTCTGTAAAAATGGTTTATTTTAATTACTATTTAAACACCTTATTTAGTTCTTTGTGTCCTGTTATGAGTAGCAGTGAAGAAAACAAATTGAACCTCTCAGACGTACAGTGGTACTTACATTTTATGAAACATTTGGCTTTTACTCCGAGTTATTTGATGTAATTACTTTTAATAAAACTATACAGAAGTATTAGAGTAGTAGTTTGTAGTAGTTAGATGCTCCTGGATCGGCTGCAACAGGATTTATCAGGGCGGCCTTCGCAAAACATACTTTTATAGGAGAGCCTTTCCTGATTTTATTTTGTTTTCTATATATCTTTTCTTTCAGCTCTATTTTGTTTCCAAAGTGTTTTCTTTCCTTTATCGAGTATCTTGTTTATATCTGTGTTTTATTTTCTTTGCACTTGTTAAAGCTCTATAAATAAAGATTATTATTGTTACTGTTTACATTCCTCTGGATGAAATCTTTAACTTCGTGGCCGCTGAGCAAACTGATGATGAAGATCACATGTGGATGACTGAAAGCACCGGAGCAGCCACAGATTAAAGTTCATAATGCAGAACTTCTACTTGTGCTGGAATTTTTTTTTTTTTTTTTTTTTACAGTGTACTAATTCTACTCTGACGGAACTGCTTCCCTCACAGGAGTCTTTGAACTCAACATCAGAGATGCAGACGCTGTAAAACCTCTGATTCACCTGCTGCTTCGTCACGTCGGCTGAATCTTGCTGCTCAAATCAGTGGATGTGATTTCTGCTGAAGACAGAATGTGAGCTGCTGTGACGGGCAGAGATTAGAGGGGATTTCTGCTGCGCTTTTTTAAAATATTTATATAAATACACTTTGTATTGCTGGTAGAGCAGCAGCGTCCAAACAAACGTCTCCTGTGACTCACAGAAACAGTGGCCATTAACCACAATGTTTCCCTCCCAGCCAATCGGAGCGCTTCCTCACTGCTGGCAACAAACCGCCCTTCGACAGGGAGCTCACACTCAGCCCTCATTTCCCACGGCAGACGCTGACCCCGGAGGAGGCGATCCAACACACTGAGATGGAAACAGATCAACATCCAGAGCTTTTCCTCCCCAAAACACTTTTCAAACTGAAACTCGCTGACAGCCAACAGGAGCGTCAGGTTCTCAACAAACACTGTTTGTACTTTATTCTGTATTTGCTGATGGACAAATCAGCTGTTTGTATTCAGATTAAACGTGTTTGTTCTGCTCTCAGCTGTTAGAAATATTCTCTGACACAGCAGCCACGTGTTTGGTTTTCCCACAGCAGTGGTTGGCAGTGAACGCAACACCTTTTCCCACCAAAAAGACCAACCAACTAACTCCCCTACGCCCAAATACCCAAGCGAGAAGCCTCCGCTCAGCCATCTGATGCGAACGCAGAAGTCCCTGAAACCTGCATTCTATCGAACGGCCAGCAGGGGGCGACTCTTACGGTTGCAGAAAGAAGTCCGGCTCCATAAGAAAAAATGGTAAAATGTTTCTACGTCTCAGCTGATTTATTCCCTCAGTAAACACTTTCCTGATGAGTTTATGGTCTCAGTCGCTAGTTTCAAGTCTTCTTCAACACAGCATGATGTTCATTTAGTAAATTATGGTCCCATTTAGAGGAACATAGACCAGGAAGCAGGGGAGGCTTTAGGGCGGGGCTACAAGGCGAGTGACAAGTTGCTACCATGGCAACCTGTCAATCAGGATAGAGCCGACTCGTACCCTCGGCGCCGTTGAAAAAGCTTATCAGGAGTCGGCTGTTCACTTTTTCTGGTGAGAACATTTAGTTTTCAGACTGTTGTTCTCTGGACAAACTTATCAGCCTGTTAAAATGACAGTTAACCTGAGTTACAGCTGCACCTAGCTAAGCTAGCTAGCTAGCTCCGCACACGGCCGTTAGCTCCGCCGTCTCTTCCAAATATAGTCACGTCCGGTGCCGCTGGTTGCAAAAAAATAAACATATTCGCGCCCTATCGGCCAAACCCCAGGCCTCAAAACGGCGGTTCACAAACCAATGGGTGACGTCACCATGACTACGTCTGCTTCTTATATACGGTCATATAAGGCCGTACCCTACATCCTTCATTAGGCTACACTGTAGCCTGATGCACACCTCCCCAAAACTGAAACTACACGTCGCGTTGACGCAGACAACAAGATCTCTGATTGGTCGACTTGGTAGCGTTGCATTTCCTTCTACGCATCACCGGTTCGTCCTTCTTCTTCTTCCTGAACACAACATCTCCTCCGACGCCTTCTCTCGTTTCTGCGTTTTAGTAATTTCAGTTTTATTCCTGGGCTAAACGGCGCTGTGAGACAGGTTGATGTTGGACACGTTTTCTTAACTTCAGCTGTTCAGAAGCTGAATCCGTCTCTGTGTGACATCATCTGGTCTCATGTGTGTGTGTGATTGTGTGATTTCAATGAATGAATGGCCTCCTGTCAATCAACCCCCCCCCCCAGCATCCCTCTCTATAGGACAATCTGTCAGCCTGTTACTGCCAACACTGAGTGTGTTTACACACTGTGTTTATGAGGGTTTGGTTTGTATCTTTGCACCTCGTTATGTCCTCTCCTTCCTACCTTTCCTTTCCTGCCTCCTTTATGTCCTCTCCTTCCTACATTTCCTTTCCTGCCTCCTTTATATCCTCTTCTTCCTACGTTTCCTTTTCTGCCTCCTTTATGTCCTTTCCTTCTTATGTTTCCTTGCTTCCTTTCTGTCCTCTCCTTCCTATGTTTCCTTTCCTGACTCCTTAATGTCCACTTCTTCTAATGCTTCCTTTCCTGCCCCCTTTTTGTCCTCTCCTTCCTATGTTTCCTTTCCTGACTCCTTAATGTCCACTTCTTCTAATGCTTCCTTTCCTGCCCCCTTTTTGTCCTCTCCTTCCTATGTTTCCTTTCCTGACTCCTTAATGTCCACTTCTTCTAATGCTTCCTTTCCTGCCCCCTTTTTGTCCTCTCCTTCCTATGTTTCCTTTCCTGCCTCCTTAATTTTCTCTCCTTCTAATGCATACTTTCCTGCCTCCTTTATATCCTCTCCTACCTATGATTGCTTTCCTGCCTCCTATGTGTCCTCTCCTTTTGTTTCCTTCCTTTCTTTCCTGCCTCCTTCTTGTCTCTCCCTTCTTTCCTTCACCTCTTGTTTTTCTTTTCTTCTCGTCTTTGACTCATTTTCATTTGAGCTCATCCCCTCATGCAGGTGAAAGGACGAGTCTCTGCCAGTGTGTGTGTTCGGTTGTGTATTTCTGTGTGTGTGTGTGTGTTCCTCCTCTGGCTTCATTAATCTCCATTAGAAAACAGAAGTTCGTTAATGTCTCCTTCGCTCGGCTGCAGCAGCGAGACGCCACGAGGCAGCAGCTGCCCGTCACACACGCACACACACTCACACACACACACACACACACACACTGTAACTTACAGATGTTGTACGCAGAAACACACACCTGAGACAGCTCACAGGTACTGAAGCCTCACACACAAGACTTTAGCTTTTGTCTCTGTATATTGTTTGTGTTTGTGTGTTTTGCCTGTATATTTTGTATGTGTGTATATTGTGTGTGTGTTGTGTGTGTATATTGTGTGTGTGTTGTGTGTGTATATTGTTTGTGTGTATTGTGTGTGTGTTGTGTGTGTATATTGTGTGTGTGTGTTGTGTGTGTATATTTTGTATGTGTGTATATTGTGTGTGTATATTTTGTTTGTGTGTATATTGTGTGTGTATATTTTGTTTGTGTGTATATTGTGTGTGTGTTGTGTGTGTATATTGTGTGTGTGTTGTGTGTGTATATTGTGTGTGTGTGTTGTGTGTGTGTATATTGTTTGTGTGTATTGTGTGTGTGTTGTGTGTGTATATTGTGTGTGTGTGTTGTGTGTGTATATTGTGTGTGTGTGTTGTGTGTGTATATTGTTTGTGTGTGTGTGTTGTGTGTGTATATTGTGTGTGTGTTGTGTGTGTATTGTTTGTGTGTATTGTGTGTGTGTTGTGTGTGTATATTGTGTGTGTATTGTGTGTGTGTTGTGTGTGTATATTGTGTGTGTGTATCCTCCTTCCATTTTCATTAGGTCGTGACAGACACAACAGCCTCCTCAAGTTAATGACGCCTCCGAGGCCTCGCTGCTGCTGCTGCTGCTCACAGAGTGTGTGTTGTGCACGTGTGTTGTGCACGTGTGTGTGTGTACGTGCACTTGCTCATTTGTTCTTGGCCACTCTCTTATCTGTGAATCACTGTTACTACTACAAACCACCCAGAGTCGCCCCCCAAAAAAACAACAACAATTCACAAATCCACCACAGAAGAAGAGGAGGAGCAACAGCGATGTCGTCCTTTCTGAGCCAGAGTTAATAATCAGAAACTCCTCAGCGTGCCGATCAGATATGAGTAATGATGGTGAAACTCTTGACGTGCTGCTCTGATTGGCTGCATGTTGGTGCGTTCAAGGACACCTCTTCTAAAGCAGACGAATGACAAACTTCAACATCCACCTTAATTTAGAGGCGAAACAAAGATAAATAATAATCAATTAATCAGCTTCACTAACGTGTCTGTCTGTCTCTGAGTCTCTCTGGGTTTTGGACTGTTTGACGAACAACACGAGACATTCACAGACGGTGACAGCTCGATGGAAACGTCGAAAAACTGTAACATAATAATAATAATAATAATAATAATAATAATAATCCTCATCATGACCCTCAGTCAGGCCTGGAGAGGAAGAATACACAGATACTCACAGCAGCAAAGCAAAGATTTACACACTTATATCTTTAATTATACAACAGTTAAAATGCAAGAAACCATCTGACGTCCAGACTGAGGTCACATTTCAAACAATCAGACCTGGAACTGATTTGGACCACGTGTGAAAGTGGCTCAAACCTGAACTGGAACAGGTCAGAGTCCATGTGACTGGAAACACATCGGATCTGAGTGTCTTCGGCTGAGTTCTGAACGCAGACTTTGTTTTGCGAGTTTCATTTTGTGAAGGAAGCTGAGCTACAAAACACTTTTCTGTCGCTGAACATGCTCATCTTGCTCTCAGACAGCAGACATATTGATATTTACAGAAACACGGAGGACGGAGTGTTGGGAAAATAACCAGTCAGGTTTTGAAGCTGATGGCATGAACGTGGAAAAAATCACCACAGAACAAAGCAGGTCTTCAGTGGAAGCCGTCCCGGTCTGTCCACTTCCTGTGGACTTCCCGCTCCGACTGAACAAAGTGATGTTGACTTCTGTGTTTTTATGCATCAGATCCAGTTTCAGGCCCCTGCTGCTGCTGCTGGGAGTGTTGTTATCTGTCAGAGCGTCTAATTGCCTCCACGCCGCTCCGCCATACATCCCCATTCACACCATTACACACACATCGGCCGCTCAGCCACACCCTCACACACACACACACACACACACACACACACACAGACAGCGCCATTGGATTCCTGTCAGTGCGAGTGCCGGCAATCAGAGCGCTGGGAGCTTTAACGGCGCTGAAAGGCCTGGCCCCGATCGATACGGTAATGCACTGGCTCCCGGTTATCATCATCATCTCTTATCACTGACCCACACCTCCGAGAGGGGGGGAGACGGGGGTGGGGGGATCTGGGAGAAGAAGAAGATGGAGGAGCGAGGATGGGAGATGAGGAGGGTCTCTGGGTGTTTCCCTTCAGCTGTGAGATGTATGGATTCGGGGGGGGGACGACAACTGGACACTTCAAACATCTCAGACATGGAGGCAGCTGATTGGATAATCTATTTCAGGTAAAAGGTGGGTCTGATGGCAGTGCATCTGCTTAGTGATTGGCTGACGAGAAGGAAGAGGTCGTCTAAGAAGTTTGTCACTAGAAACTAAGAACAAACAGATCTGAAACTGATAATCTGACTGGTCGTAAACCAGATACACAAAATATAGAGAAGAAGGATGTGATGATTTTCCAGTGAGAATATTTACAGGAAATTAGAACACATTCCTGCACTTTGGATAATTAATTTAAATTGGTTTCTAGCAACTTGGAGATTTCTCTCGCTGTTAGATTAACGACTGTTTAATAAAACTTCTCTAAATGTTTCCAAAGCAAAAATAAATTCATCACGTCTGAGTCTCTGAGTCCATTGGTTCCTACTGAAGATGTAAAGTTTCATGTTTAAACAGAAACGGTTGCTCGCTGTAGTTTTTACAGACTAACTGGAGGAAATAGTGCATCTGTTGTAACCAAGCAGGAACCTCCGGGTCTGAAAAGAGAAGCGCCTTAAACCTGCGTTCTCTCCAGCAGCCAGCAGGGGGCGACTCCACCGGCTGCAGAAAGAAGTGTGATTGTATAGAAGTCTATGAGAAAATGTTTCTCCTTCTCAGCTGATTTATTCCCCCAGTAAACACTTTCCTGATGAGTTTATGGTCTCAGTCGCTAGTTTCAAGTCTTCTTCAACACAGCATGATGTTCATTTAGTAAATTATGGTCCCATTTAGAGGAACAGAGACCAGGAAGCAGGGGAGGCTTTAAGGTGATTGACAAGTCGCTACCGTGGCGACTTGTTAATCAGGATAGAGGCGACTCGTATCCGCTGCTCTGTGTACATTTAACCAGCGCAGCTCTAAAAGCTCATCAGGAGTCGGCTGCTCATTTTTTAGTAACTACGTTTTGTTATTAGCCTGTTTGTCGCTAGCCAAAATTAGCATTCCAGCTAATGTGAATTACAGATGCACCTTGCTAACCAAGCTAGCTAGCTCCACCCTCTCGTCCAAATATGGTCACGTCTGGTTCTAAAAAACAAAACAAGATGGCGACGGGAAAAATGTCAAACTGGAGGCTAAAAAACCGCGGTCCACAAAACAAAGTCACGTGGTTGGGGGACTATTTTCAGCGGCGGATGGATCCACATGTGGCGCTGTACTGTTTGCAGCAGCAGGACGGTGTCTGTGTGACTGAGTCAGAATAAACTACAATGTTCATGGTGGTGAAGGAACATTTAGTGCAGCAGGGAGCCTCTCTGATTAATGTTTTCTGGACAACAATGGAGGAAGACGAGACGTCCGGCCGTGAGACTCACTCAGGACTTGTTTGCAGATACGTTTCTCTGCCGGTTTCAGTCTGAACATGAGGCTCATTGACTGAAATAAAGTCTACTGCAACAGCTCTAAAAGCACCAACTGCAAAGATAACACATCGGACTCTAGAGACTCGTTCAGGCGCCTCTGCAACATACGAGACACGGGTCACATGACCGCTGCAGGCAGGTGATCCTGCAGCGAAGCGTGACACAGGAGTGGGTTCTGACTCCTGTTCCCCATCAACATATCTCAAAATAGCTTTTATTCATAATAGAAATGCATATTTATTTATAAAAAACAGACGCATGACTGTGAGAAAGGAAATCAGCCTCTAGCTCGCGGTAGCATTTGGTAGCTAATCTGCTAGCGTGTTTGCTGCCAGCTGATTGTCTGAAGGAGTATTTTTATCTGAGGATAACAAACAGAAGGAGCCACGAGCACAAAAGTGAAAAATAAAAAGCTTCATGTGGAGGTCTGAGAGTGCGATGCACAGAAACACCTACACAGGGAGCTACAGGGAGTTTACAGGTGGAGAGAAACAAGACTGTCTCTCTCTGCTTCATCCTCAGTGGGTCTAATCAACTCAGCACTGAGGAGGAGGAGGAGGAGGGGGGGGGGGGGAGGAGGAGGGGGGGAGGGGACTCACTGCTGATGGTGAAATACCTTCAGATTGAAAAAAACTGGTCTGAGCCAGAGAGACCAAGTGAAATACAAATATAAATTTACACGGTTTAATCGTTCTCACGGTCAGTAAACCAAAACAAACTCTGGTTAATTTCATTTTAACTGAATTCTGAAGAAATCGGTCAGAATATTCAGTTAGTGTTTTATTAAAAACTAAAATTTCTTAAGAGAAGCCAAACTGTTGAAGTTAAGAGTTTGACAATAATGATAATTATTGTAAAACAATTTTCCTCAGTAACAATATAATAAATGTTTCATATATTGTCAATAAATATTTGCTATTTGCGAACAAATTAGCACTTAATTTTTCTATAGTAAAATATTTATTTTGTTGAAAAAAAGATTAACTAATCATATTTGTTGAAAAAGACAATAGTTTTGAATGTTCTGCCTCAGATTTGTGAAGTGATTCACTGTTTGGCATCAAGTGTTTGTCCCATTCTGACCATGAAGAAAAGTTTAACCACATAATTAACCATCTGGTTTCTTCAGTTTTCACTCCGGAGCCAAAATCAGCCTTTAAACTTGAAAGAAATAATGATTTGACATTTATCCTAATAATTTACAATATCGAATGATTTGTAATGTTTTTAACGTGATCACATTTTTGGCCGTATCGCCCAGCACTACTACGATCACACAAATATTTCACATTGTGTGTCTCATATTTTAAAGACTGAAGAAGATTTTAAATATCTTAAAATGTTTCCCACCTCCTTCTCTCCTCCCTTACCTCCTCTTCTCCTTACCTGCCCCCTTTTCTTGTGTCTTGTACGGACGGAAATAAAATCTATAAAAATTATTATTATTGTTATTGTTATTATTATTATTATAACTGAACTGTTGAAATTAAAAGCAAAAGTTGAAATTATGTTTGTTTTTTAAATACTCAGAAAACTGCACAGAGTTTGGTTGGTGGCTGTCGTCGTGGGATATTAAATAAACAATGTTTACCAGTAACTTTCCTGATTAATCGATCAGTTGTTTGGTCGCTGTCAGAAAATGGTGAAAAATGTTTCGTCCTGAAACGTCTTGTTTTGTCCACAAGCCAAAGATATTCAGTTTACTGTGACAGAGGAGGAAAGAAACCAGAAAATATTCACATTTAAGAAGCTGGAATCAGAGAAGTTGATGACTCAAACCGATTAATAATACTGATTGATTATTGTAAAAATCACTGCAGCTCTAATGTTTACGTAGAAAAAGAGAGAACCCTCCCTGTAATGTAAAGAACTGCCTGTTAATAACTGATGTTTCTGCAGCTTCTTCTCAACAGAAACAAAAACCTCTCAGAAAATCCTCCCAAAAAGGCTGCCCCCTCGCGACCTTGCCCTTCTTCCGTCCATCTCTTGACATACCCCCACCCCCCTCCTCTATTTTCTTCCATTGGTTTCTAGGGGCTTAATTACGGGGGGCCGGCTCCGTGGTTGAGGAGGTGCTGTGCGAACAGGGATCAGCGTGACCCTGGAGGAGAAGCCATCAGACAGCGGCCTTAACAATGATAAATCACCCCGAGCAGAGCTACAGATGCAGCCGCCGCCGCCCCGCTGATCTCTATAAAATATGGATGGGCCTGAGCGCCGTTGCAGGAGGAGGAGAGCCGCATCGCGCCGGATCTCCAGATTAGCGATTATCAGGCGGAGAGGTATTCTAATGAAGCGGGACACGGTGTGGGGTTAATTCCATTCAGAGGAAGCGGATTAATATTCAGCTCATGATTTGAATATTGCTCATTATTCTCAATGAGAGCAGGAAATCTGCTCATTCATGAAGTGGGCTGGAATTAATAATCCCCGAACGGGCCGAGAGTCGGGATGGGGGTCAATGATCAGAGCTAAAGGGGAACGCGCCACACGCCAAACACGTTTAATCTCCCACCTCGTGGTCCACAGACCGGCAGGAAGGAGAGAGAGCGCTTCGTTTCTCCTGGTAAAGCTCAAGGTTCGCTTGCTTTTCACCACAGAACGTCCCTTTTTTTCCATCTCAGAGGTTCAGGTGGAAGAAAAACTAAACGTGTTCATCAACCACCTTATTTCCCGCGACTAAAACAAGACGACCCTGAAAACCGGACGAGGTGTAGAGAATGATCGATAAGTTGTTAAATTAATATTTTGATAATCGATTAATTGGTTTGAGTCGTTTTTGTAAATGTGAATATTTTCTGGTTTCTTTCCTCCTCTGTCACAGCAAACTGAGTATCTTTGGCTTGTGGACAAAACAAGACGTTTCAGGACGTCACTTTGAGCTTCAGGAAAAATTTTTCACCATTTTCTGACATTTTATCGACCAAACCGCTGATCAATTAATCAGGAAGATAATCCTTATTTGCAGCCCTAGTAAAGGTTGTTTTATTTATTTACATAGCCCACGACGACAGACACCAACCAAACTCTATACAATTTTCTTAGTATTTAAAAAAACAAACCTTTTACTTCAGTTATAATGTCTGTAGATTTTATCTCCATACATACAAGACACATGAAAGGGGGCAGGTAAGGAGAGGAGGAGCGGAGGGAGGAGAGGAGGAGGAGAGGGAGGAGAGGAGGAGGAGAGGGAGGAGAGGAGGAGGTGAGGGAGGAAAGGAGGAGGAGAAGGTAAGGGAGGAGAGGAGGAGGTGAGGGAGGAGAGGAGGAGGAGAGGGAGGAGAGGAGAAGGTAAGGGAGGAGAGGAGGAGGAGAGGAGGAGGGGAGGGAGGAGAGGAGGGAGGAGAGGGAGGAGAGGGAGGAGAGGGAGGAGAGGAGAAGGTAAGGGAGGAGAGGAGGAGGAGAGGGAGGAGAGGAGGAGCGGAGGGAGGAGAGGAGGAGGAGAGGGAGGAGAGGAGGAGGTGAGGGAGGAGAGGAGGAGGAGAGGGAGGAGAGGAGAAGGTAAGGGAGGAGAGGAGGAGGTGAGGGAGGAGAGGAGGAGGAGAGGGAGGAGAGGAGGAGGTAAGGGAGGAGAGGAGGAGGAGAGGAGAAGGTAAGGGAGGAGAGGAGGAGGAGAGGGAGGAGAGGGAGGAGAGGGAGGAGAGGAGGAGGTAAGGGAGGAGAGGAGGTGGAGAGGGAGGAGGAAAGGAGGTGAGGGAGGAGAGGAGGAGGTAAGGGAGGAGAGGAGGAGGTGAGAAACATTTTCAGATATATAGACCTTAAAATATTAAACATATAAAATGAAATATTTGATCGTGGCGAATAAACTCATCACTTCTTTTACAATTTTAGGTTTCAGTCAAACTGACGCGTGAATATTTCCTTAACGAGTTAGAAAGCAGGTTGTATTTCTTCTAAAGCTGATGATCCACAGAGCAACTTTTAGAGCAATATTTGTTGAGCAATGGTAATGAGTAAAGATTACACCAAAGCTAGATATCTGAGGACGTTTTATAGACCAACTTCACTCCACTAATCGAGAAAATAATTACTGATTCATCGACACTGGAGATAAGGTTAGTTTCAGCCTTCATGAGGTGACTGAACATAATAAAAACATTTCACACTGGACTAAATAAAATAGCTGACGAAGCTCGAAGTTGCCTTTAAAGCCCTTTAACTGCTTCGTGTTCAGATTAATCGTCAGTAACTAAAGCTGCTCCCACATTCGTCCCTCCTGTTTTTCTTATCTTACACATTTAGGGAACTATTTTCAGATATTCGAGGCAGCACAGTTTCATGTTCAGACAGACAGGCGGTTAACGGGCAGCTCGACAGGCTGTGAGGCCAACTGGCCACTGATGACCTCTGGGGTTTCTCCTGGATCAGGTTCAGCCCTCTAATTTCATTTCCAGTCTGGCTCGGCTGCAAGCAGACACCTCAGCCTCCGTCCTGCAGGCTCGGAGAGGACACATGCGGCCAGATACGAGCCGCTGCTGCTGCTCGCTGTCACTTCAACATGTCCGCCGCTGATGCACAGCACGGAGCGGTGAGAGTTTATACCATCGTACACATATTATACGTTATGTGATGTTTTATTGTCTAAATATCTTTAAAGCCCCTTCCCCCTCTTCTCCTTTCCCTGGAGAACGTTAAATTAATAAACTAAAGGTGAGTTGTTTTAAATACTCAGAAATTTACACAGAGTTTGGTTGGTGGGTATCGTCGACAAAACTACCTGGCGATAAACGATATTTTCTGGCTCGGCTGCAGGCAAACGCCGTCCTGCAGACTCGGCGAGGACACGCTGATCCCCAGCACGCTTACTGAACAGGTGTGCGGGCTGAAAGGTGAGTGGATTGGCGACTAGCTTGTTGGCTAACAGGAAGCAGACTTGGAGTTGTTGGATGCCAGGCTAGCAGTTTCCCTCCGCTTCCAGTCTTTGTGCTAAGCTAGGCTAATCAACACATCTGTCTTCCTACGTAACAGAAAGTTAAAAATGTTGCGCGCTGAAGTTGGATCTGATAGAGATTAGATGACGTTGTGTCCGCAAGGATTTATTTACTTCTGGATAAACTACTGCATGTACTCTGATAATAGCTGTAATATGTTTGTTTTTTTATGGGATTGAGTTAATCAGCTGATCGGAGCTCTTCTCAGGTCGACGTTTTATAAAC
This sequence comes from Lepomis macrochirus, assembly GCA_024633595.2. Taxonomy (NCBI): domain Eukaryota; kingdom Metazoa; phylum Chordata; class Actinopteri; order Centrarchiformes; family Centrarchidae; genus Lepomis; species Lepomis macrochirus. Next base: position 31,059,658 of record JALXJV020000018.1, read on the forward strand.
TCTTCTAAAACATTTTGAGATCCTGAAGTTTTGATTTCCATGAGCTGTAATCATCAAGATAAAGACATAAAAAAGGCTGGAAATATTTCACTTTATGTGAAATGAATGTAGAACACATTAAAGTTTCACTGTTTGTATTAATTTCACTTTTTGAATTAATCAAATTACGGAAAAGTCTTTCAGGATGTGTTTGAATTTTTTGAGATGCACCTGTTTCTTGGCAGATACTCTAACACAGGGGTTCTTACCATTTCTAGCAGTCAAGTTTGAAGTTGAAAATATTTCGCGTCGTGCTGACATATGTTTACAGTTGCTTGAATTGTCCGGAGACTTCAACAAACTGTCCCTGACTCGTCCTTAAATAAGACTTAAACCGACCGTCATTAAGACGAAGCTCCTGGACCAGCCGGGTCTCCCCTTTCTGAGGGTCTCATGTTTTAGCAACAAAAGACTCAGACCTGTGAGCTGTGATCAGGTTTCTGACAATATTAATTAGCAGCAAACCAAAGATTACAGATCTCTGGCCTAAAATCTTTGATTAGACTGACAGGACAGCTGATTCAGCGGTTGCCTAGTTGCGATAAAAAAACGCAGCCTTGGCTCTCTTGGCTCTTGCCTCGTGTTTTCGAACCCGCAAAGCCTTTCTGTCTGATCGGGGCCTGAGGCTCTTTGTCGTTTTATAGCGGTTGGCATCATCAGCGCCACCTGCTGGATTAAACTGTGCACCCAAAGTGATTCCATTCACAGCTATTGTCCGTCCAGTTATTTTTATTTTTATTTTATTTTTGTGACTATAGCAGCATTCTCCCGACCCCCAAGGGGGTCCCGACCCCCAGGTTAAGAACCACTGCTCTAACAGAAGGTTGAAGGCTGTTCACAGTAACTGATGCTGCTTCACTAAATAACAAACAAATAGAACTGAAAAGAGCAGGACACTTTATTCAGTTTAGCTTCATCAGTGAGTGACGTTTGGCATAAAAACCAGGGAACTTTATGGTGTCTCATCATTTTTACACTAAAATAAAATACAGGACAGTGAAAATAGTGAGCGATTATCACTTTGATAAACTGGCCAGATCAGTTTGATCACAGAGCAGCGAGCTGACCTGCTGATCCACTCGGGAAACAATAAAATCGCACAACTTCTTCAGTTTGTTTCATGTTTTTCCTCAGTAGAATAATTAAATCGAACATAACAAAGCCTTAAACCTGAAACCTGAAACGGCACGATGATGATGAGCTAATGTTAGCGTGTTAGCTTCCTTCCTAACGAGCTTCTTCTTCTGGACATTATTGTGTTTGAAAATCAGTCTTCGGCACCTTCCGTCTCCTTTATTCTCTGTGACTCGCGGCTCTAGTTTCTTCCTCCTGGTTCCCATATTCACCGTGTTTCCTACACGCGCTTCCGCCTCGCCGCCGCACCCACAACCCTCCGCCCGACGCCCTGCGACGAATCAATCTGCTCTCTGTCGCGCCGCCTGTCCACAAACAAAAAAAGCCCGCCGTCACAAACATCTCTCTCCGCCTGTCCCCTCCCGCTGAGCGTCGAGCAGGTGAAAACAAAGGAGAAGTGACAAGCCGCGTTAACCCGCCGCTGCTCGGTCACATGATGCGTTGCCTCGCCGACAGCTCGCCGCGTCCTCTCGCTGTGATTTTCTCTCTTGTCCAAAACGTCTGAGAGGAAAAAAACCCAACTCTGCGGCCTTATTGAGTTTTCTTTTGAATAAATAAATATTTAAAGGCGGGGGCGGCGGCGGGGGGGGGGCGTTTGACGTTCCACTCGGGCTGCAAATCAGGCCATCAAAGGGGCCCGACAATGTGTGCTCACTATTAGTATCAATTTACAAATAAACTGCTTTTTTGGTGACTGGATCTCCGATGTCAGATTTTGATAAATGGTTTCAATTTGGCAGCTGCTTTCGAGTGTCAGGGCCCATCTGACGCCCGCCGCCCGCCACCGCCGCTCGCTGCCTCAAAGAATCTGCCTCAGTTAGCCTCGCAGCCGGCAGCAGCCAAAATAATCTCTTCATACTAACCAGGGCAGGTGTGTGTGTGTGTGTGTGCGTGTGCATACAAATGTCTTCCTGTGGGTGAAAACTGAAACCAGGATCCAGATTTCACTCCTGATGTTTGTCTCCACGGATCTGAGAGGAGCTTCCTGTGTGACACTTTCCTTCGCCGCCGAAGCTGCTGCTGTTTAATAGATTTTTAAATGTGTTTTTCTTTCCTTTCATTTCACTTCTTATAAAAAATCCACCTGCAGGGACTTTAAACTTCTTCAGGTTAAGCTGTAAGCTCACGTTGCCGACCTGAAGGTAATGTAGGGACGCGACAAACGAACCGTCGTCCAATCGCTGATTCGTTGTTAAAGAATCTAGTTTAGAAAGAAACCCAAAGATGTTCAGTGAGACAGAAAACAGAGAAAATCCTTCAGAAGCTGGAGAATTAAAAAAAAAGTAGCTGTTGATCGTTTATGTTGACACGGGAGTGTTTTTCCCACTTTCACACGAGCTGACAGTTTCACTGCTTTCACCTCTTGTTCTTTTACAGTTCGCTCATCTGTTGTCACTGAAAACACCTCGACTCCTTTCAGTGCTTCAAACCAGGACTGAACCAATACTGTAAAACTTTTATTTGCTAAAATCAGTGAGGTCTTTAATTCCTCTCGCACAAAACTGAAACAGGCTGCTATGAAACGGTTTATTTATTTCAAACAGAATATTACTTGTATAAAAATAATATCAAACACACGTCATTCATTTCATCCGGCTCTGACAGACGGCTTATGCGCTTTTATTTTGAAGGCTGCAGCGTCACAACGAGAGCTTCAAAGGTAACAGGAGGCGTCAGGTTACAGCTGTAAATCTTTAAGAATCAAACCTTTAGGCTCGTTGTTTCCGTTAAATGAACTGAACGACTGAATCGTGGAGAATCTAACCAATCTAACGATGTTCAGCGTGTCCACACTGACACATTGATCCCACGTTTAAACATTAATATTTATATTAACGATCTGAGCAGCTTAAAAGCAGCGAAAGCGGCGACCCCGCGGAGTTTAAGAGGTTTCATACATCCAAAGAACTTCTATAAAAACCAGACCAGGCGTCTAATGGAGACCTGCGTTTGTCCAAATGTTCCCAAACGCAGGACAGGAAACAGGGCAGGAGGCTGTTAGTTGAAGTTTTTACGGTAATCGAAATTTTATTGAAATCACAATTTTGCCTGCAATGTGCAATATTTCTTAGAGGTGATTCGTGTGTCAGAATATATATTTTTAAGTCAAACATTGTCAGAGACGTCCTGATCTACCCATCATATTCTACAGACTTTAGAAAACGCCTTGGTTTGGTTCAGATCCTGCACAAATCACACCGAACAATGATCGCTGCCTCCGATTTCACAATATCACTTGGAATAATCGCATTTAGGTATTTTTTCAGCCCAACTTCACACATTTCAGGCCTGTCGGCTTCTTTCAGCTCTTCAACTGTTAGATTCAAGTTTCTTTTCTGGTTCAACGCGATGTTTCATCAGCTCATGCTGTTTTACAAAATTCAGTTAAAGAAATAAAAGAGTTAGATTTGGTTTCCTGAATCTTTAGGGCTCATTAAAAAGGTAAACTGATGGTCAACAGATTTAGAAATGTCCCGTGTTTGTAGGTCTTCTGTAAATATAAGTAGTTCAAGCCCAGTGAAAAACCTTAAATGGTGCCAAAGTGAAAAGTTAAAAACATCGTTCAGGCCACCAAAACTGACATTTTCAGATCTAAAGTTAAAAATTAAATGGATGACTTTTGTTTTGGAGTATTAACAGGCTGCTGTATTTACCTGCTGTGCTGCAGGATAACGTGAATTATTTATTGTTTGATCCCTGAAAACTGTAAATCTCTAAATTTAAATTATGTCTCAGTTTTGCTGACCTAAACTTTGTCTTTAAGTTCTTTAGTTATTCTGCAGCAGTGGAGAGAAATTAAATGGAAAAGCCTGTTATTTCCGCCTCAGAAGCTTTATTTGGACTCTATTATATATATTCTATATAATATTAGTGAAGGCAGACAGAGCAGCTGGTTGATCCTACAGTGAAATAATGAACAAAACTCATTAATTTTTCACTGGACACACAAACTACAAACGTGGAGTTTGTGTTAAAACCTCTGACCTGCAGTGAGTCTGTCCAGCGAGTCAAACCCTGGTGAACCAATCACCTCCCACCACCTGCACCCATCGCCCCGACTCTCCGCCTCCATCAGGTCGTTTCCTAACATCATGGCTTCCCTCGCTGCGGCTCAGCCAGCGACTCGCCGCCGTCCAAACCTTCCTCCTCGCCAGTCGAGGGAGTAAACAAAGCGCAGCCAGAGCAGCAGCAGCAGCGGCGGCGGGGGCAGGATTTGCTCCCATAAACAGCTGTTTCCTGTTTGAAGCATCGGGAACAATCAGCCCGCTGGCAGCGAGGAGTCGCCGGCAGTGCCAAGAGTGTACCGAGCAGAACCAACAAATCCAATCAGGCAACTCGGTCCTGTGCACGCGGTGCAGGTGGTCTACGGCGTCCACTGAGGGACAAACAGCCACTTCTGCTTTAATTCAGCCTTTAATGTGGCTGTAAAACCTGATTAAAGCCTCAAGCAGGCAGATTAGCTGCAGCTCTGACTGACAGGTGCATTCTGGGATGTACCTGCCGCACAAAACAAAGCTCACTTCCTGGTCTAAGATGTGACCGCCGACCTGACGTGTGCAGCAGTGACTTAATGAGTGGCGTCCACTGACCTTAGGTAACCTCTCGGGGTCCCCGGGGTGGCGAGGGATGACCTTCTGTAGCCTCTGGAAGCCGTAGTCGATGGTCGGCTCGTTCAAGGCTGCAGGGCGGAACAGAGAGAGAGAGAGAGCCGCGGTTAGGACGACAGAGACGAATTCCACCCGACACCCAGACGAACACACGGCAGCACAGAATCACACGCCGACGTCAGAAGGTGACAACTCTGACGGCTTTCACGCTAAATACAGTTTATTTCTGCAGAAGTTCGTCAAACTGTGACTGAAGATGTTTGGACCTCCATTAACAAAACAATCAGCCATCCTGAACAAATAAAATACTGAGGACATAAACCCAACAACCAAAACACAAGAAAATAAATCAATAAGAAATAAAAAGAAATTAAATCCATCAAAGACCTGGTTTCTGCTTTCTAGGACTCCTGGCAGTGAGCTCATTCTCAGAAATGTCTGAAATTTGACACCTTGATGGTTGTGAGGGAATCGATGACCTGATCAATGAGCTTAAAAGTTAAACCTATGTAAAATATGTTTGGAACATTTGGATTTAATTTGAACAGAATGAAAACTCACGCGGTTTCAAACGTCTTTAACACAAAAGGAAAACAATAAAAGTGACTGAAAGCACACGTTCAAACCCAGCTTGTTTTTTCATTTAGTTTCCATCGAGCTGGATGGAACTTTGGGAAACTTCGGGATCTTCCCACGAGACTTCAAACGTCTACGGAAAAATGTTTGCGGGGGTTAAATTGCAGTTAATTCAATCACTGATCCTCCAGAGACGCACAGCGCCAAGATCTCTGAGGTTTGTAACCAAAACAACACGTTTTCTTTTTCAGACTTTACTTGAGAACTTTAAGAAATATCAACATGTTATTCTAAAATCCTAAAAACACAAGCGGCTGAGCAGGAAATCTGTCGAAATACATAAAGGCTGAGTCACTTCTGTCTTTGCTGAAAGGTTAACTTCTGTGTTTTTAAACCTGGGCCTTGTTTCCACCTTCCAAGTTTTGCACTTGGAAGTGAGTTGTACAGCGCCAGAAACCGTAATGAAAAGAACGGGAAGTTGCGAACACTCGTCATAATTCAGGAAAATATGAGCCGTGAGAGGACGAAAAACGGGACGATGAAAAACGGGAGTCTCCCACGAGCTAACAGCTCCTTGTTTACTGCTACTGTACTGGATGACATCGAGTATGTTCTATCTATGCAAGCAGGTCACTTTCAGGCTGCAGACAGTTCACACTGGAGTCTGATATGGGCCGCATTTAAACTATAATGTGAACTGTCAAACAAAAAAAATCGGATCTGGGGAAAAAAAATAATTGAGCATTAAGGCCTGCAGCCTAACTGTGCCGCTAAAGCGTCTCCCGCCCGGATTCAAACCTTTCTGTACCACAGCAACATACGTGGAAACAGGCCCCAGGTTTAAAAACACAGAAACGACCCGTTAAAATCTAATTTCTCACAGCAGGTGCAGGAAAAAAATTAATTGTTTCCAAGAGAAATTCTAGTTTTTTTGTCTTGACTCTTTTGCAGCTGGATCCACATTTAGTCACTCTTTCAGACAGTGTGGACGTGATTTCTTTTGAGAATAGATGCCTTCTTGCTCTCTGGCTCTCCCTTCGACCTTCGACCGGATCACATGCAGACATGTGATCCGGTCGAAGGTATAAAAGTAAAGAGCGGGAGTTTTAACGAAGGAGACGGTGAAGGGGACTCTTTCGGGACTCCGTCAGGCCTGACCCGAAGCCTGCTGAAAACAGAAGGTCCGACCTCTCGCTGATCTTCAGCTTCAGTCTGTTGGTTCGTATTAACAGCGAACACTAACAGAGAGAGAGAGCGAGCAGCGTCACACGATCCCTCTCTCTCTCTTATCGTCCTGCTGTTTATTAAGTGTGAGACCTCACACTCCATCTGTCCTGCTCGCTCTGCCTTTTCACCGCTAATTCAATCCAACCTTCCCTCCCTGTTCTTTTCTCTTCTCCCCTCCACTCATTCACCTCCACAAACAATCTGCCTTCCTCCTCCTCCTCCTCCTCCTCCTCCTCCTCCTCCTCCTCTCCGTACGCAGCAGCAGAGCCGGAGAAACACCCGGAAATGAGTTCGGGGAGATACTTCTCCATAATCAAGCCCATTAATCATAAAAGGCTGTCAAATTTGACTTTGGGGACAATTTGTCAGCCGATCTTGCCCACTCCGCTTTTGTCACCGCTGGCTCTTGTATTCTGTAAGGATGATTGACACACCAAATGCTGCTGAGTAGAATAGCTAGTTTGCGCTAATATGCATAACCGCGGCTTTCATGAATAAGAATAAGGCAGCTATAGGCAGCACAGAGGGGTCTCCTTCAAAGGGCCCCGCCGCCGTTTGTCGCCGGCGCTCCAAATAGATGTTATTACCATTATAACAATATTTGTTTTCTTTCCCGGGGAATGGGCGACGGCGAGCTGCTAAATCAAATTTGTAGGAGCCCGTTTCAAGCGGCGGCAGAGGAGAAAAGGGGCTTTCAGGCTGCGACCGGGGTGGGGATGATATCTGAAGGGTGACGTGGCCCTCGCCGCAGGGGCTGCCATGTTGGATTTCTTGCCTCCCCGCCTCCCTGAGAGGAAGCAGAGAGCAGAATCTATTACCTCCGCCCGCCGCCAATGAAAGAGGGATTTCATTGTTGGATCCCAGAGAGACTTTTTGGGGGGATGCAGAGCAGCAGAGGATGAATGGAGATAATGCGTCGGGGCGACATGAGCAGCAATCAGCCGCGAGTCCCAAACCGGATTGCCTCTCGACGCCGCGTACATACATCCCAACTTATAAAACAAGTGAAAGGCACTATGGGAAATGCTGCAATTGAATAAAAAACCCATTTACACTCAGAGAAAGAGAGAGAGAAAGAGCTGTGGTGTTTAACTCTTCATCTGCATCAGGAGAGGAAACTGAGCCGCGACCTCGAGGCCTCCGAGCAGATCTTCATGTATAAAACTTATTGTCATCGTGTCCTTCTGGCTCCAGCTGTGCGCACATCTGTCCTCTGTTTCTGTGCTGACCGCCTCAGGCTGTAAAGTGAAAGAGCATCATCTACGGACCATCCCGCTGGTACGTCACACCGATCCAGCGGGGGAGACGCCTCCCCAACTTCCGGGAAAATAATTGGCCTCCGTTTGTGACTCAACATGAAACTGCAGTTTTATGCTGACTCGTACTTTGGGGCTGCGGAGTACACGGCCGAGACTTGGATACTTCTGTTAGTGCACTAACCTGCAGCTCACTGTGTAACTCGAATCAAACACTCCACTAATGTCGCTTTTTATTTTAGTCTCTTGGTTATAGTAAATCTGTTTTACCTCCTATTTTCATTTATTTTTAATTTGTAACTTGCTCTGTCCTCATGTGCCCTTTTTTATCCAGTGTTTATCGTTTGTAAAGCACTTTATACTTTTGTTTGATATAAATAAAGTTATTATTGTAATGTGATGCGCTTACTGGAAAGGACAATATTTTTAAATGGCGAATTGTAACCCGGCTGATCGTTATCACCAGAATTTGACCTTGATTGTCGCCCGCCAAAATATCTGCCGGCTCAGTGTTTCCCACAGAACAGACAGTGTAACTGTGGCGGGGAGGGGAAGCCGCCGCAAACCATGACGTGACATCACGAACACATGACGTTAATGACCCTTGCAGGAGCGAGGCGGCGGCAGGCGCCAAGTCCAGCAGCCGCAGTGGCTTTTCTCTGGCTGCACAAAGTTGGAACCAGCTTTTGCCTGATCACTGTTCTGAGAGAGAAAGAGACAGAGGAGGTGTGGAGCGAATATGCGCTGCAATCAAAAAGGATTTTAAAACAATGGGTCGGCAGATTTCTGTTGATCTTCCCGGGCGACCCGCCCGAGTTAAGTCTCTGTGTGGGAAACACTGCGGCTTGTGTGCTCACTTGACTTAAATTCAATTTTTTAAATTCAAATTTGAAGTACTTTACAGGACAGTGGACCATAACCTTCTGCAATGTAGCCAAGATGGCAACCGTGAGTACGGAAGGAGGCGAGTTGAGACGCGGCGTCTGTAACGACTGACCAACTGTAAGGTTCTTTAATTAAAATGAAATTAACGTTGCAAAAAAAGCATCGGTTAAAAAAGAATCTCAGCAGGTTCCCAGACGTGAAGATGTTTTTAAGGGACGCATTTTCCCAAATTTCAACCGCAACAAACTTTGTTTGTTCCCGCATGCTGCTGGGATTCAAGCCGACAACCTTCTGCTGACCTTTTCATTCTGCTCATCATCATCAGAGGAGGAAGAGAAGAAGATCGCAGATGGAGAAAGAAACAGAGGCTTTTAATGAAGCTCTGGACAGGCGGCTCTCAGCCCTCTCTGTAGAAATTAAACCCATTACTTCCGCTTATTAAAATCTCGCCGCACTTTGACCCCAGCGCCCCATTGGCTGCCTGCAGGGCCCCGCGATCCTCCCAGCCAATCGATACTGACTGCCTCCCTGCAAAGAGCCCGAGTAATTGGAGAGCGGCGGCTGGCAGCGTGAACCCTGACCCCACCCCACCCTCCTCCACGCATTACACCGCCCATATGAAGACAGATTGCCTGATTTAGTGTAAACATATGCTGCAATTCCAGGCATCAGTGCCACTTTCTCCATCGTAATTTGTATTGATTTTTCTCTCTCTCTCTCTTTTCCTCCGCCGCCGTCGTTTCTCCTGCTGTCTGATGTTTTTTATAAATCAGAAAAGGAGGAGAGGAAGATAATTCAGAGGTGAGGGAGGGGAGGGGAAGGGAGAGGAGGGGGATTCTTTATATATTTAATCGAGTATTTATCGCTCTCTGGGTTTGGTTTGTTCCCCCTCTCTCTCTGTGCTCGCTGTGAAAGTGATCAAACGGTTGGTTGGCGTCCTGCTGATAGGAGCGCTCTGTTATTAGGCGACTAAGTGACTGAGGAGAGGACGAAGAAGAAGAAGAAAGGGGGGAGGGCGGGTTACGTGTTAAAACTAATTTCTCGACAGCGGATTTGTAGCGTCGGAGGAGACGCGGCGAACAGCAGCTCAGAGCTGTGAATCTTTACACGTTCGTGAGACGTTCACTTCCTCCCGCTGCAAAAAACACGTGTGGAAACTGGAACATCTGCAGACGGGTTGATGATCCGAGAGGCTCGATTAATAATATCTAAATAATCAGATCGGACATTTAACAGCTGATATTCAGAGAAATGAAACAAGTTTAAACCAGACGGCGTGAGAAGACGGTAAAGAGGGAAAAATAGTAGCAGAATAAAATCCATAAACATAAAAATGGACAGCAGAACGTAGTAATACTGAGAGAGTAGTAGGTGTAGTTTTAGTACCAGTCACGAGTCCAAACAACGTGTTTCTGGCACCGTGAGAAACTGCATTTCGTTCATTTGTGTCCTCTGCAAGAATGACAACACTAACGATAATTTTCATCATCAATGAATTATCTTCTGGATTAATCGATTAGTTGTTTGGTCTATAACATGTCAGAAAATTGTGAAACCTGTCGATCAGTGTTTCCTAAAGCGAGATCAGGTCCTCAAATATCTTCAGTCTGCTGTCAGAGAGGAGCAAAGAAACTACAAAATGTTCACATTTAAGAAGCTGGAATCAGAGAAATGACTCAAACCAATTAAATATTCAGTTAATCGCCGCAGCTGCAAATGACGATTATCGATCTTGAACTGCAGATCTTTATTTATTTATCTCTATTTCTAGAAATCTAACAGACTAAAATGTCCATCAGTTCATAAAAAAAAAAAAAATCAGCTACAACAATAATCTTCAGTCACAGCTTAATATTTTTTAAATCTTGAATTTCTACTTATCTGTCAGTTTCCCAACATGGATGCGTCTTCATTTGGTTTACTTAAATACCCATTAAGTGTATTTTTTACATCGTAGAATTGCTAAAAACCTCAAATTCCCAGAAGAAACACACAGGACATGAACTCAGCTAAGGCTCTAACTGTACCTGCAGTACAGGTGGTGCTAGTAGTCTCAGTTTCTGCCATCAGCTCCATTGTTTCCAACAGAAACAGCAGTGTTAGTAGTGCGTCGCAGTAAAGTTAGTAGATTTAATAAAGTCCCTCGTGTATCTAACCGTTCTTTCAAAATAAAAGCAGGTTAAATATTTTAACACAGACTCAAAGCTCTGGCCACTTTCCCAGGAGTCTTTGCTGTCCGTACCCATTAACAAAGGCCCGGGTTGACCGATCGCAGTGCCCGCCTATTGCCAGTTCCCGTGGTAACGCCTGGCTTCTCTCACGCGGCCAGGCCTCCGAAAAACTCAAACGGTCCACCTCTGAGGTGTCAGAGGTCAAACCAGGGTCAAGCCAACGTCGCCGGAGCGCCAGAGTGAGACGAGACAGACGTGAAACCAGCTGCACCGCGGCGTCTGTACCCTGAACCCGGGTCCCTGAAATCCAGATCCCCGCACACCCCCCGCTGCCCAGCAGGCCACAGCTTTTCCACTCAGCACCAACGGACCTTCAGGTCGAGACAGAAGTTCTGGACGAACCTACAAATAAATCTGGTTCTGTTTGTTCCCTCCGACTGTCAGAGGCGTTTAGAGGGTTGGCTGTTAATCGGAAGGCCGGCGGTTCAATCCCGGCTCCCCCTGGCTGCATGTCAAAGTGTCCTTACAGTCGTTAAAAAGCACAACAGCAGGGCTTTATTACGTTACGTTCAGTAGGAAGTTAGCTAACTGACAATCCACAGCCGACATTTTTCTGGATTTGTTTTAGGTTTTTGGAAAGAAAATAAATCATCTTTCAGCCTCTCTGAGTAGCTGCTGTTAGTAACTATTACAAGATGCCTCAGGAACAGCTTTGACCAGATCTTAGAAAAATACAGCAGAAGAAAGCGAACCTCACTTAGAGAGAGTCCTATACTGCGCTGTGATTGGCCAGCTGCGTATTCGGGGTGTGGCTTAGCGAAGGGTCAATTTAGACCCTGTACAATGTCCAGTTTCCCAGACAGAGGCGTCCCTCGGCTCGACCGAGTGAATGGGCAAAAAAGAGCCAGGATGTTCTTGGTCATGCTTCATTGCTGCCTAACACAAAATAATAATAATAATAATAATAATAATAATAATAATAATAATAATAATACATTTTATTTTTAATGCACTTTACATTTAAAACAAATCTCAAAGTGCTACAGGTAAGATCACAAAAGAAAGGTGAAAACATCAAATTAAAACAGTGCAAGGTTCATTAGAACTCATAAGTTGTGCTGAAAAGAACCTCTGAAGAAGACCTTTGTGTTCAGTCCCAGCAGAAACAGGAAGCCAGCGAAGTGAACGCAGAGCGGGCGTGACGTGGTCGCACTCGCATCGGGGTCCTGGCAGCGCTGCTCTGAACACACTGCAGACTCTTGTTGGCTAATTTGATAACACACATAATGTAGGAATGATGGAGACGGATTGCGTCTTTAACCTGAAGAGCAGGTGAGGCTCACCTGTCCCGTGTCTCACCCGGTGACTCTTCCTCTAACAGGCGGCGGATAACAGCTCGGAGGATCAGGAGGGAGGACGCGGGATTACTGGAACATCTCTGCAGGCTCATTACCCCCCCGCTCACATCAGCTCCCACAATTCCACGGGCCTCCACGCTTCAGAGGAGCATGTGAGCCTCTGTTTACATCCTCCTCCTCGCTACTGTTTACATTTATTTATCGCTCGCTATTTTTCATTTGCCGGTTCCCACCGCCGCCGGGCGTCTCGCTCTCTGAGTGGGAATCTGTTTTTCTACGCCGCCGGTTTGTACATATTTACCGACCGGAGATGAAATATGCACTTTGGAGGGGGGGGGTCCCTGCTCACCTTTACCTTTTTGTTCTGCGGTGATGGCCCTGTCGAAGGCGCAGTCATGTCCCCGATGAGAGACTTTATCTGCCGCCGCTCTCTGCATGGCTTCTTCCTGTATTACACTTATCATTTCAAATAGACTCCATATTCCACATGAAACACGCCGCTGAGTGGCGTCTCCCCCGGCGCACCCGCCGCACATTTCGAGACGCCTCTCCATCCCAGGGCAACATGTGCAGCAATTTCCCATCTCCCCCGGCTGCTTGATTGATGCAGGTCAGCGCGGCGTTTGGCCTCGCTGCCCGCAGATCGCCACCGCCGATGATCCCTCACTTCCTTTATCGGGGGGAGGGGGGGGGATTGACAGATGCACAACACGCTGAGCCTTAAGTGGACGGGCTGATTTGTTTTGCTGCTTGTCAAGTGGCCAACTGGCGTCAGCTGGTGGCGGCGGGGTGGGGGTGGGGGGGCTGTTGACATGCAGCCATAACACCCTGGACGCATCCTTTCACCGGCTTATTGATCGGCTGTTTTATTCCTCTGACTTTCAAATCATCACTCAGTCATCACAGACAGCAAGAAGAGCCGCTGCCTTTGGTTTATGATTCATTTAGAGATTTATCCTCAACCAGAAACCAGAAACCAGGTCCTGACCCTGACAAGGTTTTAAAGAAAGGAGCTCGGGAGATTCTGGATTTTTCTTCTTCTGATCAAATCTCATGTTCAAACCAGCGACCTGTCAGTCCGTCTCTCGGGCCCCTCGGCTCCGAGCCGGGACTTCACCGCAAAACGAGGTACCTCACGTGCGGACTGAAGCTGGAAAGAGGAGTCCGGTTTATTACGGCCCCTGGTCTTAGACTGAACCCTGGCACAGCGCTCTCTTCGGCTGCAAACAAAAATGGACCCCAGAAGTCTGAACTTACTTTCACACTTACAGTCCATCAAGCTGTGTGGATGACGTGCGTGTCTCAGTCACTGCCGCTCGTCGTTTTTATTATAATATTTTATTTTATTTTAAACTGTGCCGGACGTTTTTACTCTGCTGCCCTCTTGTTAAAGAGATTCTGTCTCAACGGGACTTTTCCTGGTAAAACAATAACATTTAAAAAAGAAGACATCTTTAAAAACACCTCACAGTTAAATAAAGTGATTTCCTCAAACTGTAGTTTCTACCAATAAGTGATTAGCCAGGTGGTTCGGCCCTGGGTTTTGTCTCTCAGGCTACAGGCCAGCCTACCTTACTAGGTGGATGTTGTCGTGTCTGTGTGAAGCCTGAGAGAGCAGCGCCTCCTCCTCTGCATGACGTTTGGGTAGAATAATAATAATAATAATAGTTTTTATGTACTTTGGTGTGAGAGACCCGGGTTGGATTCATCATTGTGTCCCGGAGCAAGACACTTCACCCCTCGTTGCTCCAGAGGCGTGTGACCTCTGACATGTACAGCAGTTGTAAGTCGCTTTGGATGAAAGCGTCAGCTAAACGTAATGTAATTTACATTTTCCTAAAATTGAACATCAATTAAAGCGTCGCGATCAAAGAAACAAAATTTACCAGACTTGTTTTTTCATATTTCACATGAGAGCTCGCCAGTCGTGGTTAGAGACACACGAAGGTAAACCGACTGATCTGAGGTCAGGGTTTCGAGATTCGGAGGAACAAACGATCAGAATCGTCCCTCCTGACAGCTGGCAGGTATTTCCAGAACTGCAGGTAACCTCGTCTCGTCTTGTCTGGGGAGTGCTGGGCTCTCCCTCCTCGCTCTGTTACCCAGATGAACGCCTCGCCGCCTGTCGTCCCGCGGCTCTTCGGGGACCGCAGTGACAGAAGAACACCCACTCCCCTTCTGCTTCCTCCTCCGAGAGCCGCCGCTGACGCAACGGCCTCTGTGATGGGAGCGAACGTCCGCCCAGATCCAGCGTGTTAATCAGCGAATAATTACCTCCTCGTGATTAGAGGAGAGTGCCTCAAAGAAATAGGCCCCCCCACCTGAGAAGTTATTATTTTCTGGAGTCGCGGCCGAAAGAGCCCCCGCAGAAACAGCTAATTACCCGACATTAGTTCCACAGGTGCCGCTGTGCTCTTTGATATCTGAGATGTGGTGCGTCTCTGCTGAGGGACGGAGGAACTCCCCCGGCGGAGGGCACACTTCTGCCGTCTATTAAAAGACGAAGCAAGAGGCGAGATCAAAGTCGCGTTGTTTCATTACAGCCGTGTGATAACCGCCGAGCGGCTGAGAGACGCATCCGACGCCACGTTCAAGACGTTTAACCCCCTCAGAGTTTAGCTGAAGAAAGGTCCCCCTCGCGTTCTGTCCTCCGACTCTCAGAGAAAATCTGCGCTGATTAAACTGCTGTTGTGCTCGTCTTGGTTGCCTTCAATTATTACCGTGCACTTAAAGCAATAAGCTTAATGAGCCAGTGATTGGGGCCTTTTTTTTTGCCCTGGGTTTTGCCTCTCAGGCTAAATACAGGCGGCGGAAGTGGCAGAGAAGGACCAACACTTCACCTGCATGTTTCTGGGGTAAAGCACCCTCCTGAATAATAAAACAGAGCGGAAAATCACCTCCGTCTCAACGAAACATAAAAGTGCCGCATGAACATTTAAGACAAAAGTGCTAAGAAGAAACAGCCTAGACTTATACTTCAGTATAAAGTGCTCAACATTAAACACTGCGGAGATTAAAACGCTGAGTGCAGTTGGAATAAAAGACCAGCGCCTCCCAGAGTCTAAAACTGAGGAAATAAAAGACAAAACTGTCTGTTTAAGGTGTGAAGAACTTTACATGAATCAAAATTAAAGCTGTTTTTGTGAAGATTTCCTAACAAACATGATTTCAAGTGCAATAACAGCACTAATAATAATGATCAGACTGTCAGAGGAGACACGAGGCAGAATTTCTATTTGTATTTATTTGTTTATTATTACTTTAGTTGTTGAAACACCTGGACTTTGAAACCAATCCTGCACGTAAATCTTTAAAAACACCACACATTTTGCTCATATTTGCTGATAATTGTTAATTATTGTTGTTCTATATTTTGTCAATTATAAAATTGACTGATTCTGAAATATAAAGTTTCATTTTAAAAAAGTTTCCTCAAACTGCTGCTCGCTGTGGTTTCTAGCACCAAGTGATTAGTCTGGGTGGTTTTGCCCTGGGTTTCGCCTCTCAGTCTCTGAAGCCTGAGAGGAAGATCTGGCTCTACACTAATAATAATAATACTAATAATACACACTATGTTTTTATTTACAGTAATGTTTCCTAAAACGATACTTGAGCTGAACATCAGTTAAAGAAAGTCAAGGATGCAAACTGTCAGGCTGCGATTAAAGAAGCAGAATCAACTGTCCTTTAATATTTATATTATTATGTAATTATTTTTGTTGTTTTGGACCCCTGGACCCCCCCTCTGAAACCAACCCTGCCTCCCCCTCTCACACCTCCCTCTTCGCGGCGGTCGGGTCCAGCGCTGCCTGTCAATCACAGTTTAAAGTTCATGAAATTTCTATGAGCATCGATCGCAGCCGAGGCGAGTGGAGGGGGGAGGAGGGGGAGGGGGAGGGGGGAGGTGGGTGTTAGTGACTCCGCTGATTGATCAAGCGTCTCTGATTTTCTCTCCTCTCTCTGCTGTGAACACCCTGACGTGCTGTGAGCCGAGGCTGCAGAAATAACGCAGGTGCGACTCCGCTTTCAAACGCAGGTGTGACGGTTTACATCGCAGGTAACGTCTGAAAGAGTTTCTTTTAAAACGCGCGTCCGTGTTTTCTGGGGCGTCACACAGATGTTGAGCTTTCAACACGCCGTCTGGGATGAAGAGGATGCTGGGACTCATCCTCATCGTGATTATGAAGTTTAACAAGACAGCAGCTCAGAAACAGAAGGTCAGGCGCCAGAAACAGTTTTTATCTCAGAACATTTTTCTTCTTCTCTTAATGTTTTTCAAATTATGTGTTTCAGTCCGCTGCCTAAACAAACACCGCCTCGCTCTTTGGAGAACGCTCCCCACAAGATTCCAAACAAAACATTCTTCCGCAGATTATTTTCCTCATTAATCGATTCATTGTTTGTTTTTAAAATGTCAGAACATGGTGGAAAACGCCCATCGCATGTTTACAGGGCCTGAATGTGCAGATTTAAATCTTTCGTTTGTCCCAAACGTGGCGCTGGACAATAAAACAAAAAATTATTATGGGGATATAATTTTTTCAGGGCGGACCCCGAATAGTTGAAGATTTGATGCTTCAATGGGCGGAGCCTTTGCAGCGGCGTGATGAAAGTAGGATCATACCACTGTGGTGATATCGGGGAGCTCAACGTCTCCTTTTACACAGAACTACTGGTTTTCTCCCAATAAGTTAATAAACAGTCAATTATGATATAAATTTCAACATATAATCCTGTAAGAGAGGGGGGGGGGGGTGATGGAGCAGTGGATGTGACACATGCCTTTGGTGCGAGAGACCAGGGTTCAATCCCCCACCAAGACACTTATGCCCTCCAGAGGAGTGCGACCTCTGATAAATATGTAAGTCACTTTGGATAAAAGCGTCAGCTAAATGAATAAATGCGCATAAAAATGTGAAAAGACAGAAGCTTTTAATAAATATTTTTATTGGTTCTTATTTCGCTTGTTTATAAATTTTAAACTCCTTGTATTTTTTCTGTGTAAATGTTTTGTAAACTTTTGTAAATCTTTTTTGTATTTTAATTTACAAAATGTTTATTTGGTTTTATTCGTGCTATACAGAACTCCCTTGTAAAAGAGACTGTGTCTCAATGGGACATTTCCTGTTTAAATAAAGGTTTATATATATTTATTTATATTAAAGAGCGTGAATAAATCCAAAATTTTAACCCTGACCCTTGAGGCTTCAGCAGGGAAGACAGACCATCAGCTGTGCCGAGTTCTTTGGATCATTAATCACCATTGACGAGGCCACACAAAGAATATTACATCGTTTTTAAATTAAGTTACTTGGAAAAGACCAGCGAGAGCGGGCGATGCATACGCCATGCGGCGTGACAGTTTAACTGCAGGCGAGCGGAGAGAAAGGGTCAACAATAAGCTTCAGTTTGGAGATGTACAGTGTGAGTTACAGTGAGTAATGAACAGAGACTGCAGCTCTGCAGCTTCTCAAGATTAAAGTGGAGCCTGTGAAAACCCGACTATCAATCGACTAAAGGCGACACCTGACAATTCTGATTCGACTGTATGAATCTTTAGTCGGGTCCCGACTAAAGATTCATTCAGTCCTGAGCCCTGAATTCTTTAAAATAACAATAAAAGAAACGTTCAATCAATGTTTTATTTTATTCACTTGAATCAGAGAGAAATTAGGACCTAATTTTTTTATAAAGATTTTTATTTTGTTGAGGAAAAAGGACTGAAAAAAGCTTTTGCTTAATTTTTACTTGTGCATATTTGTTAACAGAGATTTTATCAAAATTGTTCTGAATGCCTCAGATTTGTGAAGCGATCCACTGTTTGGCTTCAAGAGTTGACCATAAAGAAGAGTTTAAACAATTAATCATCAGGTTTCTTCAATTTTAACTCAGGAGCAGAAATCAGCTTTAAACTCGAATGAAATAACGACTTGATTCTTATGCGTGATAATTATCGATATCGAAAGATATGAAACGTTTCATCGAGATAACATTCGTGGCCGTATCGTCCAGCCCCGCCCGAACCCCAAGACTTCCTGTTTATTATATTATAATCTTTAGAAAAGCAGCAGAAACTGACATCTGAGAAGCTCGAACCAGCACGTTTTGGCTTTAAGACCTCCCTGAGCGCAGGGACACATCGTGCTAAACAGGAAATGACCTTAATGAACACTCTGTTGAAAAGTGGCCTCAAACCTAAAGTGCAGATGCACGAGTGTCCGCGTGCTTTTGGCCGTACAGCGTACAGTTCTGCCGTTCTGTGTCGACAACGGTGGTGGATAAAGTATTCAGATCCTTTAAAGTACTAACACTTTGCTGTACAAATACTCTGTGACAAGTAAAAGTACTGTATTAAAAAGTAAAAGTATGTGAGTATAATCAGGAAAACGTGCTTAAAGTATTAAAAGTAAAAGTACTCATGGTCACACTATAATATATTATATCATTATGTTATTGTTCCTCATGCATTCAGCTTGAGGTTGTTTTGTGTTTTCATTTTAGATTAATCGGCTTATTATTTTCTCCATAAATCGATTGTTTGTTTGTAAAAACGTTAAAAATAATGAGAACTTTTGTCACAACTGCCCAAAGTGACACGATTAAATGAACCGGCAACTACTTTGATAATCGATTGATCATTTTGAGTCAGAAAATCTCCAATTTCACCAATTCCAGCCTCTCAAACGTGAATATTTTCTGGTTTCTTTGATCCTCTGTGATCACGAAACTGAATATCTTTTAGGTGGCGGACAAAAAAAGAGGAAATTATCTTGAGCTGTGGGATCGACATTTTCATTATTTTTTGACATTTTATAAATCAAACAAATAATCGACTAATTGTGAAAATGATCGACAGATTAATCGATATTAAAAATAATCATTAGTTGCAGCCTTAATTCATAATGTTTGTTCTGTCAGTACAAACCTCAAAATGGAGTACAAAGTGTCATGGAAAGAAAATATTCAAGGAAAGTACAAGTACCTCTAACTAACTAACTCTGCTTTGAGTAATATGCCGTATTACATCCTGTAAATACTTTAATTGTGACGACAAACAGCTTCAGACTTTGTAATTTGCTCATTTGAGGCCTAAAACTAAAATATTCCAACGATAAAACACAACTGTAGATTTAACAGATATTACCAGAGTGAAATAAAGCCCACTGAACGCAGACAGGACCTCTTCCACATCTGGAAACGCGCCTCCATGAAACCAACTCTTTGTCCGACGTTTTGGTTTTTCAAGCTGAAACTTGTCGAGCTGAATAAATCCAATAAACCCGCGAAACGTTCGTCGGCTCGCCGTTTCCTCTCTGTAGGTCGACGCTGCTGCCGGCTGCACTTAAT
This sequence comes from Lepomis macrochirus, assembly GCA_024633595.2. Taxonomy (NCBI): domain Eukaryota; kingdom Metazoa; phylum Chordata; class Actinopteri; order Centrarchiformes; family Centrarchidae; genus Lepomis; species Lepomis macrochirus. The sequence continues at coordinate 31,079,259 of JALXJV020000018.1, forward strand.
TGCCTCCATGTGTTACTGTGACAGTAAGTAAACAATAAAAATTCAGAAGTCAATTAGTGAGGTTCATGTGTGTTGAGGACAAACACACGCACAGAGGGGAGGAGGGAGGAGGAGGAGGAGGAGGAGGAGGAGGAGGAGGAGGAGGAGGAGGAGGAGGAGGAGGAGGAGGATCTCTTCTTCTCCCCCAGAAAATTTTACAGCAGCTCAGATTTGAGGTTTAACTTTTGCCTCTCGGTTACATGTTCACAAGACCTTTAGCAGACCCTGATGGAGCAGCCTGCTAATGCCTTCCATGTGTGAGTTTGTGAGTGTGTGTGAGTGTGTGTGTGTGTGTGTGAGTGTGTGAGCGTGTGAGTGTGTGTGTGTGAGTGTGTGGCTTCGCTGTGTTTCCACCAGCGCTGATAGGAGCTCGCAAGAAACTGTGAGCGTCCAGTCGGCCCGAGTAGAAACGTGTGTTGGCAGTAAAAACCTCATCAGACCGGGGACGGACTGGACCGGCCCTCTGCACGGGCGTCCTTTAAACAACACCTCGACAAACCTTCAGGGGCCAGAGGGGTGGCACGGGCCCCCCCAGGAATCCTAAACCCCACCATTGTGTGTTTGTGCAGAATCAGAAGCTGATAGCTTGTTAGTTTCATAAATGGATTTCTGAACAGGCCTTCTAGGGACCAGAGCCAGGACCAGAATCCCAGGACCAGAGCCCCTGAATGAAGGGGATATTTCTCGCTGTCAGCTACAGAGTCCGGGGGTCTTGCTCCTGGTTAAGGAGTAGCAGCTATGATTATTTATAATCACGCTGTTTATTCTGCAGGTAAAACAAATATATTGAACTAAATCAATCAATAAATAGCTGATAGTTGTAACTCCACCCTTATGTATTCTGACGCCTATGTTCTCACACAATCCCTGCATTTTTTCTGTTTTTTTAAAATTTATTATTATTATTTGTTTTTTGTTTGTCTTTGTGTGTGTTTTGAATTAATTTATCTTATTTAAATTATTATTAGTATTATTATTATTTTGATTCTGATAACTGTGTGTATTTAAATTGTTCTTAAAAATTTAATAAAGTTTAAAAAATAAAATAAAATAAAGGCCACATTTTTATGCAGCGCGTCATCCTGCTAGACACAAGACGCCGAGGGGATCACATGAGGCTACCCGAGCCACACGGCGGCCCCGGCGGCGGCAGCAGCAGCAGGGTCACAACAAGTCCGACAGCCGGTCGTTCACGAGTGAGAGACGAGGAGGAGGTCTATCAGGATCACCTGATCAGAAATAAGCTTCTGATTCTGCTTTGGGGGCCCCCAGTTTTTATGGTGTTTTTAAAGAGGCGCCCGTGCAGAGGAGGGTCCGGTACAGTCCGACCCTCTGGCCACATGGCGGCTGCTGCCTGCAGCTGATTCAAGGTCTGATGAGCCCATTTGGAGAAATTCCAAACAAACTGGAATTCTGCTCCAAAGAACCTCGACGGACCTGAAAAGGCTGCGAATACTGAGAGTTTCCTTCCTGAGTTTCACTTCACAGCAGCTCTCAGGCGGAATGAAATAAGTTACATGATGATTAAGAGTCGAAATACTGCTTCGTATAAAAGAGGCCCCAAGTAAGAAAAGGTTGGGAGCCACTGTGACGTGTTGAACCCTGGCGTTTGACCTCTGACCTCTCGCTGGAGGGGAGGACGAAGGCGTCCAATCAGCAGAAACCCTTTTAATACTAAATCCACAGCCCGCTGCTGCAGTTTAGCAAAACAACTAGGCCTTTAAGTGGACTTTATCTGCGGAGCTCTTTAAGCTCAGTGACGGCCCCTGGGGGACCTGAACACCCACAACGCAGCGCTACCAACAAAAAAACAACACGAAGAAGAAGAGAGAGGAAGCACAAAGGCTGTTTTTATCTGTAACTGTGGAGAAATAGAGGAGAACAATTTGTGAAGCTCTGAATGTTTCAGCCCACCTTCTCGGGAAACAGACTTTAAATAGGTGTTGGCTAATAAGCTGACCTTTGACCTCAGATCTCTGTCGTAGGGTTGAGAACATTTCCCTGCAGGAGCCCAAACAGATATTATTATCTCTAACGTATATTTTTGTCCGACCTCCTTCCTCCTGGTGTTGTAACTCTGTGTGTGTGTTTGACGTCCACAATCCTCGGAGGCGTCGTTTAAAAACCAGAGGTGGAAAGAACATTTACTCCTTGGAAACAGCTCTGAGGCGACGCACACGCCTTCCCTCTCTGAGAGAACTCAGGTCTCTCAAAGCTGCAGAAACTCAGTTTAACGCCAAACAACTACTTATTTAGTTATCGACGGTGTGGCAAGTTCTAATAAGTTACTAGTTACTACTTTCACTACTACTTACAGCTGAGGAAAGAACGCCTCTCGCCCTCGTTCTCCGTTCTTCCTTTAGCTTCTTGGCCAACAGAAGGTCCGGTGCTGCTGAGCTGCAGTTTAGTCGCACATTCACGTCAAGGACGGTGCGTTCAGTAACGCAGGAACGCAGCGTTTCTTGGATTAGTAACCGTAATAATAAAACTGTTTTGGAAAAGTAATCCGTTACACTACTAGTTACTGGGAAAAGTAATATTATTAACGTAACACGTTACTCAAAACTGGTTATCAATAAGTCCCAGTTGTATCTTGGCAGCGACTCCTCCCGGGGTCCTGGTTCAGTCTCTTCACCCCTGTTATTTCCTTCTAGCTCTGGAGTTTTTAAACTTCCCCTCAGCTCGGTTTCTTCCAATGTATCACTTCAAACCTCTCGTCGGATCGGATCACGATCCAACCACAAACAAACTGGACTGAGACAACCTCCCCTCTAGGGTTTCAAGACGGTTGCTTGTGCGCCTGGTGCACACTAGAGGGTTCTCAGATCTTACCCGATTTTCAGAACATGTGATACCACAGATCTAACGACAGAATTAACCGATGTTTAATATTTCAGTCTTAAGAACGCACACACCAGACGGTTTGGACAGAAAACAAACCGAACCTCTGAGGTGTGAGAGCACCCTCAGCTCCCACGAGGGAAACCTTAACGCCTCAGCATACAAAGATATTTTAGACAGCTCAATAAGAAAAGAAACGTTTCCCAGTCCGGAGTCTCAACCCCCTCCAACACCTTTGGGAGGAACTGGAGCCCCCCCGGCTGTGAGCCAGTCCTGATCACCACCATCAGTGCTGGACCTCACGGGTGCTCTGGAGTCTGAATGGGAGCAGATCCCTGCAGCTGGATTAACATCTGGTGGGAAAGACTGAGCGCAGCAGAGTGGAGGCCTCAGCGAACATGCAGTCACAGCCGTCCACATACTTTTGGCCACGTAGAGCTGTTTAAATACTCAGATATGATGTCACCTATCTTTACTATCGAAGCCTCTGCTCCCAGCAGGCCTCCCTGAAAATAATGGTGGTGGTGGGGGGGGGGTTCAGGCATGTTGAGGCCTGCCAGAGGCGACGCCCACCCCACAGGCTAAGGAAACACCCTCCCTCCGCCGCCCACTACACATCGTGAACAGAACCCGACAGCAGAAGCATCATTTTGGGCTAAATGATCAGATCTGGCTGACTGGACTTGCGTGCAGAGCTGCAGAGGAAGCAAACAGCTGACTGAGCAGGTTAAAGTTTTAGACAGACCCCCCCCCCACACACAGTTTGAGACGAGTCGGCTCGCAGAAACACAGCCGACATCGATAATCTGGTGCAAGCATGATCTCCATATCAGGGATCAATAATTTCCCTTCTTGTCTGTTTTCTGTGTCCTTCCCTCCATCTTGATTCCCTCCTTCCTCTCACATCCTCCTCTTCATCACCACCTCTTCTTCATTCCCACCTCCTTCTCCTCTTGTCGTCTCAATCTCTCACTTCCATCATCTCAGTTTCTCTCTTTACTCTCCCCCCACCCCGCCTTCTTCTAGTACACCCTCCTCCCCACCTCCCCCGTGTTCTCCCTCTCCGGGGCAGCAGATCCCCCGGTGCAGCTGCAGGAGGAGGGGGCTGAAATTAATGAGAGGAGCCTGGAGGTATTGACTTTCCTGGGAAAACACAGCTCTCTAAAAATCAGTGGCTGAGCGCCGCAATAACTCAGCACCCATCGATCCCACAGCATCACCCTCTCTCACCCGTCCCCCCCCCCTCCACCACAGGCCGCATTGATCCGTGCATTACAAGCTCTGAGACCGGTGTGGTGGACCCAGCAGCACCGCCCGGCTCATACAGTACCAAGCAGCTCTGCTGATGAGAGGGAGACGAAACCCTCAGAACCTCAAAACTACAAAACCAAAAAAAAACTACAAAAACAACATAAACTAAAAACTACAAAACTGCTAAACCAAGAACTACAAAAAATGACAGAATCAAAATGCCACAAAACTGCTAAACCAAGGAACTACAAAAAAAACTACACAAACTAAAAACTACGAAACCAAGAAACTACAAAAAATGACAAATTCAAAACTACAAAACTGCTAAACCAAGGAACTACAAAAAAAAAAAAAACATAACTGAAAAAACAAGACACTACAATAGAAGCAGGAGTCCCAGTTCTAGTTTTTTAAAAGAAATCTCAGGAACAGGTGTCACACAACCTGCAGAGACAGATGGACGCCACCAAAGGGAAGAAAGGAAATACTTTTTGTGGTGAAAGAACGCGGTACTACATGAGCAGAAGTACTGTATGTATTTGTACATAGATCTAGTCTCAAGCGTGTCTCAGGTGCAGGATTCTGCAGCGTCTCCTCGCAGCCTTCTTGTCATTCTGTTGATGGTTTCTTGCCTTCAGCCAGGTTTTCAGAGCGAAGCCGACGGATCAAATCCTGAAGCTGCTTTAAGCCGCAAAGAGGAAGAGAGCAGGGAATTCTGGGAAAGCACTCCAATCCAGCTGCACCTCCACTGTGACAGCTGAGAGGAGTCAGAGTCAGAGGAGTCAGAGACAGAGGAGTCAGCGTCAGAGACAGAGGAGTCAGAGACAGAGGAGTCAGTGTCAGAGACAGAGGAGTCAGTGTCAGAGACAGAGGAGTCAGAGACAGAGGAGTCAGTGTCAGAGACAGAGGAGTCAGAGACAGAGGAGTCAGCGTCAGAGACAGAGGAGTCAGAGACAGAGGAGTCAGCGTCAGAGACAGAGGAGTCAGTGTCAGAGGAGTCAGTGTCAGAGGAGTCAGCGTCAGAGATAGAGGAGTCAGAGACAAAGGAGTCAGTGTCAGAGACAGAGGAGTCAGAGGCAGAGGAGTCAGAGACAGAGCCAGCTTCAAAGACAGAGTCAGAGACAGAGGAGTCAGCGTCAGAGACAGAGGAGTCAGAGACAGAGGAGTCAGAGTCAGAGACAGAGTAGTCAGAGACAGAGGAGTCAGAGACAGAGGAGTCAGCGTCAGAGACAGAGGAGTCAGAGTCAGAGGAGTCAGAGTTAGAGGAATCAGTGTCAGAGACAGAGGAGTCAGAGGCAGAGGAGTCAGAGACAGAGGAGTCAGAGACAAAGGAGTCAGCGTCAGAGACAGAGGAGTCAAGAGACAGAGGAGTCAAAGACAAAGGAGTCAGTGTCAGAGACAGAGGAGTCAGAGGCAGAGGAGTCAGAGACAGAGCCAGCTTCAAAGACAGAGTCAGAGACAGAGGAGTCAGCGTCAGAGACAGAGGAGTCAGAGACAGAGGAGTCAGATTCAGAGGAGTCAGAGACAGAGCCAGAGTCAGAGACAGAGGAGTCAGAGTCAGAGACAGAGGAGCCAGAGACAGAGCCAGCTTCAAAGACAGAGTCAGAGACAGAGGAGCCAGAGACAGAGACAGAGGAGTCAGAGACAGAGGAGTCAGAGTCAGAGGAGTCAGAGACAGAGCCAGAGTCAGAGACAGAGGAGTCAGCATCAGAGACAGAGGAGTCAGAGACAGAGGAGTCAGTGTCAGAGGAGTCAGCGTCAGAGACAGAGGAGTCAGAGTTAGAGGACTCAGAGACAGAGGAGTCAGTGTCAGAGGAGTCAGTATCAGAGACGGAGGAGTCAGAGAAAGAGGAGTAAGAGTCAGAGTCAGAGGAGGCAGAGGCAGAGGAGTCATAGACAGAGACAGAGTCAAAGACAGAGTCAGAGAAGGCAGAAAGAGGAGTCAGAGTCAGAGTAAGAGACAGGAGTCAGAGTCAGAGGAGGCAGAGACAGAGAAGTCAGAGACAGAGGAGTCAGAGGCAGAGGAGTCAAAGACAGAGCCAGAGTCAGAGGAGTCAGTCAGAGGAGACAGAAAGAGGAGTCAGAGTCAGAGTAAGAGACAGGAGTCAGAGTCAGAGGAGACAGAAAGAGGAGTCAGAGTCAGAGTAAGAGACAGGAGTCAGAATCAGTGGAGGCAGAAAGAGGTGTCAGAGTCAGAGTCAGAGACCACTCAGCCTCTAACTGCAGCAGGCTCTTGATTGGAGTCTGAGCTGTTTTGAGACTCAAGAGTCCAGATTGAGTCCAGACGGGTTTAATCTGAGTCGAGACTGAAATCAGTTTAATGGTGAGAATCCTCTGAGACGTAGCTGCAGATCCTCAGAAGAGCCAAAATCTGACTCTCAGGTTCAGAAACAGATGAAATTCACCTAAATGTTGAATTATTTGCTAAATGTGGTTTCAACTCTGATCTTAATAGAAACTAAACGTTACGAGCAACAAAAAGTTTCAACACATTTTGGGGATGAAAGTTCACATAAACGTAGTCACATGGCAAAAATAAATGGGAAATAAAACAACAAAATAAAACCTGCACTCTGAAAGGACACCATTTACCTTCTTAACAAAATGAGGACTAAAATAAAACAGTTTTATCTCTGTTGTCATTAACAGGTTTCAGATCTGCAGCCATGATGTTTGGGTTTTTTTCTGCTTCCAGCGAGTGAGTTTAAACTCCTGAAGGAAATGACATCAGCCTTCTCTTCTCCGCTTCAATTATCCACCGCTCGCCTGTTTGGTGTTTAAAAGCTCGGCTCATTTCACATTCATGAACGCAACACGCTTGCTGGCACAATGAGCGAGCTCTGGAAACGCACACGGTCTTAAAATATGGATGTGTAAATCAGATCAACTGGCGAACAGTGCGCACAATATGGCCGCCTCCCTGGCAGGAGGAGCGGGGAAGAAGACTTGGGAGAATTACAAGAAACTGTACGACATTATGATGCAGCCACCTGTCGGGGTTCAGCCTCGCGATGCCTTCAGGGACACCGAGGTTTTGTTGTTTCCTATCAATCAAACTGAAGTCAGATGTTCACGGTTCTACATTCGGTCTGCGGATGCTGCAGAACCAGAACCAGGCCGAGGTTTCCGCAGCTTTCAGAGCACCTCCTGTAAATCCTGCGTATTTTACTTTACATTTTTAATTTTAATTTTTAACTGTTCACTTGTATTTCTTTAAATCCTGCAGAGCTGGTTCTCAAGCAATATTTAGATCTGTGGGATTTTAGGACTTTTTACTGCCTCCTTAACAAAAATCAGTTTGTCAGTAAACAAGAATCTTTGCAAGCTAAAATTACTTATTTTCTCCTTATTAATATTTATCAAATTATTTCACTTGAACAAGAAACTTTCGGTGTTATAAAACATCATTTCATTATATTATATCTAGACGGCATAAGAAGAACAACAGCACCTTCAATTAGATTTTTGTCTTAAATGAGTAAATAATTATCTTTTATATCTATAAAAATCAACTTAAAGTCATCCATCAACCTCACGTCTGATCTCATAATTTTATTGATGTGAGTTATGTTACTGTAGCATGGCGATGCATTATAACTGCACTTATAATGAATTAATTAATTGAAACGTGCATTGCATCACCACATGACGATGGGACAGAGTCAAAGACAGAGTCAGAGGAGTCAGAGGACATTTGTCCACATAAAAATAAAATGAATCACCACATGAAACTCTTTTTTTCCAACATTTTGTCACTTTCCATTAAAGAATTCCAGGTTTTCCTCCTTCTGCAGGAACCTCGAACGAACCCTAAACAAACACTGAAACTTATATTTACTGGTGCTTTTAATTTTCTACCATCAGATTACAGAAAACACTTTTCTAAAATCTCATCAGTCTGGATTTCACTCCTGTGTGATGTGGATTAAAACGTGTCGGGTTGGTCCTTTAAACTCCTGCAGGCCCTTCTTGCATGTTTCTGAGGAGACACCCAGATAACAACAGCCTCTATTCACAACACACCTCCCTATAAAAGCAAAGCTCGCAGCTCTTGTCAGTCGTATCTGTAAATGGAATCGCAGATTAGCATTGCAAAAGGAGGCGGCGGCCGGAGCGTCCATTGTGAGCGTCCACCTCGTCCCTCCTCTGCGCCGCGCTGCCGTCGGAGGAGGCGGCGCCTCCAACAAAGACCGCAGCGAAAGGAAGGAAGCGGTGATAAACTGGTGTTAAACAGAAAGCCTGAACACGCTCGGCCCGACGCGATGACATTTACTTATCGCGCTAAACAGCCTTCCATCTGACCTTTCTGCTACTTTGAATGACATCTGGATATTCTGACGGAATAATCGGGGACAGTAAAAGCACTGATTCGAGGGAGATAAGGAGTCTTCGGACGGCGCGTGTGGACGTTTTAACTCTGGACAGCAGACAATGAGTCTGAAGGACGAGCTGGAGAGAGGAGGACGACTGACACACCGGGGAAAGTGTTTACTTCACTTTCAGCGTGTTGAAAACAGTTAACAGTGAAGAACACGCCTGATCCTCGTCGGTAGAGCCCGGCCTCGAGTGTGAAAACTTTAAACCTTCACTTTAAGCTCTTCTTCAAGCCCGGAGAGCTTTGGTCCGACATTATGAACTGTTATAAACATGCTGTTCGTTCAAACTCGCACAACTTAAGATTCTAGCGGAGAACGCGGAGTCTCTGCAGACATCGGACCTGCCAGGCTGCAGTTTGAGTCAGAAATGATGCTCAGGACTTGAAGAACATCTAATGCAGAAACACAAGTGAGATGTTGTTGGTTAAGGTGGCCGCCGATAAACCCTGAAATATTCACTTAATAATAAATCAGAGTTTTCCCTTTACGAAGGAGTTTATTCTGTTTGTTAGAGCTGTGCAGATCTGCAAACCTTCCCTTGCGCAGGAGAACAGCATCAGGCTTTTAAAACCACCGAATCAATAACATATTGATGTTTATGTTTTGTGATCAGTGAGAGTTTGTCTTAGAGACGTGAAACCCTTTAACACAGTGGACGGCAGGTTCAGGCCAGAACAGAGAGTCTGACTGCAGCACGAGGACGTGAGAACAACATTTAAACATTCTTAAAGTTTTTTAACACAAAGCCTAAAAACGTACCACCATCCATAAAATTACAAGTCTGAGTATTAGATATTCAAAAGCTCACATCAAATCCAATAAAACCGCCAGTCCCACATCAGACATCGCCGCTGTCGTGTCATTGGTCGGACTTACCGGTGTAGACGAAGCGTCCTGGCGCTCCTTTGCAGAACTGTTTGGATTTGTAGGACAGCGTGACCTCCACGACCCCGGGGATGTGGCGAGGGGGAGTCTGGACCCGGATGGCGTGAGGGGTGATCAGCTGTATGAGGAGACGAAAACACACACACACGGATACAATCTGGGTCACAAGTGTTGCACAGGAGGAAAAGCCGGCAGGTTGCAGATGTTTCTTCTGTATTTTCAAAAACGACAAAGACTGAATGTGTCTGTGCAGAAACACAAAGACTGTGACCATCAGGCGAAAACATGACAAATTACACTTGTATTTATAGAGGCCATGCGTTGATGTCACTTCCCCTTCCGGAAAACGCTGGACTGAGTGGCAAAACATCTGTTACCATGGCTGCGTTTAGCAAACTGCGAATAAAACCAGTGATTATTTGCTGCGTGTTTCAGCTGATTCAAGCCAACACTGCTGCTCATCTTTCCGCCACTCAGTGAGCGTAACCGCGTTCTGTGACGTCACTCTTATGTTGGATTATTATTTGTTAACCATAATTTAAACTAGGGACATTTAGCAATGGCTGATTTTGTCCCCCGTAACTTTTTTTAAAAGCACAACTTGTTAAAAATGTTCTGAAAAATAACTTAAAACTAACAAATGAAAATGCTTTGAGAAAGTTTTATTTGCACAAAAAGAAAACATGCTGCTGGTTACGGCGTTATATTCTGTTATATTGATATATTTTAAATTGTCACCTGTAGCCTGAACATTATGTTTCTCTTTATATAAATAAAAACATTTCCACCATAAGTTGGTGCAGAAAATGTCTCCTGAGGGCAGGAAGTGTATGGGGGAGAAACCCCAGCATTTTCCCATCTCATATTTAACATTAGTCAGATAGTTATTCTTGACAAATCCCACTTTTAAGTATCAGTATGACCAAATATTTCAGCGTACTGCAGATGAAGAATCCTGGCATATCCAATTCTTTGCAACAAATAAGATTGTAAGTGAAAGGGCCACTAAACATAGAGCAGGAACATTTAACCCCCATCACGGCCCCACAGGGTTGAAACTTGACGTTAAAATCCAGATTTCAACTATTATGCTTCAAATAACGCCTCAACTCTTTTTAGTTTTTACACATTAACTCAAACCTCGTCTTAACTCGTCTTAAAGAAAGAGACCGTCAGTCTTCGCATCGGCGCCGTTATCACCCCTCTATAATGGAAACCTGCAGCATCACAGACTTTTCTTTCTGTACAGAACTTTCTGGGAGGAAAACAGTCCGACTGTCTTCCTGCAATCTGGGTCAGCGTGCAGTCTGTGTTCAGAGGAATGCTGGGCTTCGGAGTCCGTCTGGCGACGCTGATCAAAGTGAGCAGCTCCGTCAGCGGCGTGTGATGTGAAGCGAACAGCGTGTGGAGGTATATCTGCGCTGCCTCGCACCTCCTTCCCTCCTTCCCCGCCAGGTGTTCTGCTCTTCTGGACCTGCTTCAATATTTCATGGCGTGCCGTATGCGCAGCTCCTCCTGCAGCTCCACACGCACTAAATCTACATATTTTGGGGGCATGCAGACCTGGCGGAGCTGCAGATGCAGGTGTTTCTACGAATGTGTGTGTGGATGAAGAAGATGGAGAACCTGATGTACAGTAAAACATGCAGCTGCTTGCAGAGCACAGAGCCTGTGCCAAATATTGTTTTTCTCTGGATTTGCTGGATCTGTTTGAGTTCAGCTGATAAATTACAGTCTCTCCCAAAAGTGAGCACATCCCCCACGTTTCTGTAAATTTCTGATTCTGTATTTTCATGTTTCAACACTGAAGAAATGTCACTTTGCTCCAATGTAAAGCAGTTAGTTTAACAGTGTAAATTTGCTGTCCCCTCAAAATGAGACATCACACAGCCATTAATGTCTAAACCACTGGCAACAAACATGAGGACACCTCACGTGTGATGTGTTATTTTGAGGGGACAGCAAATTTACACTGTTAAACAAGCTGCACACTCACTACTTTACATTGGAGCAAAGTGTCATTTCTTCAGTGTTGTCACATGAAAACATATAGGGTGCTTTCACACCTGGATCGATTGGAGACGTTATTCTGAAACAAAGGGGGCGTTTCCCTTTTGGCTCGGTTCGTTTGGCGATATGTGAACAGAACAATCGCACTCTGACCCGGAACAAAGCAACCATACGAACCCTGTGAGACCACAACCGACCCACGAACCGGAACAAATCAATGTGTTGCCTGGCAACCGACGCTAAAAGATCGCTTTTCAACAGCTTTTCGGCAGCGTGTTTTGCGGTATGTTGTTGTGGTTGTATTACGTATGCCTGCTGCTGTCGTGCGGCGCTGCTCGACGGAGCGTTCACAACCTCCTCTCTTTCATTTTATCACTGTCCAGCTTGTAGACTTCAGTGTTCTTGTGTGCGGTGTGCAACATCCCGGAGATGTGTTGTTCCGACCAAACATCTATTTCACATCTTTGCAGCGCCAAGTCCACCAAGCGATTCATTTTGTGTTACTGTTGTCATGGAGATGTCCCCCAATGGACTGCACGCATGAGGTAGTGACGTAATTGTGTAAGGAAAGCCCTGAAAGGGAGAGCGATTTGGACGCTTTGCAACAGTGTGGTTTGAACACGAGTGAAGTATTTAATTGATTTGGAACAAAGTATCTGTTCTGGAACAAAACAAATCGATCCAGGTGTGAAAGCACACATAATCAGACATTTCAGAAACGTGAGGGGTGTCCTCAGTTTTGTTGCCAGCAGTTTAGACATTGTCTGCGTGATGTGTTATTTTGAGGGGACAGCAAATTTACACTGTTAATACAAGCTGCACACTCACTACTTTACATTGTAGGAAAGCGTCATTTCTTCAGTGTTGAAACATGAAAAGACAGAATCAGATAATCAGTCTGTAAAACCTCAGATTCCTCAGATCACAGCCAATCACGTCAGCTGACCGAAAGAGCAAGATAACGTCCTCTCACCTCGCTCCAGACCAGCATGGTGCCGAAGACGACCTGCAGGCCGTCGAAGAAGTTGTCCCCGATGAGGATGACGGTGGCGCCGCCGGTCGTCCAGCCCTCGCTCGGGCTGATGGCTTTGATGCAGGGCGTAGCTGCTTCGGAAACACAGGCGACACGACAGCAACATGAGAAACAAGACGTACGGTTATTCAGAACAAAACCATCAAATGAGATGTTTCCATCAGTACGGGGCTGTGCGACGGCTAGAAGCAGATGCTAAGCTGGCTAATTTAAACCAGCTAATAGTTCAGATCAACAGCTACGACCGTTTGAGTTTCAGCTGTTGTTGGCAAACAGTTTAGCAACACATCTCTTAGATCTCACCATCTGAGATTAGTTAAATTTAAGGTGAGCAGCTACAACAGTTTGCTTCACAGTTAGGGACAGAAGCTAAATATACAGTTTCAGGGTTTGTCCAACAGGTCAGTTTAACAGTTAAATCTGTTTTATGCTAGAGGTCCAGTTAAAGAGATAAAACAATCTGGTTTAAGATAAATAATTGTTTAGCTTAAACCATTTTGCAGCTGGCGTCACGCTTTGGTTCCAGTTCACTGAATTAAATCTTCACTCCTAGAAACGTAGGTGTCATGAATCAACGATTAAGTTAGATTGATTCCACTTTCTTAAATGTGAATATTTTCTAGTTTCTTTGCTTCTATACGACAGTAAATATCTTTGGTTTGCAGCCAAAACAAGATATTTGAGGAGCATTTAATGAAATTTTAGTTTCAGTGTCAGTTAATGTTACACCGTCAAACTACTTCTTGCACGGCTTGTAACTGGGACTTTGACTCTGAAGACGGACAGGAAGCGTTCACTAAAATAATATCAGCCAAAGTTATATTTAGAAAAGTAGGATCATTTGCATGATGTTTATTTGTCTCCCAGAGAGTTCCTTAGAGATTATTTGTTCAATCAGTCAGTCAGAAACAAGCAGCAACTTTAAAGTGAAGCCAAAAACTGCAGTTCATGAGCGAGTCGGTCCCCACAGAACTCCATTCAAAAATGTCAGACTTTACAGACTGGTACAAAACACGCTTTTCGTCTCTGTAGCTAATTTCTAACTAGCTCGTTCATGAAAACTGTGTGGGGGTGAATGTTAACTAAATTATATTAAATCAGTCATACACACAGTCCTGTCCGGCTCATGTCTGTGGACATGTACCTGCAAAATACTGCGCAATGCGTTTGAATCTGTTGCTAACAGTGACCGGAGGCATCAATCTTGGTTTTAAATCTGTTGTTGGGCTGAAACGAGGTCAAGCGACCTCACTCCCAGCTCCGACGTCCGAGGTAAATTAAACGCAGCATAAAGCTTAAAGTAATTAAGGGCGGGACGCTTTGAGTGACAGGTGGGTGACCTCTCAGGTGGTCAACTGCAGCAACCAGGCTTCACTCGGCCCGCCTCAGCTCCACGAGTCGTCGTACTTAATTATGTACTTAAGTACTTTACTTGAGTATTTTCTTTCCACGCCTCTTCTTCCTTCTGCTCCACCTCAGAGGGAGATGTTTTACTTCTTTTTACTTCACTACATTTATCTGACAGCTTCCGTTACTTTACAAAGTCAGATTTTTACTCACAAAACACTTGAAGAGTTTATAAAATATGATGTTTAGTTATGAATTAAACTCCAACAATTTATGCAGCTGACGGGATCGTTAGACTGAAATTTAATCGTCGACTAATATTGATGGTTGAAATCATTTTTCATGACGTGAACATCTGCTGATTTTCCTTTTGATTCATTTTTAAAATTTTGAATTATTCAAATCATTTGAATGTTTGTGAATAATGCTGAGGTTTGGACACAACGAGCGTTTTGTCACTTTGGGCTACTTTGAATACTTCAAGTACATTTTCCTGATTATCTGTACATACTTTTACTCAAGTACCATTTTCAATGCAGTACCTTTCTTGCTAACAGTGTATTTTTACAGTGTGTACCTTTAGATAAAGGTAAAGGATGTGAATATTTGACCGGCTGCAGGTGACGTCACAGAGTCTGTGGTGACTTCTGACCGATCTGTAACAAACCTGCAGCTGAGTTCCCTCCTCACTGATCCCCCAGCAGTCTGTTAGTCCGCCTCTAACACATGCAAATTGATCGTTTTTTCCGATGCCACAGAGATCAATAAGGGGCTCCACATAAACAGCGTCTCCGTGATGACTAGACTGCCGAGTCAGCCAGGCGGACGGACTCGCGAGGCTCCGCAGGTTTACAACCTTTTCCCGGACCGAGAGCCTTTTTACTGGGAGGAGGATTTTATATTCCAGTCAGAGCTCGGAGCTTCCTTTTGTTTACTGATCTGATCCATAAAAACATTCCCGTTACAATTTTTTCACCACTATTAGTGCAGTAATGTTCTTCTGCTGCGAGTTACAGGCAGGACGAGCTCGGGGAAAAGGGAAAGTGTGTTGTTAGGGTTTCAAAGTGAGAGGCGGGCCAGATACTTTCAGGGGAGGCTCAGCGAATGGAAGCGATAACAGATTACATGGGTTATAATATACATGTGCAGGAGTTTGGGGAGGCTCGCTGTCTTTCACACTTTCCCAGAGACCTTTTTCCTGGTTTAGCTTTCCGCGAGTAGCTGTTCAGACATGCTCAGTTATCCTTTAGTCAGTGTTTTGGATACTGGGTCTGTAAATGATGTATTGATTTTCAATTAAAAAAATGTTTACAAAACTTATGTTTCCGGGCCGTTTTCTCAAAATGAGCCTGAAAGCTCCTCTTCAGCTGCTCACCACGCCTTCCAGGTGTCCTGACTATATTCTGAAGGTTTGTTCATTCACAGCCTGATTTATAAAACTTTGTTTTACTAAAAACAGGTATAAATTGATTTTTATGCCTGTAGATAGTATTTTCTGATTTATGGAGTAACAAAAAGAGATCTAGAATAGAATAGAATAGAATATACTTTATTGTCCCCTAGGGGAAATTTGTCATGGAAAAAAGTGCGTAGTGCAGAGTAGTAGCTGCCCTATGAAACAATAAATACACATAAAATACAAACAACAGCTAAAGACGTACACGTAGGCTACATACACACTCATAACACATCCAGTAAAATTTAAAAAATATAAAAAATAATAATAAGATATCCAAAATCCTCTTAGTGAAAACATTTGAGTTTAATGTGTCAACAAAATCAATCAGTGATTCTAGACTAATCCAGAGTTCAGACTTCAGTTCTAGAAATAGATGCAAATTAGAGCAGATTTCCTTACACACTGCCTCATTTGCATATTTAAACATAAAACTTCAGAAAACCTGTAACACAAAAAAACGATTGTCTTAATGTGAGTGGGAATCAATTAGTTGTTTTTTTTGTTCACTGTTCCCTGTTAACCTGCAGCGTGTCGCCTTAAGATTTGCTGAACAGTACTATCAGGTTACGTTGGATAAAATAGTTTTCATTGTTTTCATTGGATGGTTTGTTGCGGGAGAGCAGCGGGAGGTTTTTCAGG
Source organism: Lepomis macrochirus (assembly GCA_024633595.2). NCBI lineage: Eukaryota > Metazoa > Chordata > Actinopteri > Centrarchiformes > Centrarchidae > Lepomis > Lepomis macrochirus. The sequence continues at coordinate 31,095,139 of JALXJV020000018.1, forward strand.
TTGAGACGGTTCCCGGTAACTTTTAAAAGTCACTCTGAGTTTCCAGAGGAAAGAAAAGGAAAGCCTGAACCCTTCAGCAGCAGCAGAGGGCCGGGGCTTCTCCCGCTCCGACGAGCCGATTGTCATCTCCTTATTAATTTCCCTCCTTTGTCACAGCAGTAAACAAACAGTCCGACGGGTCTGCGGAGGGTGGCAGCGGCGGCGGACTTTCCGAACAAATGAACGGAGCACAAAGGCGAGGAGCAGGCGGTGGAAAGTTTTATCGAGGGCGGGGTTCAGGGTTGGTGACAAAGGCGGGAGCAGATGTTGGAGCTTTTTATCAGCTCTGAAAACATCCCAGTCTGGATGAGATGAAAGGCCCCCAGCTTCCCTCCGTGGGCCGAGTTACAGGGCCGTCTGGTAAACAACGGGCCCCTTTTGGCCCCTGCAGGACGCCATTCAGAACGCCCAGCGCCCCTCAGGGTGGAAACGCTTCTGTACGTGAATGTTTAAGTGCTGATTTGATAAGTTCCTGCACCGTCTCAAGGTGTTATCACAGGTGAGAAACAAGAACAGCTCAGCTTGGTGAATGACATATCTGTGTCAGGTAGCGTTTGTTTTATCCCTCTGGAGGTGCCAGACAGGTGGGGTTTGTCACACAGGACAGTGCTGCAAGAGCAGGGAAAAAAGTTTGGGCACTCACAGGTCAGCTTAGTCTGCTTTTTCTTTGATCAACAACCTTATCCTGTCTGAAGTGCCCCCGGTGTGATAAACTCCACCCTCCTGGTGCTGCAAGTAGGTTAAACCAAACGAGACAATTACATCATCTGCTCCTGGAAAAGCCTCAAAACTTTAAAACAAGTGGAGGGAAACTGCAGAGGGAGTCATTTGGAAGGTGACAGAGGGAGGACAAGGCGGCTTTTTTCAAGTCTGACTGGTGGCAAATTGTTCCAGGGTTTGTTTCACTCTGCTGTTTGTCCCAGGAGGGTGGGGTTTACCCTCATAAGACTAAAATGATGAGTGTCAAGAAGACAGAAGCAGCATTAAAAGTCCGTCAACTTTTCTGTGACTGAAAGTTTACCTGGTGTTTGTAATGACCTGATATTGTTAAGACCCGCCCGTCTGGTGTACCCAGCAGGTGGTTTGCGAGGGAGTTCTGACGTCTGACAAATTGTTTTACTCAGTTCGATGTCCCAGAGGGGTGGGAAGGGTTCAGCTGATCGGAGAAAAACAACAAGAATCGGCTAGTTCAGACAAAAATGTATGAAAGTCGCTAAGATTGCATTGCCCGGATGGCCGGATACGCTGACCCCACCCGTCTGGTGTTCCAAGTAGGTGAAAACAAGCAAAAGAGTTTCACCATCTCCTCCACCAAAGCCTAATACTTTAAAACAAGTCGAGGGAAACCGCAGAGGAAGTCTTCTGGGATGTGACAGAGGGAGGACACAGCGTTTTTTAGATGTCTGGCTGGTGGCAAAAAGGGTTCAGGGTTTGTTTTGTTTTACTGTATGTCCCAGTTGGGTGGGGTTAACCTCACGATTACCTGACTGTGAAGTTTAGACAAATGCACATGAAAGTGAAAGTCAATACTTTTCTGTGACTTTCAGTTACCTGAGAGTTTAAAAGGTCCTGATAAAGGAAGCCCCGTCCATCTGGTGAGCCCAGTAGGTTAAAACAAGCAAAACAGTTACAACATCTCTCCTGGAAACGCCTCAAACTTTTAATGAAGTCTACGGAAACTGCAGAGCGAGGTGATTTGGTGGATGACAGATGGAAGATGCACTGGCTTGTAGATGTCAGACTGGTATTTATAAGCACTTAGCAAACTCAGGGTTTGTTTTTCGACTTTCTGGACGTGCCAGACAGGTGGAGTTTACCAAAACGGATGATCCAGTGAGTGCTGAGAATTTTTAAACAGATACAAAACGTATCAGAGAGTCAGTTTAGTTTCACTTCCCAGTGACTGACATCTCACGAGAGGCTTTATATCATAAACTCCACCCGCCTGGCGTTCCAAGTAGGTCGAAACAAACAAGAGACTTCTGCAGAAGCGTCAAACTTTGAAGCGAGTTGGGGAGAAACTGCAAAGGGACGTTATAGAGGGGAGATATGTTGATCTGTCAATGCTTGATTGGTAGCAAATGAGTTTGTTTTACTCTCCTGTAGGTGCCACACGGGTGGGGCATTCCACACAGGTCAAAGGGGAAGTTTAGATGAAGTGTTTTAAAGTAGATTTACTCCCCTTTCCTGCGACCCACATCTTTTCTGATGCTGTTTGAAAAACCTGGTACTGGTACGGTTAAGCCCCACCCATCTGGCACTCCAAGTAGGTCGAATCAAACGAGAGACTTATGTCATGGCTCCTGGAAGCGCCAGAGTGAGGCGGGAGGGGTTTTATTGGAGCGGGGACGGGACAAAGTGGCATTAAAGTTTACAGCTTCGGAGAAAATGTTACCTCTGAGTTCCAGCTGTCAGAATCGAGTTTCGCCGTGTGAAGTTTACACGCCGATGATGCGTTTTATTGGTGGACGCTGGAAGAACGGAGCGTTTGTTCGCCGTCCTCTCCCGGCGGTGCGGGACGTGCAAATAGGAACACGGGGCTGGACGGAGACCTGCCGTCCCCGCTTCCCTGTCCTCAGACCCCCTGGCTGTTTTCCTTTGCTGTAGTTGGTTTTTGGCTTTTGTGACATTAAATATTTGCCAGTTTTTTTCCCGTCTTAGTGATTCTTATAAATCAAACGCACCTCGCACTGCTTCTTAAAGGGCCACGCCTCAGATTTCACATGTGAAACTTATATAATGTCGGTATATAAGATCTCCTGAGGCTATACATGTTTAACTGGAGGTGTGGAGTTTACAGCAGGTAGGCTCGAACAAAGACGCTATCCAGGTGCATTGTGGGAAATGTAGTACCCAGTGGTTTTGGACTTAAAGTCAGGATATTTCCACCCCTGCTGCTCTGATTTGGATTTTTAATCTGCCTCTCAAAAGAAAAACTACCATGTGGAAGTAAAATAAGAAGGTCGCAAAAACAAGCCTCCGCACACTGAGACGATTTCACTGTGACAGCCTCCATTTTTTCTATTGCTTTTTTAGTTTTTAATCATGGGTTGGGTTTTAATCTTAATGATTAGGGCTTACACCTCGTGGAAATCAAAACTCCAGTGTCTCAAAATATTAGAATATTAGAATAAAGAGTCGAAATGTCGACCAGAGAAGAGCTCTGATCAGCTGATTAACTCAAAACACCTGCAGAGGTTTACCGAACCTTTAATTTCTGATTTAGCGCAGTTCAAATGAATTTTCCGCAATATTCAAATTTTTCTAGATGCAAAATTACTTTTTTTGACCACCTGCCAAATGGCCAGTGATTGAAAGGAAATCTACCAGCCACTTGCATATTTTTAGCAACATTTGGCTGGTGGCTGCTGCTAATTCTGTATTAAACCTGTAATTTCGCAGAGCAATCCTCAGTGAGTGAGGTTACATTTTTAAAAATATTATGGTAGTTTAACCTTTATTTTGAAAGGATAGTGTAACAGGAAGATGTGGGGATAACGTGCGACTTGGACCGGGAGGCTGCGTTACACATCTTAAACCTGATGTCTGAATATTTCTGGACCTGCGTCGTACAGGAGCTCAAACGCTTCAAACTAAGAGTCTCTGGCGGACATCTTACCTTCGGAGGGGTCCAGGCGTCGGGCGCGGCGGCCATGTTTGGAGTTGTTGTGGACGAACATGTTGTCTGACACCGCCAGCACGTGACCGTCCACGTTGACTGTGGTGGAAACCACCACCTGCAACACAAACATGTCGGGGTCATTTATAGCAGCACTGTGTCAGTCTAACTCATGAAGAAGTAAAGCAATGCTGGTCCCAGGTCTACCAGGTCTACCAGGCCCACCAGGTCCACCAGGTCTACCAGGCGCCCCAGGTCTACCAGGCACACCAGGTCTACCAGGTCTACCAGGCGCCCCAGGTCTACCAGGCGCACCAGGTCCACCAGGCGTCCCAGGTCTACCAGGCACACCAGGTCTACCAGGCGCCCCAGGTCTACCAGGCGCCCCAGGTCTACCAGGCACACCAGGTCTACCAGGTCCACCAGGCGCCCCAGGTCTACCAGGCTCACCAGATCTATCAGGAACACCAGGCGTACCAGGTGTACCAGGTCTACTAGGCGCACCAGGTCTACCAGGTCTACCAGGTGCACCAGGTGTAGCAAGTCTACCAGGTGTAGCAGGTGAACCAGGTGTAACAGGTCTACCAAGTGTACCAAGTCTACCAGGTGCACCGGTTGTACCAGGCGCACCCGGTGTACCGGGTCTACCAGGTCTACCAAGTGTACCAGGTCTACCAGGTGCACCGGGCGCACCTGGTGTACTGGGTCTACCAGGTCTACCAAGTGTACCAGGTCTACCAGGTGTACCAGGTGCACCAGGTGTACCAGGTGCACCAAGTGTACCAGGTCTACCAGGTGCACTGAGTGTACCAGGTCTACCAGGTGCACTGAGTGTACCAGGTCTACCAGGTGCACCAAGTGTACCAGGTATACCAGGTGTGTCCGTCACAGTTCAGCCTCTTACCTGGAACCTCCTCATGTCTCGTGGGTTTCCTGCGTTTTTCAAACAGTTCTGATTGCACTTGAGGAAGAACTTGAGGAAGAATCTGCAGGCAGAAACAACAGACAGGGCAGATCAGTGTGGATTCAGGTTTCAGGTTCTCAGAGTCCCGATCAGATCACCGATCTGGTCTGTCGAGCTCATTAACAGCGTCGTCTCTGATCCGGGATCAGAGACGACGCTGCAGCTACGTGGAGTCGGGCTCAGTTTGACTTTACAGGCCTCATTTTACAGTGAAAGTTTTTTCTCCTAATTCAACAATCCAAATAAAGGTTCAATAAAAACAATAAAACAATAAAACACACAGTGGATTTTTTTTTATTCTTTACTCACATGTTTCTATAATCAAACCGATCAGATTCAGCGCATTTTTATTTTTCAAGTATTAGTAAAACAGAAACATCAGACAAGAAATAATAATTGATACAATTCAAAATTATTAAATGACAAAGACAATAAATAATGTTAATAATAAAAGTAGATTTTTTTTAAATGTATTTACACATTTGAAAAGGAGCAGGAAGAAGAAAAAAACTTTATTTATTGTGTCCACAAACCAAAACGATCTGATGGTAAATAATCCAACCACAGTACTGGTTCAAAAGTCCGCCTCCAGCCAGGTCCAGTCAAACACCGGACGTGGTCTCGCTCCGTCCGTTTTACCGACCCCGCACCGGGTGGTGACTCGTGTGGACTTTGTATAGCCGAGTATCCCAGAATGCATTTCGTACCAACAAGCAGCAACAGCGGAGGAGGAGACTCACAGCTGGATGCAGTTTTAAGAGTTCAGGTGAGAATATCTTTGTTTGAACTTCACATCTGTCAGTCGAGATTTAAAAGACGCGACGTCCCGCCGGCAGCCGTCCAAAGAATCCAAACGCACGGTTCCAACATGAAACCGGTTCTCGATCCCCCAGTTAATAAAAGCTTTCTAACAGACTGTGGGTCGTACATGTTAAAGGTGTCGACACATTCTATTATCCAGTTACACTGTCCTGTGTTATAAAGCATTTATTAGATGAAGTAAAGTTCAAGTTAATAAAGACAAAACTGATTCTGTCTCAATATGACAACACGTGGCGTTTTTGTCGATGCTGGATGAATCACCTCATTACAGGCGGAAATGTCAAATATCAACTGAAATGAAAAATATTAATGAATATTTGTAATCTAAACTGGAGCTTTACAGTAAAAACACACGTTTACAGATTCATTTGAACATAAATTCACACACACGTTTGTTCCAAGACGCTCTGAATGTTATCTTTACTGCTGGCGCCGTTCTTCTTGTCGTGGCGTTTCGGTTTCCGGGTCACATTTTGTCTCTCGCCTCTCAGCAGCAGATGAAATTATCATTCTGCGGCGGCGGCGGCGTCTTGATAAAGACAGTCGACACTTCCCGCAGACTTATGGCGTCTCATTAGGAACCGCCTTTTGATTTTTTTTCCCCCCTCCCGCACGTCCGATCCCTCGCCCTCGCCCCCGCCGCGCGTTGATTTACGCCGATTTTTTACGGCAGCAGAGGAGTATTGATTGGGAATGGATATCAATGAGGACGGGCGGTAATAACCCGCAGCTTGGGAGGAGGACAGTGGGGGGGTCAGAATGGATTGCCACCTTAATGCATTTCCCACTGCCTTGTAATCTGCGCACATCCATCTCTCGGACCATAAGCCCCACCCCCCCCGTTCTGATGGAGCGCTTCCTTTTTAATTGCCACATTATCACAATAATAATCCGGGCAGTTAACAAGCGGCAAGGTCGCAGACAGACATGTCACATTAACCAGGGGATAACCTCGGCAGAATACCCACACCCCATCTCTTCCCCCGCCTCCCCCGCCTGACTCCGCATCAGCAAGGCATGCTGGGAGTGCACGAGGAGGAGATATAAATGAGGTCGGCATCGATTTCCACCTTAATAAGACGGTAACAATATCTTTAAAAACACACAGCGGGAGCTCAGCCAGGTTTCACTCTCTCTGCGGTCGGACAGCATTTTTACACTTTGCTCCAAGAAATCACAATAATTTACCCGTTAATAATGACGTCATTAAAGATAATTCACAGATTCTCACATTAATTTTGTTTCTGGGGGCTTCTGGCGCTGCTTTTTTACTGGTAAAAAAAAACTTTAACTTGACGGATTATTACGTGTTAAAGGTCTTTTTTAAGAAGGTAAAGGCTTTAAAATGGAGCGAATAACATAAAAGCCAGCGCTTTATTCACACCTTCAGAAAGAAACTGGTGTAATGAGAAAATTCAGAGAGCTAAATTTAAAGTTTTTACACCTTAACATGCATAAAAACATTGAGATCTCTCTATATTTAAATAGGTTTTATGTGTAAAAACAACTTGGTAATAAATCTGCTTGTGATTCTGAGATGACCAATTTCTTCAAAACTTTGTACCCTAACTGAAACATTAAGATTATTTTTAATGGTACCTGTAATTTCATTTGTATAGTCTATTATTTATTATTATTTATTATTAATTAACCTAAAAACTTGCACCTTAACTGAAACATAAAGGTTAAGGTACAGAAGAAGATGCATCTGCAAGAGGGACTTTTTTACACCACCTGACTGAGTCAGAAGCCCCTTTAGATGTTCTTGTACTAAGTGACGGTCTGACTTCCCGTCATTTGCCTACTGAGTGATAACGTGGACCCGTTTCTGGTCCAGCTGCCCTGACTGACGGGCGAATCGACCGGCTGGCTGACGCTTTGGTCACGTGTGTTCTTCGCACCGCAGGGACTATTTTTTGTAAGAATTTAGAGGCGGTTGAGTGGAACGATTTCGGTTGACCTGCTTTACTTTGATTAACTTTAGGAGCTGGAGAAGAGCTCCTGCTGGACGTTTTGTTTTCTCCCTCCTTGATCGTGCAAAGAGCTGAAAGTTATTCCCAAAGGACTAGGTTTTGTTTGTTCCTGATCGTTTTGTTGTTTTGTTCTGACTGTTGGATTTTTTGTTTGTTGTTGTTTGCTGAAACCACGCCCTGCTTTTGTTGAAATATTGCTGACGATTTATTTTCTTCATTGACACCAAAACTGATTTCTGTGTGTGGGATTTTATTCAGATTTTCATTGAAACATGTCACTTTTTAGGGTAAACTGCCATATTCCTTTTGCCCTTCGTGGGTGGGAATCTGTGACGCAACGACTCGTCAGGTTACCCTGGCTGGCGTCCAAGTAAAAATACAAATACCGAAAACTTGTATATATATATGTATATATATACAAGTCAGCAGTCTGCATCTGGATTAGTTCTTCAGCAGGAAGTCGAGATGCTGGATGTTTTAAACCTCCTGCGTGGACACTGGTTTGTCTGATTTGTGTGAACTGACCCTTTAAAGAGACACACTGAGCGTGGAGGAGGAGGAGGAGGAGGAGGAGGGTGTGTATCGACTGAAAGCTGATCTGCTGCTCTGGAGGCTCTAATGCCCTTTATGGCAGTGAACAGAATAATATGGAGCTCCATTCAGATGATACTGAGTCCTTCAGAGAGCTGATATGGATCAATACGGATTGAATTAAAACGCAGCTGGAGACAAGACCAGAGGCTCACACACACACACACACATGTGCACACACAGAAATACTTACATGGTACACACACACACAAGGAGCTGCTCAGACTGTACACACGGTACTACACACATATAAAAATACACACAGTAATACACACATATGTACCCACACACTAAGACACACAAAAGCCTGTGTACACAAACAACATCCTGCTCAGAGACAGAAACACACACACACATATTTATAACACATGGACGTGGCCTCCGTGACGCCACCCGCAGGAGTGCGAAGCTCAGTGTGGCGGCCATCTTGGCGGCCCTTGACTCCCAGCTAATCAAAGAGCGGCAAAGATGATGATGATGATGATGATGGATACAGCCGCACACAAACACACAAGTGTTTTAGTATTTTACAAGCGGTAACGCTGCGTTACCAGAGCGCCGCTTGTTTTGTTGTCTGTGACGTGAATGTGAGGTAGTTCGGCAGGTCAGCGGCACCGGACCCGATGTTGTTAAAAGTCAGCTGTTAGCTCTAAAAAACTAAAGGGAGAACGGAGAAGGAGGGCGTTCTGTCTACAGCTGGAAGTGTCGCCATTATTGTGTCTCAGTGCGAGATGCAAAGAACTTTGTCGTCCGCTGTAAACTCTGTCCGGCAAAAAGCTTTCAGCCGCCAACAATTCTGCGTCTGATTTACTGAAAAATGTGAAGCGTTAAAGTAAAAAAAGTAAATTACTGAAGCAGTAAAGTCTTATTTTTTTAATGACTATAAAGTAAAAAAATAACTTATTACAGTTTCTCAGTACTGTTTAAATACACAACAACTCACATTCACATGTTTCCTTTTAATTAACGAGACCCTGACGGGCCGCAATAGTTTCAAAATAAACCGAAGATATTTTTACACATCTCCGCTCTGCTTTTCAAAATAAGGCGTCTATACAGGATGGAAATAAGATTAATTGGATTATATTCACAGAAAGTATAAAACATATTACACATACGTGTCCATTAAAGGAAAAAATCAACAATAATAAAATGTTAGGAAAATTACTTTTCTATTTTCTATTCTTTGACTTTGGGTAGCTGGAAAAACATTAAATAGATTTGTTGCCGTTTCATCACCATTTAAAGCTCTACAATGGGTTTATGTTCAAATAGTTTACCAGAGCACAACATTGTTTACAAGAGTGCAAAGTTCTTCGTAGAAAGCGTCTTAATTTTGCACCAAATTAATAAATTTAACCTTTAAAATGTGGCAAGCACCCGGACCCCTCGAGAGGGTCCGAGGCCCAACCGCCACAGGCTCTTAAAATCCTTTGGGAAACACTGTGTGGACACCTGCAGACACACAGTGACAACGACACACAAACACGACCCCCCCCCCCCACCACCACACGTGCACGCCAAAGACAATGACTGCGTATATAAATGTAAAGAGGAGCGTTCACTTTGTTCACCTTTAACTCAGAGTAGAGGAGGAACATGAGGGAGGGCGCCGTTAAGTGTTCCAGTGGAGCCGATTTAAAGCTAATTTGGCTCACAGAGGGGCGGGGGAGGGGGGGGTCTGACTTCAGCGTTTTTACCGGCCACTCTGGATGATGTCACCCCTGACCACACCCCAGTGCACTATGGGAAGCAATTACGTCGGGCTCAGATTACAAGGCCCTGATGAACAACACACACACATATAGCCTATATGAACACACACACACACACACTCTGAAGGCTGGGAGAGGATGCTCGCCACACACACACGTGCACACTCACGTGCACACACACACTCCCTGGAGTCTCTCACTTATTACGTTAGGGGGCAAGAAAGAAAAAGAAGCAGAAAAAAAATCAATATTTCAGCAGGAGTATTTTTAAAAGCTGCCGTGTTGCTGATCCCGCCGCCTGCCGCCGCCGTTCGCCCTCGCAGTTTGATGCTCTCTGTGAGAAGCCACCACACCTCCCGTCGCTGCGAGTTTACCACCTGACCGCCCGGCGAGTCCGGGCCAGCACGCCGCCGCCGCCGCCGACAACACCGCCATCGACTCATCTCACTGGTGACAAAGTGAAACAAAGCAAACAAAGCAAGCGTGGCGAGCCGAGGCCGCCGCTGAGCCCAACAGCGATCCGTCCTGGTTAACCCGCTATAACCGCCTTTCGCCGTCACACCTCATTTGCTTGCAGCTAACGAACAAACCGTGGAGGAGAAACAAAAGCGAGGAGAAGGGAAGGAGAAAAAAAAAAGAAAAACAAGCTCGCAGGCGGTTAGTGCTGCAAAGAAAACATCAGAAGAAGAAGAAGAAGTGGAAGGCATTGGAGGAAGCGCCGCCTCATTAGGAGGTCGAGTGAAGCCTAATATTGACTCTGCCGTGTTGTTGAAACGCCCTCTTCAAATAATTACTGAGGAATTCAGATGCTGCTAATTAGGATCTGAAACAAGAGCAGCTTCGCGCCCGTTACCATTACATGATGATTCACTGGCCTCAGCGCCGTGTGTGTGTGTGTTTTTGTCTGGCCTTATTACAGCACATGAGCGAGCTGCATGTGTGTGCGTGTGTTACCGTGTTAGTGTGTGCGTGGGGACGGGGCCCTCCTTGGCTCTGCTACACGCCATCAATAATTCACAAGCCAAGATGGCAATTACAGGACCATGTACAATCAAACTAAATATTTGATGAGGCACTAAAACAGTCCCTGGAACAGATCTGCCTCTGTCTCTGTCTGTCTTAGCCTCACACACACACACACACATGCACACGTGCACACGCACACGGCCGCTCCACTGTCTATTGTCACAACACATTAGGTCCTCGGTCCCTTATTCCCCAGACTTTGTTCTCGACACGCAAAAGCAGTTTATTCTGCTAAAAGAGCCGCCTCGCGCAATTCATTTGCTCCGTCTGAAATATTGAGCGCCGCCATTACTGTGCGTTCTGGGAGGCCAAGGATCGGCCCGCTCCGGTTGTTTTTGGTTTTTGTCTTTGCAAATAAAAGCGACGGCGACGAGAGCAAACGAGGAGCGGGGCGGAGCGGGGCGGCGTCGCATTAAATATCTGAAGCTAATCAATCTGAATCGATCGCAATAAAAGAAAAAGAGATGCTTATGTGTACACCCTCCTCCCCTCCTCCTCCTCCTCTGTGACCGGAGGGGAATTTTTCTGCATTAAAAATAATGTGACACAAAATCCATCACATATTAAAAAAAAAATGAATAAAATGAAATAATAAAATAAGGATCTGGGAGCGTGATGACTCCATCGATGGATCGATCGCCGAAATGTTAAAAAAGTTTGTCTGCAGGGAGGAATATTTCAGCCGCTAATTGTTTGACATCACTGCAGTTTTTTTTTAAAATGAAGTCTTCATCCTCAGTGTTTTACACCTGAACTCCACCTGCCAATCACACGCAGCGTGGCCACTCATTGGTTCTCCGTGGGTAAAGGTGACTGTAGCTCACTGTACGTCTCTTCAGACCAAATGCAGCTGACAGTTAAACACATCTTACATGCTGATCTGTTTACGATCATGTGACAGCGCCCTCTAGTGGTGGCACTAGTCATGACTCTCGTTTGTCAGGCGCTAAGGAGGGAGTCAGGTCATGTTATAGAGAGCTTAAGTCCCACCCCTTCCGGTGGACCACCATGGGACCTTATTTTGGAAAAATATTCAACGGCAAGAGACGACAAACATTTTGATCCTGTTTGAATTGTGCCCTGAATTACACACGATAAATTTTAAAGTCAAGAACGGCGTAGTTTGAGATAAAACTGTAAAACTGTTGAGATATAAGACTGTGAACATACGTAACTACAAAAACCACAAACCCCAAAGTCGCGTATGTGACGTCGTAACTTTGTCTGCCAATGACTCAAGCTAACGTTACTGAAGCTAACGTCAAAACACTTACATGAGAGGATGATGTGATAAAAGAGCCAGGAGTCGTTGGATTAAACACATCAGGTGAGATGTATTTCTCCGTGGAACATAGCTACATGATCTGGATAGTAGCACGAAAGAAATGAACGTTAGCTAGCTTTACCGCGCTAACATGTTGGCGACGTATGCTGTTAGCGGTTTCACACAAAACGAGATGTAACTTTACTGTTTTACAACAAACTGCTACTTTCTTGACTTGCAAAATTATATTTTAAATTGACCATTATCATGTGTGGAAATCAGGGTTCAAACGGGATAAAGCGATAAGTTGTCTCTCGCTGTTGACGACCGTACATTTTTTTTCCGAAATAAGGTCCCATGAGCCAGAAGCGAAAGTGACTGACTTAGGCTCTATATAGGGGAATTATCACACTACGTCACACTGACGTCACGTAGGTGCAACTGCGCATGTCGGATGCAGAAGCTGGCCGCTGCTGACCGGCAACCGTCTTCAATAATAGGATTTTTATATGCAGTCTATGGATTAACGTTATAAACGGGAAAATCTTTGCCATGAGGGAGGCAGCACTGTGCTAGAAACGTATCCACACTGCCTGGAATTAGAAGACAAAGAAGAATAAGTAGTTAGAACTAGAAGTAACTTTAGTAGTAGTAATCTAGTAGTAGTAGTAACTTAGTAGTCGTAAGGAACCGAAAAACAAACTTCGGGAAAATGTGCGTGTTGTGCAGTGGGTTGCCAGAATCGAAAATCTGTAAACAAAGGTCTGAAGTTTTACGGATACCATCAACTCACACTCCTTTTGAGTAGAGTTACTATAGAGCACAAGCCCCTCCCCTTTCAGCCCAATGGGACCTTATTTCGTATAAAATATATCAACAGCGAGAGGCAAATTATTTTAAAATTAAATAAATTATTTTTCTATCCAGTTTAAATTGTGTCCTGAGTTACACACATGATTTTTGTCAGTTTAAAAGATAATTTAAGCCAAGAAAGTCCAAGTTTGTCGTTATACTGTAAAGTAACATTTAGTTTTCTGTGAAACCGCTCAATGAACCACATCTCTTGTCCCGCACAATATATGTCACCAACATGTTAGCACTGTGATGCTAAGCTAACGTTCATTACTTTGTTGCTACTAGCTAGGTAAATTAGCTGTATTCCACGCACAGATGTATCACACCTGATGTGTTAACGTTAGCTTTAGTCACGTTAGCTTCAGTGATATCTGCATATATGTTTGTACACTTAAGAAAATAAAGCTGTTAATGTTAAATGTTAATTCAGTTCTGAATTTGTTAATTTTTTTCTTAAAAAATAACAAAAATTACTGATAAAAATACAATTAAAGTACCGGATTGATACGCAGAATCAGTAAGAGTAGTAATACTATTAAAACCTTAACGATACCCATTCCTATTAATGAGATTATATTCATGGGAAGTATGAAACATTGGTAACGTATCAATCAAAAGTTAAACTCTGAAATGTTGGAAAATTACTTTTTCGTTGGTTCTGGGTTGCTGGAAAAACAAATAAATAAATTTATTGACCTTGTTGTTGCGTCCTCACCGTTTATATCCATCTAGCGTGTTTGTGATGAAATTGTTTACTAGAGCAACAAGATCTTCACAGATCTAGCCTCTTAGTTTTGCTCTCAAAGTGCAGCAGATCAATGCTTTTAACTTGAAAATGTAAAAAATACTCCGATAGCGTCCGAGGTCCAGCCGACTCGTGTCTTGTGTCCAGCCTCACAAAACCCTGTGGAAACACTGAAAAATATATTTTTCTCCAGAGAAACCACCACTGAGCTCACACACCTCTCGTGTTTGTTAAACGTGATTGTTGCATTTAAAATTTGCTTTCCATCCACAAAACAAATAATTTCTGTTCAGTTTTCTGCGCTTACTAAGCTTCCATATGTGACGGGGTAGAGCAGCGGCGGCGAGCGTTCAGAGCTGTGTTTGGAGCCGACGGGAACGCGGCCGAGATGTTTTAACATGAAAGCGTTGTCGATTCTTCCTGTTTGTGTTTTGTTATTTCCTGCCAGCTGGAGGTGTGTGTGTGTGTGTGTGTGTGTACAAATGTTGTGTACAAAAAAACAAACACATGCTGAGTTCCTGGAGCGCAGACACGAACAGAACATCCCATAATTATTTCATACCGCTTGAGAGAGAAAAGAGAGAGAGGAACCAAAATATGGAAGCTTTTTTTTGGGGGGGTTGAGTAAACCAGTTTTCCTTTTCAACACACACACACGCACACACAGTGAACTCGGGTTACCGTAGTTCCTCCTCAGCTGTGTTTTGGCAGCGTTGTCATGACGATCAGCATATTTGTCTATGCGATTGAAAAATCATTCTTGTGACACAACGCTGCAGCCGGATCAAGTGTGTGCGCTTGTTTTACTTTACAGAAACCACTAGGACTTGTTGGGACTTAAGTAAAAGTATGTGAGTATAATAAGGAAAATGTACTTATCAGAAGTATAGCAGAAAGTAAAACATCCCTGTGACTGCTGTACTTTTATATATCATCAGATTATTATTCCTCATTCATTCACATAAATCAGGATTTTACTGCTGTAGTTGTTTGAGGTTGAACTATTTTCTGTCAGACTACAGCTAATGGTTATTTTCATTCTGGATTAGTCTGCTGATTAATTTCTTCATTAATTGATTGTAAACCTTCTGAAAATAGTGAGAAATGTTGTCCCAGTTACTCAGAGCCCAATGAGACTCCTTCACAGTGTTTGTTCTTCTGTCCAAACTGATTCAAAATACATTTAAACAATCAAAAGGAAAAGCAGCAAATCTTCAGATGAAATGTTTTTACATGAAAAATGACTTTAGCTAATTTTCTGTCAACCACCTAATGTACCACCTACTTACTTACTTGTATAAACTGTTGGAGTTTAATTTATTACTCAACATCATATTTTATAAACTCTTCATGTGTTTTTTGTGCACAAATCTGACTTTGCAAAGTAACGGAAGCTGTCAGATAAATGTAGTGAGGTGGAGCAGAAGGAGAAAGAGGCACGGAAAGAAAATACTCAAGTTCTGACTTGTACCTCAGTACTTGAGGAACTGTACTTGCGTCACTGTATGAGACGTCCTCACGGGGAATAGAGGAATGAACGTGTGTGTGTGACATCATGACTCAAAAATGAGGTGGAAATCTGAGTGAGAGTCGAAATCTGAGGGAAAAACATCCGAGCGTGCACAGCGAACACACCGTCCGGCCTGTCAAGAAAAACGCATATTAAAGCTCCTCACTCTGATCATGTTCTTTGTAAAGCTCAGCTGTGACTCGCTGATATTACAACTGATACTAATAATGTGGCCAAGATGAATGCACCGCCTGACCCGGACTAAATAATAATAATAATAATGATAATAATAATAATGATGATGATTTATGGAAGGATTTGTGCAGGTTTGGGACGACTTCAGTCAAGCAAATCCACTCATTATAGAGTAAGTTAGGAACTAATGTGTCTGCTGCATCAACGTGTTTTCTGCTTGGAGATATTAACCTCTCATTACCTGCGTTGTGCATCACGTCTATCACTTTCACTGTGTGAAAACATATTAAAACAGCTCTGAAGATAATATAGAACCACAACCTCCCTCCTCTGCAGGTTCATCTTCCTGTTTCTGCCTGAAGGCCTCTGGATCACAATCAGGCCGAAAGGAAATCTCTAACGAGCAGTTCAATAAGAACTATCAATAATAAAACAGTCTGTCTAAAGCAAAATTAAATAGAAGGTCACGTTAAGTTTCCACCTCTACCTGTACACCAACGGACAAAATAACTGGAACACAAGTTAAACGCCACAAACGACCACCGAGCTGAACCACCGGCTGTGTACCAGGAAACGCCAGTAACCACTCAGTCGATCCAGACCGGCAGACGCTGTCCCCCCACACCGCCCAGACTGGCTGCAACCCCAGGGGATCATGGGAGATGTAGTGTATGTCTTGCAGTGTATGTGGACAGCTTGGCGGCATATTGTCAGCCAGAGGGAGCGCCGAGCGAGCAGCTGCCACCAGATAAACCTCAACAGACGACCAAAACGGTGAGAAATACAGCGCAGAGGAGGCCTGGAAACAGCCTGGAAAACAGCCTGGAAACAGCCTGAAACAGCCAGCTCGCTCAGGGGGGAAAGAGACTGGGCGCTCTCCCTAAAAACTAAATTAATAAAATGACTCTACAGTCACATTTACACATAGCCTACTACCTGCAATTTGTCCTGTTAAATATGCAAATATAATTGGTGGCTCTCAAACTGGACTCCAGAAAACTCCAGGCAACCTTCAAGGGTCTTCCAGGGAGCTCCAGGGGCAAAAAACGTTAAATGTTAATGTCAGAATGTAATTCACCAAGAAATGGTCCCATTTAAAGACGTATAATTATCTGCAGTGTTACCTCGAAGTGTCCAGTTTTATGTTTCGTCAGTTATTCATGCAGAGTTAGTGTCTGTCTGAGCCACAGCTGTATTGATTCTAACATACTTTAAAGCTAATTTAGCGTTTATTAAAACTCCTTCTGTGACCCACCGCAGGGGTCGGTTTGTTTAAAAAGTTCGGAAGCCAAACTCACAGTTTTTCAGCAAGTACAGATGAAAACCCAAGTCAGAAATCATGGTCGTCGACGTCGTATGGATGATTAGCGTGCTTGCTAACTTCCAGATAGCACAGCCTAAATCAGGAGACCAGATCAAACCAGGTATCTGAAACATCAACTCAAGGACTGGTTTGGTTTTGCTTCAACATTGTAGGGAAGCCATATTACGCGGGGAAATCAGAAACATTTGAGAGTTAAACACTTCCTTTCCTGCATTCCTGAGTTTTTCTGCATCTTCTCAGTGGAAATGTTTTTATTTATGTAAAGGGAAACACAAAATTCAGGCGGCAGACGAGAATTCAAACCCTAACAGAATCTAATCCAGTGCTATACACGTGTTTGACACTGATAAAGTTGATGCGTGGCGTGAGAGCGTGTGAAAAGTGTCGCGTGAGAGTTGGCAGCTCTGTTACTTTACAAGGCGAGTTCACATTCATTAGTTCCTTACTTTGTCAGCCAAGTTAGCATCTGTTAGCAACACGCTCTTTTAAGCAATTTGAATTATTACAGTTTTAGCCATATCAGCATTTGTTAGCAACTGACCAACTTAACAGGCTCTCGATAATAGAGCCCGCAATCTATCGGCCAAGTGAGCATTTGTGTTAGCACTTAACTTAGCCAAGTTAGTGTGTGTTTGTTAGCTATAATAACTTCTTCATTGTTTTAACTTCTTGTGATTACAAGAGGTTTGTCCAGTAAGTGATGAGTTTAGTTTCCATAGGAGGTGTGACAATAAAGTTGATCAACTTAAAGTATACAGTAAAATACTACAATACTTTATCTAACGTTACAGTTTAACAACAAACACCAAAAAAGCTGAAACTGAACTTTGACAAAGTAAATAAATAAAAATAAAAACGTAATAATAGTCAGTTTAAACGGTTAGTTTTGATGCTTGGAGTTTGATTCTGCACATTTCTTCCTCCTGTCTGTGTGAGTGTGGTTGTGTGAAATTATTTTAGAGCAGCTTTTAGCTAAATTTTCTCTAAAACCAGATTCCAGGAGACCACGGTGGTTAAAAAAAGGTTTAATAAAACGGTCAGCAGCTAAAGTCTTCCCATACAGCTCTCTGGGACTCAATCAATTCTGGGGCCTGAGAGGTCGGTGCGAATCGTTCTGGGGTCAAAGGTCACATTTGCAGGAAACATTCAGGATTAAAGAAACATGCATTATGTAACTGAGCTAAAACTTTTTGCTGCAAGAAGTCTAACCTCTACCTTTATTATTTTGTTTTTGTGTCTTTAGTTTTTGTTTTACGGTGATCTGAAAAATAATTCCAGGTGTCTGTCTGAATCCTGCGGTAAACCTGCTCTCTTCATGGAGCAGAAATCGTGCCAGTTCTTTGTGTTGATCTGAAGGATTTCTTTATTCTCTCTGGACGGAGAAGATTCTTCAAACTCTAGTCTGATGAAATCCTCCTGAAACCCAGCAGATAAACTCCAAACTGCCTGAATGTAAAAACTGGACCAAGTCTTTCTTTCCTGAAAAGTTGACGTGAGGTTTTTGACGTTTTAAAATCCATCGTGCTGATATCACACGCTGAAGTCTGCCCTGAGGTCTGATAAAGATGCAGCGCCGGTGTTGCAGCCTCCAATATTAAAAAAGAGAAGCAGAGGTGTGAACAGATGAAGTGAGGACGCTCAGATTCCTGACCTGTCGACTCCTCTCTGACCTGAAAATCCCAGACTACCTTCTTCAGCTCGAAGTTACAACCTTCACCTGCAGCCTCGTCTCTGAACCACGAACAGATGCGTGAAGGAGTTTTCTTCCATCTAATCTTTGCTTCAGACCCATGTTGTAGACTTTTCCTCCATCTCATCGCCTCCCTGTCATTTTGATAGTAGTGGAGAGCCGAGACGGCTGAAACTCTTTTTAGATAAACGTCATTTTAAAAAGACCTCTGTAGTGCAGAGGTGGCCAAACGTCCTCCAGCACTCGCTATCTTCCGCCTTTTAGGTTCCGCCATATTTAATCAACTGAGGTAAGCGTTCTTATCGACTAATAATCCATCACTGTAGTTCATGTTCAAAATGGCAGCGCCTCTAGTGTTTAAACTAAGAAGTGCAATTTATTACAAATAAGCTCAAGCCGTATTCTGGTTTATGTTTAAATATTCATGGCGGCCCTAAAAGTGAAATATTAAGTGGGAAATTTGCCCTGATCTGCTGCTACGTTCACCTGAAGGTCGGGTCCCACGCTAAGTGACAGTAATGGTTTTCTCTGAGCACTTCCACCTCATTCATAAAAAACATCTTCCTCTCAAGTTGTATGATTCATTTAGCACACTCGCTGCTCGCGCCTGGCTGAGCAGTAAATTCTTAATATGTACAACATGATTAAATTATTGCTCAAAGATAGACACTAACGATTTAATTAATGTTTTACATCTGAGAATATGTTTTCTTCTGCATTCATTCCATCACCGCATGCAGTGGCAGAGAAATCCTTCACTTGAAGGACCGATCCACTGCTTCTACGGGTTTCAGCTCGTTAGCTGCAAACTGTGTGTTATAATATTCAGCCACTGGTTTCCATTTACAGAGTCTGGGCCCAGTATGAAAAGATTTTATGGGTAATTCAGTCAACTTCCTCTTATAAATGAAACTACAGCTACTACATGACTATTAAATGCCACTGTTAGTACTACTATCACCAAGGTACTATTACTACTGCCAGGCTACTACGACTATTACGAAGCTAATACCACTACTGTCAAGCTACTACCATCAAGCTACTTCCACTACTGCTAAGCTACTACGACTATTACTAAGCTTCTAAAACCAAGCTACCACCACTACTGACAGGCTAATGCCAGGCTACTGCCACGCTACTACGACTACCACCAAGCTACAACCACTACTGCTAAGCTACTACCAAGCTACTACGACTATTACTTAGCTACTACAACCAAGGTACCACTACCACTGCCAAGTTACTTTGACTACCACCAAGCTACCACCACTACTGACAGGCTAATGCCAGGCTACTGCCAAGCTACTACGACTACCCCCAAGCTACTACCACTACTGCTAAGCTACTACCAAGCTACTACGACTATTTATAAGCTTCAACCACCAAGCTACTACTACTACTGCCAGGCTACTAGCAAGCTACTACCACCAAGCTACTACCACTATTCCTAAGCTACTAATACTACTGCCAAGCTACTACGACTATTACTAAGCTTCTAAAACCAAGCTACCACCACTACTGACAGGCTACTTCCTGGCTACTGCCAAGCTACTACGACTACCACCAAGCTACAACCACTACTGCTAAGCTACTACCAAGCTACTACGACTATTACTAAGCTACTACCACTGCCAAGTTACTATGACTACCACCAAGCTACTACCACTACTGCCAAGCTACTACGACTATTGCTAAGCTTCTAAAACCAAGCTACCACCACTACTGGTAAGCTACTACCAAGCTACTACGACTATTTATAAGCTTCAACCACCAAGCTACTACCACTACTGCCAGGCTACTGGCAAGCTACTACCTCTAAGCTACTACCACTATTCCTAAGCTACTACAACTACTGCCAAGCTAGTACAACTGCCACTAAGCTACTACCACCAAGCTAACATCACTACCACAAAAGATTTTATGGGTAATTCAGTCAACTTCCTCTTATAAATGAAACTACAGCTACTACTGCCATGACTATTATATGCCACTGTTAGTACTACTATCACCAAGGTACTATTACTACTGCCAGGCTACTGCCAATCTACTACGACTATTACGAAGCTAATACCACTACTGTTAACTCCTGCCAAGGAGTGACAATAGCTATTAATATTACAAATACTGCTAACGTCATATTAAAACTACTACTACGATTACTAGCGCCACTACTTTTATGTTTTTACCACCACTACTAGTAGTAGTACCAGCAGAACAAAGTGACATGGGAATAAACAGTGTCCACTGCTACAAACTCTCTCAGTACTTCTAAGAAGTATCTGTAGTAGTATTAGTACAACAGTTCATCGGTCAGCAGACGTCCTGCTGTGTTTAAAGCCAAACGTCACCCTGTGTGGTTTCAGTCAGTTTATTTATCTGATCAGATGAGCAGCAGCAGAGGTTTATCGCTCACTTATCAGTCTGACAAATGTTTCTCTTTATGTGCATTATTATTCCAAACAGGCTTCACGCAGCTCATCCAGCCGCTGAGGTATTTAATTAAGTGTCTGACGGCTGATGGTTGAACGTCCAGCGTTATTGAACCAAAATTAAAGGAAAGGGGGGAAAAAACGTGGCCATTTGAATAATCGCCCGGGGCCTGCCTTCCAACCATTTCATTTCAATATCTCTTCATGCCACTTTAACCTTTCCTGCTGCTGCTCCGACTCCGAGAGTGAAGGAAAATAAAATGTTGCTGCATGTCACCTGAACAGGGAAACTTCACAGATTCAATAATCACTAACGCTGGGATTACAAACCAGTATTTTTTTACCGTCTGAGGAGCTTCAGCTGCAGTTTCTGCATGTAAAAGCCACGTTAATACAAATCACTTGCACTGTTCATCCCTTCTGAACATTTTATAAATCACACATCGGTTTTCAGATTCATCTCCTTCCTGTCAAGACGCCCTGTATGGAAGCCTATGGCCGCCAATATTAACAGAAAAGCTTTTGATCTAATTGCATTTATTATCTGTGTGCACATGATGTTGAACAAAATTTAAATTATATTGTTGTGTAAAAGTTATATTTTATTTAAACAGAAATGTTCAAATAAAGTCTAATTTTATAGATTGAAAATACACAATTACTGACAAAGAACATTAAAATAACAGCTCCATTGAAACTGTATTGACAAATATAGACTTCATATTTAAAAATTTGTAGACAACCTAAACTTGGAATCATGTTCCAAATTGTTATTAGATTCCTAGTAAAAATTATGGATGTTTAAGATAAAGTCCAGTTCGCTATTTCAGTTTATTTTGGCAGTTAATTATGCATTTTCAAACATGAAAATGAAGTTTGGATTTTTTAAGGTTTCATGTTGTCATAAATCCTGTTCACGTAAATGGAAAATATAATTTTAATTTTTTTAAAATTGTTTTTATTGTAATATTGGCAGCCATGAATGTCCACAGTCAAAGTTATTGATGCTAAGGTGTCAATTTCCTTTATTTATATATAATAAATAACGTCTATTTATAGCAAAAGGACAGAAGAGCCAGAGAGGCAACGCCAAGAATTAATATTAGTTTATATTAGCACGTCCATAGAGATAGCTACAAAGGATCTGATAGATTTGATCCTGAGAAGAAAAGTTTAAGAGCCTGTGAGCTAACTTTGCTAAGCAACATATAAATGTCGAGCCCGAGTAAAAATAACAGGCTAACCTGGCTACCTTAACCTTATATGTTTGTCTCCTTTAATTAGGTGCAGCTAGTGAAATACTAATTCATTCATTCAACAGCTGCAATGATTAATCAAATAATCGATTTGTCGTCATATCAGTTGTGGACAAAACAAGACGTTTCAGGACCTCATCTTTTAGTAGGTAGTAAATCTTTTGGATCAATACGTTGTATTTATTTTGTAAAGTTTTATAAGAAAACATGCCCCCATTTTTGTATTTGTTCTCATTTATCATACAAATTCAATTATTATTAATAATTACTAATAATCAATTATTATTGTTTAATAACTTATATAAACTTTTAGCTTAGTTTGAACAGAATCTATGGATGTGAAGCATAGCAATAAGCAAAAATACCAATATGTGCCATGTGGGTTATGACTTTCCTAATCTGAACAGCTGATTAGCCATGGAGGAAGTAACAGTAGTACTGTTAAATAAAGAGTAAGTATATTGAACCTACACACACACACACACACACACACACACACACACACAGAGTGCTGATTGGTTGCTGATAAAGAGGAGGAATAATGATGCAAGCATTACAAAGTAAATGTAATTTACTCTCCTTTGAAGTCGGCGTCGACACCAAACCACGTCGGACTGTGCAGCCAAATTAAACACACACACACACACACACATACATATATGTACAAAAGAACGAGTACAGAAAAAAATTTGGACCTAATTGGCACAAACAGCTCGGAGAAAACATGTTTTCTGTGGACTGTGTTTTCCTGCTGAAGCTCCTCTGCAGATTTCAGGGTTTTAAAGCTCGCTGCTATTCTCCATCTGTTTGGCGGCGGCTCCGCTCTGCTGCGCTGGGACCAGCGGTCAGCAGCAAGGTGAAGCCAGCCGCACCATCTGGCCTGACCTTGGGCCGGACTCGGCACGGCGAACGCTTTGAATATCTGAGGCGGGATTCAAGAAATAAAAAATAAAAGAACAGAGAGCGATAAAGCTCCTCCTGTTAAACGGTGCAGCTTCGTCAGACGGTGTTTCTGCAGGTTTCAGAGCTCGGCTGGTCGTGCAGACGGGGTCGGGTCGGCGCCTGACTGAGACTCCCGGTGTGACATTACTGGGTGACGGCAGGCGTCTTTAACTGTTCTACCCAGAGTTCCCAACTTTTGGCTGCTCTCGGTCCACATTAGATAACAGCAACGTTGACAGAAACAAATTTAACTTTTAGAAGTAGTTTTCTGAGAGGAGACGCCACGTTAGCCTGCACGCCACGTCACCGATAAATTCCGACTGACAAGCCGTGTTTCCATCTAAGAGTCAAGCAAATTATAAGAGAACTTTTGAAAGAAAATGTGAATTAGGCGTTTGGTTTGGGGCGAATAGACTCGGCTACACAAAGACCATAATAATCTGGCCTCTGTGATCCAAACAGGAAAGGAAGAGAAGAGAGGGGAGGAAACAAGGAGAGGAGATGAGGAGATGAAACAAGAAGAGGAGAAAAGGGCAGGAAATAAGGAGAGAAGACAAGGAGAGAATTAGACAAAAGGATGGGAAAAAAGGAGAGGAAAGGATGAAAGGAGACAAGGACAGGAGAGGAGAGGGGAAATGATAGGAGACAAGGAGAGGACAAGAGAAGAGAGGGGAGGAAACAAGGAGAGCAGGAGAGGAGATGAGGAGATTAAACAAGGAGAGGCGAAAAAGGACAGGAAATAAGGAGAGGAGACAATGAGAGGAAAGAAGAAAAGGAAAGGAAAAAAGCAGAGGAAAGGAGGAAAGGAGACAAGGACAGGAAAGGAGAGGGGACATGATAAGAGACAAGGAGAGCAGGAGAGGAGATGAGGAGATTAAACAAGGAGAGGAGAAAAAGGACAGGAAATAAGGAGAGGCAACAAGGAGAGAAAAGAAGAAAAGGACAGGAAAAAAGCAGAGGAAAGGAGGAAAGGAGACAAGGACAGGAAAGGAGAGGGGAAATGATAGGAGACAAGCAGAGGACAAGAGAAGAGAGGGGAGGAAACAAGGAGAGCAGGAGAGGAGATGAGTAGATGAAACAAGGCGAGGTGAAAAGGACAGGAAATAAGGAGAGGAGACAAGGAGGAAAGAAGACAAGGAGAAGAGAGAGGAAAATTATAGGAGACAAGGAGAGGACAAGAGAAGAGAGGAGAGGAAACAAGGAGAGGAGAAAAGGCCAGGAAATAAGGAGAGGAGACAAGGAGGAAAGGAGACAAGGTGAAGAAAGGAGGAAAGGAGACAAGTAGCGGACAAAAGGAGAGGAAACAAGGAGAGGAGGATATCTGTGTGTCTGTGTGTGTGTTGTACACAACAAACAACCTCGAGGGTCAGTCAGCGCAGAAAGAAGGCATCATGGGAAATGAAGGCTGCCTGTCTGTTTACCTGCAGCGGGAGAACACACACCGCTGCAGGTGCGCCACTTCCTGTTTACCTCACACTTTTTACAAAATAAAAAGCTAAAACATCATCAACTTCCTGTCTCCCACTGTAACCTGAAACCTTGACTCTCTTCCCTCCACAGCTGGAGACGGAACGACCAGCGAGCGAGCATCAACATGGCGTCATCGAGTCACACACAGCTGACATCACCCCACCCCCCCCCTTGGATCTGGACTCCCAGTGACCTCCTGGTTGAACCTGATCACCCAGATCCTGCAGGTCCTCTCTCCGGGTCTCTTCTCGCTGGCGATCCAGCGGTGCCTCTAAACGCCTCATCAACATGTTTAATCAAATTAGCAGGCAGCCAAAAATTGACGCTTTTCATTAATTAAACAGGATAATTCTAATTGCAAATTCAAATGTATTCTCTCCGAACAGAAGGTGTTCAGTAATATTTCAGGGAATTTGCATATTAAATGGGGGTCGCGCTGCATTATGTATGCTAATGTATGCGCATTGTCTTTATTTTTAACTCGCGGGCCATATGCGCGGCTGCCTGCCTGAGCAGGTGAAAACAGTCCTGAGTGTTTCATTTTGCTGAACAAACGCCACGAGGACGCCCGTCAAGTGTCGCACGCCCCGTGTCAATCTCTGGTTCCTGCTCCCTTTTCTCTGCTCTTTTATTTCCTGGTTCCCGGCCTTGGCTTTGATTCGCCTGTGGCAGGAAGTGTTGCTGCTGCAGCTTCCCGCCGCCGCCGCTTTCTGCCCTTTCTGTTGTTTTCACGGCTCTCTGGCTGCCAGCAGTCACTGGTGACACTGCGGCGTCAGCGCAAACAGAGGGCAGGAGTGTGACACAGCGTGAACCAAGCGCACCTCGACCACCGCCACCTGCACGCCGCCACAAACACACACGGCTGCAAACACACACACAAAGCATGGACGCCGCAGTCAGTCATGTACGGAAGCTAAATAGCGACCAATGGACAAAAATGAAAACATGGAAACCGATTTTTTAATGTCAAGACGATACAAGACTAAGTCACATATTTATTTATTTAAGTCGAACTGATGACACGCTGTAATCACACATCTGTGATTATTATCTGGAGTCAAACTTCTGATCTGCTGTGGTGAAGTAAGAGTACAAATACCACACCAACATGTTACTCAAGTGAAAGTAAAAAAGTACTCAGTCACACCCACAGGCCTCAATCAATATCATTAATCATTAATATTCATAAGAGAGGAGACAAGGAGAGGAAACAAGGAGAGAAGAGGAGACAAGGAGAGGAAACAAGGAGAGAAAACAAAGAGAGGAGAGGAGACAAGGAGAGGAAACAAGGGCTGTTTCTCAATACAGAGTTCGGACTTCAGTAGTCTGAAGTGTGAACGGGAGCACGCAGTCCGTCATACAGCAATTGGAACAGCAGCGGACTTGATGTCGGCCGGAGCCGTTAGCGGGCAGGGCCAAACATCTCTGACAACGTCGTAGCAATTTTTTAAATTGGCTCTGTCCTGAGAAATCAACCACATATCTGGAGTTAAAAACTCTTAAAACTACTATAAGTGACACGAGAACAGCAGTATTATAAGTTACAGTGAGTTTTCTTGTCCAACATTTTTTTTGGTGGCGAAATGCATTCTGGGATATCTGGCTATCCTTAGTCCACGCATGTCACCACCGATGCAGGCTGGGTAAAGGGGCCGGTCGAGAACACATCCGGGTGTTTGACTGTACTTATCTAGATGTGGACTTTTGAATTGAAACGTTTCAAAAGAACACGAGAACAGACGAGAACGCAGACTGAGAAAACAGCCAAGGAGAGGAGAGGAGACAAGGAAAGGAAACAATGACAGGAAACAAAGAGAGGAGAGGAGACAAGGAGAGGAAACAAAGAGAGGAGAGAAGACAAGGAGAGAAGAGGAGACAAGGAGAGGAAACAATGAGAGAAAACAAAGAGAGGAGAGGAGACAAGGAGAAGAAACAAGGAGAGAAGAGGAGACAAGGAGAGGAAACAATGAGAGGAAACAAGGAGACGAAACAAGGAGAGAAAACAAAGAGAGGAGAGGAGACAAGGAGAGGAGACGAGGAGAGAAAAGGAGACAAGGAGAGGAAACAATGAGAGAAAACAAAGAGAGGAGAGGAGACAAGGAGAGGAAACAAGGAGAGAAAACAAAGAGAGGAGAGGAGACAAGGAGAAGAAACAAGGAGAGAAGAGGAGACAAGGAGAGGAAACAAGGAGAGAAGAGGAGACAAGAAGAGGAAACAAGGAGAGAAAACAAAGAGAGGAGAGGAGACAAGGAGAGAAAACAAAGAGAAGAGAGGAGACAAGGAGAGGAAACAAGGAGAGAAGAGGAGACAAGGAGAGGAAACAATGAGAGAAAACAAAGAGAGGAGAGGAGACAAGGAGAAGAAACAAGGAGAGAAGAGGAAACAAGGAGAGGAAACAAGGAGAGAAAACAAAGAGAGGAGAGGAGACAAGGAGAGGAAACAAGGAGAGAAGAGGAGACAAGGAGAGGAAACAATGAGAGAAAACAAAGAGAGGAGAGGAGACAAGGAGAGAAAACCAGGAGAGATAACAAGGAGAGTAGAGGAAACAAGTGAGAGGAAGGGAGATAAGGAGAGGAAACAAGGAGAGGAGAGAGAAGCACCCGTCGAAGTCAAACATGGAACCAGCCCTAAATCTCTTCAACAGGATGTAAAAACGTGACTTTACGTCGCCGCAGGAAACTTGACTGGCTGAGTATTTGTTTACTGTCGCCATAGCTACGAGACATTATGAGCTACTGAAGTGAAGAGAACGCAGGAAGCAGAAGTGTTTGACTTGAAATGATGATGAAATATTGAATCAACTAAAAAAGTGTGACTTCAAGCCAGAATCAGCTCTTAAAAGTTTAAATTCTGACACCAAGTCACTAAGTGAGACTGGTTTAAAATCAGGGAGCATTTTTATTTCTAACCTTTTAATCAAACCTTCTGTCTCAGAGCTTCTGCGAAGAACGCCGGACGAGTCAAACACCTGAGAGGCGTTTGAGATAACAGGTGTCGTTAAACTTGCAGGCTGTTTTCTCTGGATCACTTTCAGAACAGTCGAGTTGCTTTAACGCCGTTCCTCCCAGATCAGCTCCTGTTGGTGGAGATGAAAGCCCGACTCCGGCCGGAGAGGCCAACAATGCCCCGGCTTCTGGGAAACGCTGAACATCATTTACTCAGAATTACTCTTTCTGTTTGAACCGGTGTTTCTGCAGGAGGCATTAGAGGGAATAGTAAAAGCTGCAGCCCCACAGGTGAGGGAGGCAACGCTTCCCTCTTTAACTCTGCTGCTGTCAGAACACACCGGAGGCTGGGACCGTCTGATAAATACTGGAAAACCTCCGCCGCCGCCCGCAGCAGCAGCAGGTAGTGAAGCTCTGCTCAAATCAAATCTTCATCGAGACGCTTTCACGGTTCCCCGATGGCGGCCCGTCAGACCTAAAACCTTCAGCTGCCTCCTCCTCCCCGCACGCCACCGCCACCACCACCTGACACTTTCCCCTGAAGCTTCGGCTGCGTTTTGCGAGGCGTTAACACGACGCAAAGAGGAGTGTGTGTGTGTGTGTGTGTGTGTGTGGAGGAAAAATAAAGATTAATTAAAAAGCAGCCGAGTGTGAGCGAGCGCCGTGACACGTTAAGAGGGCCGAGTCACCTAATGAACTGAGATCACAGCTCCGCCTCCTCCGCAGAGACGCCGTTTATTAGGCACTCGAACACACCTCCGCCCGCATCGTGTTCACAGCAGCTCCAAGCCTTTTCTCACTTTTATCAAAGCTACGGCTGCAACTAACGGTTATTTTCATTATCGATCAATCTGTTGATTATTTTCTTCATTAATCGATCGGTTCTTTGGTTTATAACGAGTCAGGACATGGTGAAAAATGTCATTTGATCGCGTCCTCAAACGTCTTCTTTTGTCCACAACATAAAAGCAGACTCACATTTATCTCCTCGCACCACAAACCGACTCAGACTAATACAGAAAATAAATAATTGTTGTTATTTGTAGAAAATTACTGATATTATTATTATTGTTTGTTATTTTAATATGTTATTACACGTCAAGGCATATTGTATTTTCAATGTGAAACATGAAACATGACACATTAGTGTTTGTAGTTTCTCTTTCTTCATCTTTAAATTTCATTTTATGGTTTGTATCTTATTGTTTATATGTGACTTTCTGCTTCGGTGACGCTTCTGAACTGAAACGTCAGGCCAATGATGCCGGCAGAGAGAGAGAGAGAGAGAGCGAGAGAGAGAGAGAGAGAGGGTGTGCAGGCAGCTCGACCGTTGATCGTCCTCAGTGGGAAAGTGAGACCTGGCAGCCGACAGGCGAGGCGGGTCGCTGTGGCCCGCAGAGAAGAACCAGGCCGGCCAAAGGAGAGCACACCAAGGACAAAACCACCACCCCCCCCCCCACACACACTTAATCTCAGACAAACGAGGAAACCCAGAAGCTAAAGCGCTCCGACTCTGCGGGCGTCACACCGACGAAGCCGGGTTCTGCATTCTGACCTCATCTGTCTTGTGCAGAAGTCCTGTGTCAAAATGCAGAATTTAAGATTTACATTGTCCTCAGATGGCGCCTGTTGGTACCTGGAACATTGCACATATTTGTTGTTATTTGTGAATTATTGTTGTTCCATTGTTATTTTTATATTGTCAGTTGTATTATTTGTCTCTATTCTTCTGTTATAACTGCATGTAGCACCTCAACACCACAGCAAATACATGTATAAAACACTACTTGGCAATAAAGCTACTGATTCTGCTCTTTAACACGTTTTGAGTCTTAAATAAATAAATATTCTTAAATACATTTAATCAAACTGCAGTGCACTGATGTACACAGTCACTGGAGGGGGGGGGGGCAGGTTCATCTGGCCTCGCCGTCAATCACCTTATTTTACAGCCTGATCTCCTTGTACAGATTTAAACTGCTCGTCTGAATGATGACTTCCAGTTTGTCAAATTAGCCCAAGAGCACAAACTCACTCAGTAACACAGTCAGATCCAATAACAGGCCTCGGCTCATTAACTCTCTTTTATCTCTGTTTACACCCCCCCCCCTTTCTCAATGAAATCCCATAATTCATTGCTGCTGTTACTGCAGCCAGTAAAATCAATCGATGAAGCCGAGCTGGAAGAAGAACCCTGATGTGTCCAACGCTGAAACGTCTCAGCAGCTGCTGGACGGATGAAACGCGGCTCAGACCTGGTTCGGGAGGAACCGTAACACTGATGACGGCCGATTCCCATCAGCCCCAGCTTTGCGTTACTGCTAATTAGCTACTGTTAGCATTAAGCTCGGAGCAGCCTCACAGAGCTCTCAGGAAACTGAACTGAGTCTGAGTCAGGGGTCGGCAACCTTTACTATCAGAAGAGCCATTGTTGGCCAGAAAAAATATACAGTCTGTTAAATAAAGTTTTCACTTGAGATTTTTCTTTTTTGGGGGATTTAGAATCCATAACTGTCTCAGGAGAACGGGCTCAAGACACCGCTATTGAGTTTAGCCGCATGATGACGCACAATCCGTTTGTTATTCGATGTGCACGCCAAATGTTTTTACAGTTGAGTACTTCTAGGATGACTTTAAAGCTGCAGCTAATGAGAGAAAAATGTAAATATAAGTAAAGTTATTCATTAAAAATGTTTGAGCCACTAGAGGGGCGCTGAAGAGCTGCAGGTTGCAGGACCCCTGGACTAAAGTCAGCATTTAAAGCTCATTCTTCATCTCAGCAAAAGTAAGTGGTGCCATAAAAATAAAAAGAAGCGAAGGGGGGAAAAAAAAATCCAAAGTGAAACTAACTTGATCAGAAGATAAAGCCGTGATTACGTGTTTCTCAAATTCAGAACTGTCACTGATCTCTAACTGCAGATCGGGGAGAGGATTGTCTCAAGTTTTGAGGGCGTGAATCAGCTCAACGCGAGTCACAACAACTTCCTCTGCTGCGAAACACGACTTCATGAGCATGTTGTCAACTTCCTTTTCCTCCAGCGTTCCTCTCCTGCAGCCGTTAAAATGAAATCCAGAGGAAGCCGAGCAGTGTGAGAGTTGCTGCTGACAGTTTGCATAAAGGTGAAGAGGTCAGGAGCTGTTGGGGGGTGAGAGTGGACGGGCGCTGCAACATCTGCACTCAGCTGGAAGAAATGAGGTTTCCCAAGAGAAACTCCCATCATCCACTTCCTCTCTCTCCTCCTCCACCCCACCCATCTCCCTCTTTAAATAGAGAACATATGTCGCGCTATCGTCGACCGGAAGCGCCACATCATGCATCATAAAGTTGGAGGAGGCTGCAAACCTCTGAGGATCAATTACACATCATCAGATGAGTTAAACGCTGCAGGTTCATGTTTCTCAGAGTGTTTACGGCAGCAACGCGAAGAAACGCGGACTCGAAAATAAAATATTTTCAACAAATATGCACGTGTAAAATTAAGTAAAAGCTTTTCTCAGTCCTTTGTTGTTCCTCAACAAAATAAACATCTCAATAAAAATTATGTCATAATAACTACAGTTGTTAGCCCATTCAGTCCGATTGCTGCTGCTGTTTGTACTTGACAGACGTGCCCTGAATTTTACGGTACAGCTACATGTGAAGACGCGTCAGGTCAAACTGCAGGACTGAATTAGCCCGGCAGAGTTTTGTCACTTTGACTAGCACGCAGAAGCTAGCTCGCTCAGACCATAAAGCTGCAGTCAGAAAATGCAGCACTGTTGAGCCTGATGACGTTCCTGCGACAGGAGATTGGTGATTTCAATCTGAACAGCTGACTCTCAGTGTGCTTCATAAGATGCTGGACTGTCCCTTTAAAGGACGTAATGACATCGTTTTACTAGACATTTGGAGAAAGAAAGTAGCTAGCTCTAAATGAAAAATTAGAGTCTCCACAGTGCCACGTAAATGTAGTAAAAGTTCCCTCTGAACTGTGGAGGACGTCTCCCGACAGGCCTGGAGGACTGAACAGGACTCCTTCAGCCTGAAACCTGCAGCAGGTCGGCGCCTGCATGTGAAGCGGTGGGCCGAAAACCAGAGCGGGTCGCCCCAAGGTCAACACTGATCTCTGGGTACACCGCTGCAGCGCTCGCACCCGTCCCCCCGAGAAACAGCTGGAGGGCGGCTGGGGGGTGGGACGTCCCGGGGGAGGAGGAGAGTCAAGCGCTGACGAGCGTTGTGAAGTGATTTGTGAGATGAAGCAGAGCAGAACGCAGAGAGCTTGTGAACTTCAGAGAGGAGCTCCTCGCTGTGTTTAGATGACGGAGGAGACGTGACGACGGAGCGCGAGGACGTTTACCGAGAAGTGCTGCATCAAATATCATCCACTCAGAAACCAACTTCACGCGCGAGTAAAAGTACTGACACCAGACTGTAGAAGTTTTGTACTGAAATGTTAAACAGCAGAAGTAAGACAGGTGAGAGACAGACAGGTGATCAGAGAGGCTGCAGACTGACAGACAGGTGAGTGACAGACAGATAATCAGAGAGGATGTAGACTGAGACAGATGAGAGACAGACAGGCTGCAAACTGACAGACAGGTGAGACACAAACAGGCTGCAGACTGACAGACAGGTGAGAGACAGACAGGCTGCAGACAGACAGGTGATCAGGGCGACTGTAGACAGACAGACAGGTGAGAGACAGACAGGTGATCAGAAAGACTGCAGACTGACAGACAGGTGAGTGACAGACAGGTAATCAGAGAAGATGTAGACTGAGACAGATGAGAGACAGACAGGCTGCAGACTGACAGACAGGTGAGAGACAGACAGGCTGCAGACTGACAGGCAGGTGAGAGACAGACAGGTAATCAGAGAGGATGTAGACTGAGACAGATGAGAGACAGACAGGCTGCAGACTGACAGACAGGTGAGAGACAAACAGGCTGCAGACTGACAGACAGGTGAGAGACAGACAGGCTGCAGACTGACAGACAGGTGAGAGACAGACAGGCTGCAGACTGACAGACAGGTGAGAGACAGACAGGCTGCAGACTGACAGACAGGTGAGAGACAGACAGGCTGCAGACTGACAGACAGGTGAGTGACAGGCTGCAGACTGACAGACAGGTGAGAGACAGACAGGCTGCAGACAGGCAGGTGAGAGACAGACAGGTGAGAGACAGACTGGTGATCAGAGAGGCTGCAGACTGAGACAGATGAGAGACAGACAGGCTGCAGACTGACAGGTGATCAGGGCGACTGCAGACAGACAGACAGGTGAGAGACAGACAGGCTGCAGACTGACAGACAGGTGAGAGACAGACAGGCTGCAGACTGAGACAGATGAGAGACAGACAGGCTGCAGACTGACAGACAGATGAGAGACAGACAGGCTGCAGACTGAGACAGATAAGAGACAGACAGGCTGCAGACTGAGACAGATGAGAGACAGACAGGCTGCAGACTGACAGACAGGTGAGAGACAGACAGGCTGCAGACTGACAGACAGGTGAGTGACAGACAGGCTGCAGACTGACCCTCGGTCCCTTGTCAGAGACACACTTCATTACAGTCAGCAGGCAGAAATCAAACCCTCGGCGACGCTGAATGGCTCTGAGCTGTGTGTGTGTGTGTGTGTGTGTGCAGGTGTGTGTGTGTGTGCGTGTGACTGACAGGTGTGGAGAGCTAACAGTGTGAGTGCATTAATTAATGACTGACGGCTAAACAGCCACTGCAGTAATAACAGTTAAGCCTGGCGGCGCTCGGGGGGCCACACCGCCTCCGATCGATGGATCGATGCTCGTACTCTCTCACACACGGTCGAGTCTATCATTCTCACTTCCTCTACGCGCACACACACACCTGCTCTCCGAACTAGGTGGCCCGACGCCCCCGGCTCGGCTCGATTTTTAACGGACACGGATCCTCCAGAGGAACGAGGAGGCGAGCTCCACCGCTCACTTTGTCTCTTTCACTCACTCCACTTCTTTTTTTTCCCAGCATCCTCCAGCAGGGGCCTCGATGAGCTAATTAAAGGGTGACCACGCAGCGGGGTTGGATCTAGGGGTCTTTGATTGGAGCATCAGGTTTGGGTTTGACAGGTGGGATTAGCGAGGCGTGATTAGGAAGACGGTCCACGTACAAAACGCTAAGCCCCGCTGTAAAGCCCGGCGGGGAGGGAACGCCGTGCATGCTGGGAGAGAACACGGGAGGAGGAACTCCTCTGTTTACATCCACATGTAAAGCAGCTCCTGGATCTTATCGTCTGCTTCTGTCTGTCAGGTTTGGCTCTAAATTTACATGCAGTTTCTGTATTTATGTGATGTTTAAATGACAGGTGAAACGGGCGCGGAGGCGGGTTAGTGAGCTGATTAGTTTGAAATGATATCTGCTTGAATCGTCACACAACTTCCACTTTCAGAGGAGACCACCAACGGTTTTACTTTGGCGTTTTCATTTCCAGGCTCAGAAACTGAAACTAAACAGTTTTAATTTTCTTTTTGCGTCTCTGACGTTGATCGTACTCTGTCGTATTTGTTTACAGGCACATTAAGTCTCTGTGATTGAAATGAAATTGTGATTAAGAATCAATCTGCGATTAAAAAATAAGTTTAGCTAAAGTTCAATATTCAGTGTGTAATAGATAAAACATGTCTCAGAGCGTTACGACATGAGACACCATCAAAACTATGACGTGGGAAGATTTTCAGAATAAAACACCCTGTGCAGACGATAGTATTTTCCCGATAGTATTTTCAACCATAAACATAATTAAAACAGTTTAACTCCGTAGCGACTAAATCAAGGAAAACAATCTTAACAAGTCTCTAAGATCAGGCAGGCAAAATGCTCTTATTTTGAAATCCTGCATGTGGGATATGCAGCCGTGCAGAGAACTGAACAAAACCGGTTCACAGAGTGCTGTGATCGGGGCTAAACGCTGCTGAAACACAGAAGACGGACAGCACACTGCTCAGCCGCCGCCTGTGTCGGCCGCCGCCATCATCCAACACGTTGTCCTCTACTTTAGTTTGTTGTTTTAAAATGTTCCCGCCCTGTGCCCGCTCTGATTGGTGAGGAGGCGCGAAACAGGAGGCGCACGGCGCCTGTGATAACGGGTCAGATGTTTAATTAACCTACATTTTTAGCGATTAGCTAATGGCGTTCTTCCAGATCGTAGCTGCGATTAGAAAACTAGAATTAGAAAGACGAGAATCCTCCTGCTTGGTGTAAATTTAAACACGTGGAGCAGAAAGGAAGTCGTGTTCCCAGCTTCTCTTCAGCCGTCGTCGTCAGTCAGGTTTAAGATTCACCACCAGGATTGTTTATAAAAGCTGCTTGTGCACGTGAAGAGGAAATGTGTACCTTCCTGCTCCCCGTACTTCCAGCTATAAAGTAGGCTTTAGTGTCCAGCTGCTGGACGCCTGCACAGTTTATCACCCGGAGAAGCATCGCCGCCAAAGTGAACGTACGGCAGAGTTTAAACAATAGAAAGAGGGAAGAAGGAAAGGAAGAAAGGATGGAGGGAGGGAGGGAGGGAGGAGTGTAACGGGGGTTTATGGGGGAGAGGGGAGTTTTGGCAGAGCGCAGTCTTCGCTCGGCTGGCGGCGGCGTGAAGCGGACTCAGGGGCGTCCTTACCGAGCTGCCGTTAGGCGTTAAATGAACACCTGGCCACTGAGTCTCAAGCCGGGACGCTGGGTGGTGATGAAGAGGAGGAGGAGGAGGAGGTTTTAGTCCGCAGATGGGGAGGGATCAGCTTCACAGGAGGCTCCTGATGGTCAATGGAGGAGTCCTAATAAACTGATGGAGACTGATGTGAGTCGCTACGTCCTGCTGCTGATTCCTGGTACTTTTTAAAACTACACACCGGCTCAGAAAATCTCACCATCGTCCCGTCCGTCCTCCTTTGTCCCCCTTTTCATCGGACCTCTTTCAAACAGAATTCAGGTGGAGTAGAGCTCACAGAAGGAGGTTCATTCAGTTTGTTTGCTTTGTACCTTCAGGAATAATTTAAGACGTCATGTTACCACGATCAAACTTAAGCTGCTCCTGATATTAGAAGAAAGATTTTGTCAAAGTTAAGGCCACACACGTAGATTAAACTGAACTTCAGTCCTGAATCACGTTACAACTCGTTTATCTGTAAAGCCTCAGATGTCGAGAGCTTTTAAACCTGAAGCTGGTTTATCTTCTTTATCCACTCACTCTGGCCTTTATGTGTATTTGTCTTTATATTTGATGCTGTGTATTTTTTGGAACCAGGTAAATAAATATGATGCGATTTTGATTTGATCAGTCGAAAACATGGCGCTGGAGGAAAACAGACTGTGTGAGCGCTGCACGAGAGAAGCGATGTTCCTGAAGGCCACCTGAAATATCCTGTAACACTGATCTGATTTTCACCTTTTAAATTTTGATGCATTCAAGTTCGCTAACTTTGTCTCAAACGGGTTGGGCATGGAGAACAGCTTCCAACCGTTTCAAAAATTAACATTCCCGCGGAATCGTTTGGAAAATTTGGTTCCGAATCCGATCATCGGTTTCCAAATTTAACATGCGCAGTCTTGGTTTGTAGCGGCCGCCGTGGAGCCGTGGGGGCCAGTAAGCGGCGCTCAGTAGTGTGGCTTCATTCTAAAAAGGGCACCGTGCAACACCTGTGAGACTCTTGTTTCTTGCACTACGAATATGCTTTACGAAATTGCTTAAAATGTGGTGAACGCCATTACTGTAATGCGTTTCCTCCTCATAGATAACTTGCTAACACTAGTAGCCGACCTGCTGCTGCTAAACCGGAGACTCAGCGCGGAAAGAACCAGAATTGAAAAGGAAGAATTGTTAAAATCAAAACGATGCCTCCTGTGAGGCTGCTCCGATTAGATCTAATTGGTGAGTATGTATTGGATTGGGGGGCCCCAAGAGGCAAAAACAACGGTTCAGGGGGTCTTTCTTGATTGTAATTGTAAATATTTCAATATATTTCCCATATTTATGCCATATACCCCTAAAATGGACCATACCATTTCCAAATGTTGACGTTAGTTGAACGTCTTGTCTGGCTGTGTCACTCGCCAACAGAAACATTGCAGGTTAATGTCAGTAGTTAGCTACATTAGCTGCTTTAATACACTTAACTCTCCTACAGACAGAGTTTCGTATTTAGCATTTCTTTTATTTAAAATGAGCAGAGAAACTGAGGATTAGTTATGGCAGAGATACATAGAAGATATAGAACAGGTGTAGACCGTATTCTGTTTAATGTTATTTACAGAGACCCAACAATTCACAATTTCCCAACAATGAATGTCTACTGCTTTATTATTATTATTTCATTCACTATCAACGTGAGCAAGAGGAAAGGAGATATTTGATAAAAAGACTTTCGTGCAGTTTTGCTCCAGAATACATGGTGACCTCTGACCGCAGAAGTTGTTGCGTGGTTTAGGAACCCACCGACTTGTGTGATGAATTTGATTCATCGTCTACAGACAGCACACATTAGTTAAACAAGCAAGGATAACGTGAGCATTGTAAGATTTTAGTTCACTGAAACACACACCGGCGCTGTACTGGGAATCCTTTAGGGCCCAGATAAGCTCCAGATAACCCGGACCGGGGTTTCCAGTAGGGCTTCATTTAATTATCGATTAGTCTGTCAATAAGTCTCCCCATAATTCAGCTACTTGTTTGGTTTATAAACTGTCAGAAAGATGTTGATCTGTGTTTCCTGAAGCTCAAGGTGACGTCCTCAAATGATTTGTTTTGTCCTCAACCCAAATATTCAGCTTACTCTCACAGAGGAGCAAAGAAATATTCACTTTTGCGAATTTTCTTTTGTTTTTTTTTATGACAAAACGATTAATCGATTGTAAAAATATTTGGAGATTAATTTAATGTTTGACAACTAAATCGATTAACCGACTAATCGTTGCTGCTCTGGTTTTCTGTCGCGGGCATTTGATTCAACACACTCTTATTCAACACATGATCAGCTCATAAGAACTACGAAAATTCAAAAAACAGATGTATTTATATTTCTCCGCCTGCTGCTTTAAAAAAACAAACTCTTAATATTAAAAGTTGAGACTTCAGAAGCGTTTTGAAACTTTCCCACCGTCTCCTTTTCTCAGGCGAGACAATATTTGTTTCACATGGCGTGATCTATTTTCTGCTCAGCTGCAGGTTTTTTGCTCCTGCAGCAGGTGAGGGGCTGCTGGGAGGGGGGGCAGCTACGTCTGGATTAGCATTAGCTAAAACTCTCCACCAGCCTCCCCGAGTGTCATCCAGCCTGCTTAAGTTAAGGTGCAGCGACTGGCGGTGATTTGCATAAGTAATTAGCTAATGTGCTGTTCAATTTCTCTCCCATCTGGCCGGCTGAGCTACACCTCATTTCTCAAATTGACAGGCC
This sequence comes from Lepomis macrochirus, assembly GCA_024633595.2. Classification (NCBI taxonomy): domain Eukaryota; kingdom Metazoa; phylum Chordata; class Actinopteri; order Centrarchiformes; family Centrarchidae; genus Lepomis; species Lepomis macrochirus. Next base: position 31,132,902 of record JALXJV020000018.1, read on the forward strand.
GGTCACTATCGCTACCCACACTGCAACAAGGCGTCCACCAAATTAATTTGTCAACCTTCTCCTGTAATGGGACGTTCACCTTGAAAACTCAATCTACCTGAGGAGGTGAGAGTCCGAGAGCGAGCGGGTAAAGGAACAGGCTGCGAGGAGGCGCTGAAGATCTCACAAAAAAAAAAAAAAGCAAACATCCTTTGAAGAGTAAGAAAGCAGGTGGTGCTCGGTGACAGCAGGTGAGATTGGACGCGGGGAGTATTGAACCGGAGCGTTGGATGCGTTAAAGAAAACTACAGAACCACAAAGATCTGTGCGTGTGCAGAGGAAGGTCGGCGGAAACACAGCTCCGTTCTGCTGTTCCAACGTTCTCTGTGTTTGTCTACAGACCTGGAGGCCGAGGACGCACAAAACACCGATCAGCTGATCTGTGAGCAGACAGCGGGAGTCCAGGTTCAGCCACCTGTTTGACGAGTCACCAACCAGACTCTGTGCGATTTTCAGAGTATTTAAGAAAAAAGTCACATTTTTCATTCACTGTACGATGGAGAATAAAACTGCCTTTTATTTCAGTTATATTACTTCAGTATTTTAATTTTCTTGTACTCTTCCGTATTTGTGTGCTTTTTACTTCACTACATTTATCTTCAGTTACTTTGCAGTTTAATATCATAAACACAAAACATGAATCATGAGATCCTGCAGATGTAGCAGATTGAAATCAGCTCCACTTTCACGAGCTGCAACATGATGAACACATGAATGCAGAAAATATTATAATCAAATAACATAACAAATAGATTATTCATAAATGGGCCGTTCTGCATGTTGAGAACTTTTACTTTTGGCACTTAAAGTATATTTTGATGCTTTTACTCCCAGCCAGCAGGGACTAATATTTACATGAGAGTTTGAATTAATGCCATCCAAGCTGTGCTCCGTGTTACCTCCAAAATGTAACCCGTTATAGATTACTAGTTAGTTATATTCCAATATTACTGTCTCTGAATTGTAAAGCTTTACTTTTGTGTTGCTTTTAACGGGCGCATTATTCTGTGCCTTCGCAGGGGGGTTCAAGTGATGAGCAGATCTTATATCCTCGGATCAGGTGGCTCTTTGTCATTAAAATGAACAGTCTGATTAATAGCGGAGGGGGGGGGGGGCAGGATGAATCGTCTCCCCATTAAGAAAGACGCCGTGTGCATTTACACTGCAGGTACGGGCGCGTTACTTCATTGATTATTCAAGTCTCTGACACTCTGACAGGATCGGTCAGGATGGACTGACAGCAGCCTCTCCGATCAGGAAATGAATTCATTAAACACGCTGTTTACACGAGATCCATGATGATAAAGACACAGAAAACAAAAATGCAAGGCAAAAAATAGCCTAAATATTGTGGAGACCTCCTCCAGATTTTCCCAGATCATGTTGTCAGGGAGCTCACCGTGTATTTTAATAATATTTAACAATAATTATTGTTAAAAAATTGATTTATGATGTTGTTGTTTGAATATGATGAGTGAAAGCGTGTCTATATATTTACCTGTGAGTGTCTCTCTATCTGTTTGTAGCTGCTGCCTCTTGCCAGGACACTCTTGTAAAAGAGATTTTTAATCTCAAGGAGTTTCTTATCCTGGTTAAATAAAGGTTTGAAGATGAACGAGCGATACTGAGACTGATAATTGTTCCGAAATGTTTTCTGTTATGTTACTGCGTTACGGCAAAAAGCAACACATAAGTGTTAAGTGTGTTCCTCTGCAGCACTGGCTGCGCCGCGATGGGACGTGACTCGGGGGTGCGTTCACAACGCTGCCGCAACATAATGTTAAAATAATTTTCCAGGATATTTTACTTTCTGGTCACCTGTTTTTTTTTTGGGGTTTTCCAGGACGCCTGGGAACCCTGGAAACTCAGACACACATGACTTCATTTGGGGTATTGATGACTCCTCGGGGCATCCTGGTACTGATCATTAAAACGCAGCATCGCACACACACACCTCTGTTTTTTTGTAATCTAGCTCTCTTCCCTCCTGCTCCTCGTTCCCTTCATCCCAGAGCTGAAACGGACCGAGTGTGCGTGCGCGCATGCGTGCGTGTGCTCGGGGACCAAACCCGGGGAAATGGGCCAAAAAGTGAATCTAATGAAACCCCCCAAATTAATTTTCAGTCTCGATCTTCAGCTGCAGGCTGAGAGAGGGAGCGCTGGGACGAGAGACACTGACAGTGAAGGAGAGAGAGAGAGACAAAGGGATGGACTGAACAAAAGAGTAAACTGCAGTGAAGGGAGACGAGTGAACAGAACCAGGAGGACCAGGAGGACCAGGAGGACCAGGAGGAGACGGACTCACCAGTTCCCTGACCTGACACGTGACCGATGGGTTCCACACCTCTGCATGCGGACAAGAACGTCACGGTTCTGCAGAACCCGGATTACATCTAAGGACAATGTTGAGATCAGGGCTGCCCCCCTGACTAAAGGTTTTCCTGGCCGACGCACGTTTATGAGATTAATTCATTATTTAAATATATTTTTTGGGAGCATCAGAGGGTCGTCTGAGCTCCAGGCTGTCATCAGTAGCCGTGTCAACTGTGTTACACTACAGAGAAACACACAACAACTACAGCAGTAAAATCCTGATTTACATTCATTAATAACGGGGGAATAATAATGATCTGAAATATAACGGTACAACAGTCACGGGGCAGCGAGTACGTTTAATACTTTAAGTACATTTCCTTGTGAAGTAATATTTTCAATGCAGTACTTTTACTTGTACCAGAGTATTTTTGGTGCTGCTGAAGCCGAAGATAATTTTCACGTGTGTGCGGGATGTTTCAGTTTTTATTTAAAACCCCATCGCCTTCTTTTTCTTTAGTCACCGTGTCGCTTCATGTGATCACACAGCATGCCAACGAAGCCACAGACAGGTGGTGGAGGTGGAGCTGTCTGTCTGTCCAACTGCCTGTCTGTCTACCTGTCTGTCTGTCCAACTGCCTGTCTGTCTATCTGTCCGTCTGTCTGTTCAATTGCCTGTCTGTCTATCTGTCCGTCTGTCTGTCCAACTGTCTGTCTATCTGTCCGTCTGTCCAACTGCCTGTCTGTCTATCTGTCCGTCTGTCTGTCCAACTGTCTGTCTGTCTACCTGTCTGTCTGTCCAACTGCCTGTCTGTCTATCTGTCCATCTGTCTGTCCAATTGCCTGTCTGTCTATCTGTCCGTCTGTCTGTCCAATTGCCTGTCTGTCTATCTGTCCATCTGTCTGTCTACCTGTCTGTCTGTCTATCTGTCCGTTTGTCTGTCCAACTGTCTGTCTGTCTACCTGCCTGTCTGTCCAATTGCCTGTCTGTCTATCTGTCCATCTGTCTGTCCAATTGCCTGTCTGTCTATCTGTCCGTCTGTCTGTCCAATTGCCTGTCTGTCTATCTGTCCGTCTGTCTGTCTACCTGTCTGTCTGTCTATCTGTCCGTTTGTCTGTCCAACTGTCTGTCTGTCTACCTGCCTGTCTGTCTATCTGTCCGTCTGTCTGTCTACCTGTCTGTCTGTCTATCTGTCCGTCTGTCTGTCCAACTGTCTGTCTGTCTACCTGTCTGTCTGTCCAATTGCCTGTCTGTCTATCTGTCCGTCTGTCTGTCCAATTGCCTGTCTGTCTACCTGTCTGTCTGTCTATCTGTCCGTCTGTCTGTCTACCTGTCTGTCTGTCTATCTGTCCGTCTGTCTGTCCAACTGTCTGTCTGTCTACCTGTCTGTATATCTGTCTCTCTGTCCAACTGTCTGTCTACCTGTCTGTCTATCTGTCCGTCTGTCTACCTCACTGTCAGTACAACAGTCTGTCTGTCGCTCTCTCTGTCCAACTGTCTAACCTGTCTCTATGTCCAACTGTTTGTCTGCCTACCTACCTGTCTCTCTGTCCAGCTGTCTGTCTGTCCGTTTGTCTACCTGTCTGCCTCCTTCAGCTGTTCTCTTATTAAATTCCTTTGTACTCTGAGGCTTTTCACTCCACCAGCTGCCACCTCACTGTGTGTGTGTGTGTGTGTGTGTGTGTGTGTGTGTGTGTGTGTGTGTGTGTGTGTGTGTGAGTGTGCATTAAGCTAACATAGCTATTAGCTTTGATAGCAGTAGCCCTCCCATATGGCGAGCTAGCGCTGCTCTTTAATGTAGCATAGCACGGCCCTGATGTTGCTGTGGCTCCAGCGGTGCCCCCCCCCCACCTCCGTCCCCACTGCCATTTAGCTCTCCCTTCCACCGCGCCACATGCCGCAGCGACCTTGGCGTTTTCCAGCGGCACGCCCGCTGCCATCTGCAGGCGGCAGGCTTGGGCAGTAAAGCATCGCGACCCCGAGTTTTTTGGGCGCCGTTACGCCTCCGCCAGGGGCCCCGGCCAGATGGCACTACCCACTAAGAAGGGTTTTACTGCGGGGCTGAAGGAAGATGACTGCGGGCAGGCAGAGGATGAACTCACCCCCCCCCCCCACTCCTCCTGCAGCACTCTGCCAAGTGCCAAATCTCAGCTCCACTCGCCTCCAAAACGCCGCCGCTTCAATATTTCAGTCATGATTACCGGCGGCAGATGATCCTCCATCAGCCAAAAGGGCAGAGAGTGTCGGCGCGCCGCTGTCGTGACCAAAATCAAATCCCTGTCGAAAACTGACTCCCCTGCACCAACATCCTGCTGCTGCACGCCGTCTATTCATTTCCTCAGAGGCGTCACAGGTGTGAGACTCAGTGTGAAAGTACTCAGAGGATTACTTTCACTGTCCTCGAGTTTACTGCAACACGAAGACGCCGTTACAACACCGGGATCCCTCTCTGAGTGAGGCGCCGACCGATCAACAAATCAATACAAGCCGTTCCTTAAAAACTGTTAGCGCGCTGTTACGGCGATCCATCAAGCGGCGTCCTGAACTGGAGCAAAGAATTTCAGACTTCTGTTGGGGAGTTTTCAAAGTCTGACACTGAGGCCACAGAAAGAGGCCCCTTCAGTTTATTGGCTTAGTTTCACTCATTCCTGGATACCTGTGTGGCTAACTTACAGATATCACAGGAACTCTGGAAGGTTTTCTGAAATATTATGTTTAAATATGCAAATGAGGCGGTATCTGTGCTAATTTGCATGTATTTCAAGAACTGAAATCTGAACTCTGGATTAAATCAGGTTCAAAGTTATTGTTTTATTTTGTTGACACATTAGACTCAAACATTTCCACCGAGGGGATTTTAGATATCTGTTTTTATTATTTCATAAAACAGAAAATACTGCCAACAGGCATGAAAAACAGCACTTTTCTGCATGTTTTGGGGAATAAAATGTTCTATAAAACCTTCAGAATATAGTCTGGAACAATCCTGGGAAGTCTGGCGTCTGTCAGAGCTGCTACCATCATTTACAGACCCGATAAACCAAACAGAAGATCTAAATCACACCAAACTGAAATCTGAATAACAGCATGTCTGACCGCCGAAAGTTAAAGCAGGAAGAAGCTTTGAAGCTCAGAAAGGTTTGGCGACGTGTTTCAACATTTATCTTGTTTGGTTCTGATGATTTTACAGTTTCAGCGGCACCAAACTGAATCCACTCACCTTAAAATCTTCAAAACAACAAAAGCGTTGAGTTAATTTTATGTATTGTACTTTGAGTATTTTCCAGTAATTGTCTTTTTTTATAACTACTTCAAGGAAACTTAAAACGTCTCTTTACATCAGCTGCTTCGCGCCGCTGTGAGCTTGCACGCTCACGCACTTTGGCATCCGACTCCAGCCAACCACTTTTCTTTTGAGGTAACTACGGTAACGTCTGTTCCTGTCACTCTTCTGTGAGAAGGCGATTAAGCTAGCGGCGCCTAAATTTGGAGTGCGCACGTATTGGAGCCTTTACGGTAAGTGAAAGGGCCCAGAGCGAGCCGACAGGCAGGTTAGAGACTTTATCCTGTCAGTGTGAGAGTCCTACCTGCAGAGAGGCTGTGAAGGCTTCATGTTACAACATTATTTAGCAAACTGGGTCGGATGTAGAAAAAGAAAAGGATTGTTATACAGTCAACAAACGTGACGTTCGTGTCTGTCAGGCCACAGATTCTCATTCACATCGCAACGGATATCTTCATCACTTCAGGACTACGGGGTCAGACTGTTCAACGCAGAACCAGATTAATACTTTGTGATCAACATGACTTACTGATGATGTAGGAAACAGCATGTAGACAGTTGCATAAACGTGTCAAAGTGTTAAAGAATAATAAGAAATAGCTTTTAATGACGATGATGATGTGGAGGTCAAACAAGGAGCTTTGAGAATTTCTTCTTCAGATCTGAGAAAAACTGTTTTGTATTTTATTTATTTGCTGCGGCTGAGCGTCTAAAAGCACAATAATTTAAGTTCTTATGTTAAAATGGTTCATTGATTTGGAAGGAATCTTTACAGGTTGATGTATTTACAGTACACTAGTGCAAAAACTTCGTTTCTTGCACTTCAAATGTGCGCACATAATTTAGAGAGCATTAATTCATAGTATTTTGGTAATATTTGGGGTCTAGATGACTATTATTGCTGTTATCACCTTGCTGTGGCCGATGGAACTTCAAGGACCACGATGGAAATCAGTCCTGATGTGCGTAATAAAAAAAATAATAATGTGATTTTTTCAGCAGAACCTCCTCTGTGTTCTGGACGTTTTTAATACCGAGTCTGGGCGAGAGCCGGACGTCCTCAGCTGGACAGGGTTTGTCATAAAGCAGAAAGGAGGAGAGAGATGTCTCATCGGGGACCTTTCTGTCGATCCGACAAGCATCAAACACGCGACTGAGAGCCTCACACGTGACGCCGTCAGAGCCAGTTGTTGGTAAACGAGAGCGACTTTAAATCGCAGGTTTCCGGATGGAACTCTGGTACAGCTGACGTCTCCAGACGAGGGGGATTTACATCCAGCAGCATGATACTCCTGAACTTTATTACTTTATTGACATCACTGACAGCGGACATTGAACTAACACACACAGTCTGTCATTAGTGTGTGTCAGCAGGCGGATCAGATGAGACAAAAATAAGAAAACTGTGCTGGTGGTCAGGATGAAAATCAATACCTCCATCTTTCCTGTATGGGTGGGGGGGGGGCAGGAAGAGAGATTCTGGGTAAGTCCTGTCTTCAAATTACGTCTTACAAACTATATAACTAAAAATATATAATTACTGTATTTCTGTGTGTCCTTGTGTGTGTGGTGTTGTCAGGGTGTGTGTGTACATGCTTGTGTGTATTTTCCGCTGTGTCAGTAATATATGAATGTTTACCGACTTCCTAAAATCAATCAATCGATTGGTTAAATGGCACTGAACTGACTTCAACTGACTGTGTGTGCGTTTGTGTACTCCACGCACACGCACAAGCGCACACACAAGCGCGCGCACAGGTGATCAGTGTCCAACGTGACGACGTCTTTGTTCAGATTTGAGGTCAACAAATCCCGTCAGCTCCATCTGACCAACACACAGACGAGGTTGCCTCTGTGTGTGTGTGTGTGTGTGTGCGTCAGTCGGGGGTTGGGGGTCTCGGCCGGTACGTCGGCTATTAGCCACCGCGTTATCTCCCGTTAGTCGTCTCATCTCTGAGTCAAAGAGAATAAATAAAGAAGACTTTATTCCTCAGAAACACCCCGAAAGAGAGAGAGGGAGGTGGGGGGGGGTGGGGGGGGGGGGCATGAAGAAGAAGAAGGGGTAAAAACGCAGAAGAAGAAAATCTCCAATTCATTGAGATCAAGTCAATAACACTGTAATATTTATGAAGGCTGGAAGCCAGGCTGCCCTAAAACCCAAACTCCAGCAATCCTGAATTATAAATTGGTATTGATTTGTGTTGTGGGTGAGTGAGCTGCAGTGTGTGTGTGTGTGTGTGTGTGTGTGTGTGTGTGTGTGTGTGTGTGTGTGTGTGTAGCAGCAGGATGCAGCTCAGCTCAGCTGCTCGATTGTTTTCACGCTTTCACAGAAAAAAAAAAAAGTGAAGCTGCTTGTTTGGCAACAGCTAAAAAAAAAAAAACAACGCACGGAGAAGGTGATGGTGTGTGCGTGCATGTGTGCGTGCACGTGTGTGCACGTACAGTATATACCTGTGCGTAGACGTGTAAATGTGATTTCAGAGATCTCCTGAAGCTTCTCGGCTGCTGGAACCTGAATGTTCCCGTGAACTCAGAGACGCTCACCTGACCTGCTCTATGTGTTTTTTTTTCCCCGTTTCCTGATTGGACAGAAGCTTGATGAACCTTTCGGCTCAGATCCGCGCGACGTGTTTGAGATTTGGGAGGCGTGTGCGCGACAGCCTCTGACCTCGGATTCACGTACCTGCTGTGGACGGACAGGTGAGCCAGCAGGGCACCGTTGTTATAACCATGGAAACGTTCTTTCTCTGCCCGTTTAACCAGGTGGATTTTGGTGCAACAACTTTTAAATACTGAAGAAATATACAACGGAAATAAGGTTTAATTACTGAGCTCTGCGTCTGAAGGTCACGTGAGGCAGACGAGGAGGCTGAAAAGCTCGACAAACAAACATATGCGTGAAGATCCAGAGGCCTTCGCTGCTCCTCTTCATCAGCGCTGATGCGTCTGGCTTTTATTAACAACCAACACTTCAAATCAAGCTGACGACCTTTTCCTGGAGTCTGTCGCCTAAACTGCTGCACACAAACCAGACGCCGGGCGGGAGAATTAAAACGCCGCCTGGAGTCTTTTTTATTTCATTGTATTTAAAGACATTATTTAAGATCAGGGATGTCTTTTACAAGGCCGACCTGGTCGAGACAGCCGCAGAATCACAACGCCACAAGAAAACAAGATATAAGATACACGTCACACAACCTTATGTATGGACGCATGGTCAGCACCCGTTTGCGTCCCTTTTGAACAGTAAAGGCAGATGTAGGACAGGTATTCCCGAAGTGCGCGGCCCTCGGGGCGTTTGAGCTGCACGAAAGGAAGAATGTAATGACGTAATGACTACAAAACTATTTCAGGTTTGCTGGACATTTAATTTAAAAGTAATTTGAAACCGTAGTTTTACCATGTCGGTTATTTAGAAATATTCCCCCTACAGTGTGTCACGTGACTCCGCCCCGTCCAGCCCTGCTGACAGAGGTTAGCTGCTGGCGCTAACCGCCTTCACTTTCCTGCTGTTGGGGAAACAACGGAAATCCATTTTGTTAGCTGTACGTGATACGCCCTGATATCAACTAGCAGGGCTATGACTACGCCCTGATATCAACTAGCAGGGCTATGACTACGCCCTGATATCAACTAGCAGGGCTATGACTACACCCAGATATAAACTAGCAGGGCTATGACTACATCCTGATATAAACTAGCAGGGCTATGACTACATCCTGATATAAACTAGCAGGGCTATGACTACGCCCTGATATAAACTAGCAGGGCTATGTCTACGCCCTGATATATGACTACATGGACTATGACTACATCCTGATATAAACAAGCAGGGCTATGACTACGCCCTGATATATGACTACATGGACTATGACTACATCCTGATATAAACTAGCAGGGCTATGACTACATCCTGATATATAGACTAGCAGGGCTATGACTACATCCTGATATAAACTAGCAGGGCTATGACTACCTGATATAAACAAGCAGGGCTATGACTACGCCTCGATAAACTAGCAGGGTGCTTTGATCAACCAGCAGTGCTGGTGCTGCTGGTCAAAGCCAAGAGGTTAAGCTACAGTTGAAACAGTGAAGCCGACCAAAGCCTGCACGGACGGTTCCATGTAGGCCCAAAAATCACGTCAAAACCCTGTGACATCACATCGCACATGACAGATGTAAGCGTATTGTTTGGTTTATAAACTCTCAGCGAATCTAAAGAAAACTATTCGGCGATCAGTGCCGCTGCGTTGGTGTTTGGCAGGTGAGCCTCGTAGGTGGGCTGATTAAACGGTGACGATCCGAGTCACACAAACACTCTGAGCCATGAGACTTTTTGTTGGTGCAGCTATGCAGCTTCCAGAATTACGGTGTTTCTGCAGTTTGTCATCAAACCACGGTTATGCTGCACGATCATGCGCAGTATACACTGGTGCCAACAGGAAGTAGCTTCACTGCTGTCCATTCTAATCAGCGGGTGGTTCGTCCTTGCTAGGTGTCCAAACTGGGGGTCCGGATCCAGATCACATGCTGACACATGCAGGGAACGGAGGGAACCTGCACCTGATTACACACCTGTGCACCTGCCGCGTGACGTCTCCACTTACTAGCTTTTTCAGCCCTACGTTTCTGAGCGGACAGACAGACAGACGGGTGTTTTGGGGCATTATGTAACCCAAACCGTCGCCTCTCCTCCTCCCTCCTCCCTCCTCCGCCCGCCTCCTCCCCCACCCCCATATCACATCCCTCCATCTTTATATAGAAATCAATACCCGCTTAATCTGCCCTCCCCTCTCTTCTCTCCCCCACAACTGTCTCATTCTCACCCCTCCATCAACCTCCTCCCCACCCCACCTGTCCATCCACACCTCCCCCCTCACCCGTCTCCCTTCCTGCTGTCTGGACTCGCCAGCCTCAGATTTCACTCTTCACAAACCAGCTTTATTTATTTATTTATTTATTTATTTCTCATCTCTTTTTCCGCCTCAGGTTGTGTTTCCTGCTGTCTGGGGTTAAACGTCCTGCTGAAACAAAGCCTGAAAATGACATTATATTTTGTTTTGTTTTAAAGAATGGAATAAAAATAAGAATTAATTAATTAGTTGCTTAAAAAAAAACCTTCTTAGAGCTTTTACAGAGAAACTTAACATGTTGCTGTATCATGTTTTAACGCATGCTGCACCATCAGGCCTCTGCGCTAACCTTGTCCGGTATCCACATTCGTTCTTTCAAAAACACTCATCATCTAAGAAAACTCACTGTGCAGAACTCCATTCAGAAAATCTCAGATTTTATGATTCAAGTCTGACCATCTTCCCATGAAACATACATCCCAGCAGCTGAATAAAATTCTTGCTCTTGACACTGAAAATTATTGTTTCATTGAAAAGTACAGTGAGTTTTGGGGGCGTGTTTGTTCGACTGACAGCTGTCCTATCACAGTCAGCATGCACATGCTGAGGGCGAATCCTGCCTCTTATTGGCTCGTGGGGAAGCCACATTTGCACAACACAGATTCTTTGTAGAATAAAAATCCTTCTGAAATATTTCCAGATTCTTACAGTTTGGTGCTTTTCAATAAAATGATTTTAAACGTTTGAACGGAAATTTAAAAAAGTGAAGTTCCTGACGAGAACGTTGCTCTTTGTTTTGCAAAGTTAAAATAAACAGATTAACTTGATTTCATAACGAAACTGCTGTTTTTAATTGGGATGAAACACAAACAGGAACGAAACTAACGCGAGTAAAAATACCCAGATTAACAAAAACAACTGCCGACATGGCGCCACATCCGTCACCTAACCAATCACCAGTGATCATCCCGTCTTCTGACAGGAAGCAGCGGATGAGCCAAACAAACGTCTGCTGACACACTAACATGGCTACACACACACACACACACACACTCTCCCCTTCCCCACATCTGCTGGCGAGGCAGGAGCCCACGGATGGTCGTCCTTAATTAGCCACACCGCACTCATATTCCTGATTAAACCGCCGTGTGTGCGGCCGCGTGTGTGTGTGATGGAAGGTTATCAGTGCATCCTTAATTGGGAAAACACTCGAGTGATTAACAGGAGGAAGAGGGCGAGCGAGCTTGAGAATGAGCGGCATAAAGAGAGAGGAGAGAGTGTTCTGAATACCAAGAGCTCTGACCAACAACTCTGTGAACAAACTCAGACCCGACATCGTCTCACTGTTATCTCAGCTACAGTCGGGCCTGGAGGCCCCGGCTCCGGCAGCCCCCACATTTTTTTTTTATGTGGCATTTCGAAAATAAAATTGACATGATGAAAAAAAGTCATCACGTCGACTTTATTCTCGCAAAATTGGCAAAATAAATAAAACAATCTTCATCATCGATTTTAAAAATATAAATTTCGAGCGGCCCTAATACGACGTCGTCGTTTTCCATCATCTGCCAGCTGCTGAGAGACGCAGCGTTGCTCATTTTACAGCACAGAGCTTTATATCGGTGAAAGAAGAAGAAGAAGAAGAAGAAGAGAGATTGGTGCTGAAGCATAAACTACCGGTGGTGTGCGTGTGTCTGCGTGTGTGCTGAGATTAACAAGGTGATTTGCCTTGAGGGGGTGAGGTGCATGCTGGGAGGGGGATTTGGCGAGGAAGAAGAGGTGGTGGTGGTGGTGGTGGTGGGAGGGGGGCTCCCAAAGTTCCCATGATCCCCTGGTGAGTGCCCCGCCCTGGGTCGAGGTGGGGAGCGGTGGGCTTCCAGCTGAGCACCGCTGGATGTTGACACCGGGGCGGCTAACGAACCTGCAGGCGGTGATGTAATCGCATTTTAATTCCTCAATCTAATTAAGAGTCAACAGGAAGAGCGAGGGAACCGGCTGACGGACCCGGTGAGGGATCGAGGGACGGGTTCAGGGAGGACCAGGACCCAGATTCAGGTTTTCAGGTCGGTTTCTGGTTCACCTGTGTGTGCTCAGATCACGGCGTCCTGTAGAGGACAAACCTGTCGACCTGTCACGGCTCAAACGGCTCGTTTCTGGAACTGCTACAGGAATATTTTTGGCCAAGTGGTTTTAAAACTGTTGCTGTGATCTTTACTGATTAGTTTTGTAAATAAAAACATTTCTCAGTTTTATTATTCTGGATGTCACTCCGTCCTCTCTCGTGGGTTGTTGCGCTGTTTGTTCTGCTCAACATTTCTGAGGCGTCACATTAGACTCGGACACTTAAACAATCGATCGACCGATCGGGAAAATAACTGGCAGATAGATCGATGATGACAACAATCATCAGCTGGAGAATCCGGACTTCAGGTGGACCAGCTCTTCGGCCCCTCTGTCCACCAGGTGAGCTGACCTCCATCATCCATCATGCATAGAAACGCCCCCCCACCGGGCACCGCGGGCCACTGAACATTTCTCCCTGGATCACATCAAACCTGGCCGAGCCCCGAGGGCCCCCTGCAGGCCCCCGGCTCCACCGGGGCCTAATGGAGTCACCCAGACACGGGGACAAACCGCCACGCACACGTCTGAGAAGCAAAGCTAGAAAAGAAAAGGGAGAGGCTCGGAGAGAGAAACTGACTGAGGCTGCGGTTTTTCCAGAGAGGACAGTTTCTGGAAAACAGATCAGAGGTCAGTCATGAGATCTGTAAACACACTCAGCCGTCCCTCTGTACTATTCTCAGCCACATAAAGTAAACACGACTCTAAAAACAGGGCCGACACTTAACCTCTGACCTCTCTCTCTCTCTCTGTTTCTGTCTAATGTCAACTTTGTTAAAAACGCTGGAAATAAAATTCTACCAAACGTCTCCGTCCTGCTCGCAGAGACTCAAACGACGGGTTTTAAAAAGTGCTGAACTATAAGAACACGTCCCAGATGATTCTAATAAGGAGGAGAAAAACTCCCCCCAACGTTCAAACAGACCGCAGACCAGCGGGAGGAGCCGACTGATCATGATTGATTAGTGTTGTGACCGATGTGTGTTTGTTTTAGAACAAAGCGTCTCTCAGACGAAGTTTGAGCTCTTAAACGTGATCCCGAATGAGAAACACAATGTTTTGATTTAATAAAAATCATCAGATGTAAACCAGGTGTGTGTCCTCGTGTTAGAGCCCTCCGCGTGTGTGTGTGTGAATAATTCAGTGTGAACATCAGGCCACCTGCTGCAGCGTCCAGCCGCCATCTATATTTTAAAGCACACCGTCAACCACAAACACTCCACCAGATGCAGGAAATCCACGAGTCCATCCACACGGACAGACAGACTGCGTCCTCCATTACAGCGTCTGCTAGGGCTGCAAGGTTATGGCCAAAATCATAATCATGATTGTTTTGATCTAAATTGAGATTAGTCATTGATTTTAGGGACAACATGTTTTTACTGCACTTTGAAATTTAAATAAACAGGAAACTGCTTCCGCATCCATGTTGTGCTGCATTTCTGCTAATGTCCAAATCTCTACTTCAAAATAAAACCGGTCCTTAAAGTGCATCATCTCCTGGAAGCAACTTTTTACCCGGAAAGTCCACTGAGTCCGGCATGACGTTTAGATTTTGTTGTTTGGGTAATCAGTGTTTGCTTTTTGTGCTTCTTCTATGATTGAGTGGGCCACGTAGACCAAGAACCACAGCAGGTTCTTCACCGTCTGCACGGAGCGACAGCGAGGTGGAACTGTTTCTGAGAGGAACACGGGAGGACAAAGAGGATGTGGCGGCGGGAAACAGACTGGGAGCTGACGCAAAGTAAATAAAGAGACATGCAGAGTGTAGAAGTGTTATTTACACAGCACAGAGTATTTTAATAAAACTCTGTTTGACTGACCTGAGCCAATCAGGAAGCCATCTGCGTCATCGTTTCCACCTGTCAGCACTAACACGCCGGCCCCACGCCGTTTTCAAACTTCAGCGTTTTCGTCTGGACGGGAGACGTAGCAGAAGGTCTGAGTGTTAAAACGAAGACGTAGTCGTGTGGAGGTCGCCTTAGAGAAGCATTTACAACACGTTCTCATCCATCCCATCATTCATTGCGTTGTTTTTTGTACATGTTGGGCTCCGTGGTCAAGTTAGCAACAATAAATTGGAAGCGCCCGGCTTGACTTTTAAATAAAACTAGCGGTTAACATTAAACAACGTTCCAGTTTGGCTACGTCCAGGATCGCTAAAAGGAATCAAGGTTGACTTTGTGTTTCACATGGGAAACAAACACCGGCCTCCTGGTCGAAAGTCCAGTTTCTGGCCCACCGTCCTCCCCAACCACCTCCGTACTCTGACTTTTCTGTTGAACATCGTACTTTTAGCGCTGAACAACGGTGACGCTTTGGGACGAAGAACGTGCTGACATTTACCGTCAGCAGCTACAAACCTTCTCTGAGTCTGAACTGCGATATGAACTGAGGTTGGTCACATGGCGCTGAGACCGTCGGGTGTTGGATGCAAACCTGAGCAGCACAGGCGGAGATATCCTGAAACACTGGATCCTACATTTCCCATAATGCACCTGGATGGTGTCTTTCATTAGAGCCTCCCTGCTTGGTCGACAGCCGCCCCTTTCAACCCGGTTCAAGACCTGCATCCGCGTTATCAGGAAACCTGCATCCACAAAGGACGACCAGGATGAGTCCGAATTAAAATTCTTAAATTTAAAAATGTTGAATATCAAAGTGATTATTGACGGGGCTTCCTGTTTAAGACACTAATCACTGCGTCCTCAGTTCAAACACTTAAAAATGTATATATTGATTCAAGTATCTGGAACCACGTCCAGCTGCGCCCGGATCTTAACCCAGCCTGTAGTTACTGACAGTTTGTAAAAATAGTAAAAAACTAATTGGATGTATTGAGTTCCAAAACCTCTTCTATCAACAGCCGACCTTCAAAATAAAACACCTTCAGACTTTTCCCATGATGCACGGCCCCAAGCGGTGCTCTGTCCACGTCAGCGCCATGAAACAACGTTCCTTTTCCTTCCGTTACCAGCACAAACCTGAAAATCACGTCGCAGCACTTGACCTGCATGTACTCGCCGTCATCCAGAAACACCTGCGGCAAACCTCCGGGCGCTTCCTCCCCCCTCTGACTGGCTCTTCCCCTTGCTCCCTCACTCCCCCGTCGCCTCAATCTCTCTCTCTCTCTCCCTTCACTTTTAGCCTCGCCTGCCCAGTAATGTCCTGCTTTTATTGTAAATCTATACTCTTAATCTGGCCGGCTCCGATGGGCCTCGCACACCCGATCAATATGCTACGATTGCTGGGAAGGGTCCACAGGGGAAGATAACCCCCCAACACCGAGCCCCCCCACACACACACTGTACACCCCCCCCCCGTGGAGTTAACCCTCCGTAGGGTCCAACACACACTGTACACGACATAAAGCTTCACATCTCACATTTTGAGGCCGAGCGCTCGTCGAAAACAGCCACAGCTCCAAAGTTTGGATGGGAAGCTCTGTGATTGGATGACTGCTGAGTAGGTGAAATGCACTGTGGGAGTCGTAGCTGACGTTTCTCCGTCACTTCTCATGTCCACCAGCTTCCTAGAGCTCTGACCTGTTAGCAGAAAAACACAGCGGTTCGTCTTTTCGCTCGGATGATTCAACAGGAGAGTTTCATGTCCGTCCAAGTTACCGAGCCACCGTTCGTGTCAAAATGATGGTTGGCGGTGGAGTTAGAGCGTCCGCAGTGCTGACAGTGCCGCCGGTGAGCCAGCTAACTTCCTGTTGAATGGAGTGAAAAAAATGTGTGGCTCTTTTAGATTTTCCAAATGTTATCGACCGAATGGATCAAACTCTGATGGGAGACGCTAGTTTCAAGTCTTCTTCAACACAGAATGATGTTCATTTAGTAAATTATGGTCCCATTTAGAGGAACATAGACCAGGAAGCAGTGGAGGCTTTAGGGCGGGGCTAGAAGCTGATTGACAACCTGTCAATCAGGGCAGAGGCGACTCGTATCCGCTGCTCTGTGTACATTTAACCAGCGCCTCTGAAAAAGCTGATCAGGAGTCGGCTGTTCGTTTTGTCTTAAGCCTGTTTGTCTGTAGCTAAAATTAGCATCCCAGCTAATATCACAGTTAAAGCTAGCTAGCTCCACCCTCTCGTCCAAATATGGTCATGTCTGGTTCCAAAAAACGAAGATGGCGGCGGCCAAAATGCCAAACTGGAGGCTTCAAAACGGCGCTCTACAAATCAACGGGGGACGTCACGGCGGCTCACTGCTGCTATACAGACTGTGATTCTGTGAATCCAAATTTGACTGATGGGAGATCTCTTAACAGTAACGCAGCAAAAAAAAAGAAAGAAAAACTTTTAATGAATAAACAAAAACAGACAGAAAGACTGAAAATAAAGAAATAAAGAGCTGAAGGAGAACAAACCAATAAAAAGCTCTGCGCTGTTTCTTCTTCCTGAATCGTCTCTTTAAATCAAACCTCCCTCTCGCTCTGCAGCCTTTCTGCTCCCCGGAGACGATAAAGCATCTTAACTGTGAGACAAAGACGGCGTGCAGGAGTTTCTTTTTGCAAATGATGATTAATTCTCAAAATAGTCAGAGCTTAAAAAATAAAAACACCAGCGTCTCATAAAAACTCGCAGGCTTGTTTTGAACCTCTTCAGCCTTCATTTGCCCCTTAAATATCCCTTAATTTGGTTCAGATGGCAGATTGGGGCTGATGGGAAGTGTAGTTTTAATGTTTAATCTGACAGCAACACGTCACTGAGCTTCTTTAAATCATATAAAGTCAGTCTATAAAGAAAAATATCATTCTTTCCTATTCTTACTTATAAAAAAACATTTTTAAGTGAATAAAATGGGGGGCGGGGCCTGAGAGGGGGGGGAGTCTAAGTGGAGTGGGAGGCTGATGGTGTGCGGAGGTCAAAGGTCGCTCTCCATCACTAAACTCACCTCTCTGCAGATGACATCAAAGCTGCAAATGGCGTTGGAGGAACAAGTGGTGTGTGTGTGTGTGAAGGGGGGGTCGTGACCTCCATGTAAGGCCCAACCATTAAAGCAGGAGGGTGATGGTCACACAGCAGAGGAGAGGGGGTGGGGGGGGTTCTGGGTAATTAGAGCTCGGCCTCCTTGTACGCTCTGACACTCTGTGGCAATTTATTGCCCCGCTTCGGGCAACTTGTCCACCCATCTAATTGCAATATTAGCGTGTAATAACGGCGGTGTTACGGCGATCCGTCAGCGCCGTGTTCTGCTGCCTCGGCAGGATTTCGGCCATTAACCGGCAAGCGGAGGAAACAAAGCGACCTCTGAGAGGAGCATCATCGCACATTTATATTCACACACACACAGAGGCCTGTGAGCAGCCGGCAGCAGCTCTGCACCCGAGCGGCCGTGAAGCGGTCGTGCTGAGGTGAAGCAGCAGAAGAAGAAATAGAGACGCTGCAGCTCCTAACCAACAGCAGGCGAGGGAAACCCACAAACAGCAGCTGTGTCTCCGTTTATCTCACCAGCTTCCTCTGCGGCGAGAAGTAAATGTCAAAGATTCAGACACCAATAATCATTTAGAGACGTTAGTGTCATTTTCTTTATCTATCACTTGTTGGCCTGTCATCTCTGCTCGCAACTCTTTACCCGCCCTGCTTTCTGCAGCTGCATAACTTTTGCCACACCAGCCGGCGGCGAGTGAACCACCACACACGGTAAAAACCGACCGGTCCTCCGAACCAATACGAGGACTCATGCGTTGGACTCAGAGTGTTTCTGGGGTGAAAGCACAGAAACTGCTGCTGTGAGCACAACCGTGTTACAATGACCACGAGCAGGTGACTGTGGTCGGCGTTCTGACTGACGTGTGTCGGCGGTCAGTGAGAAGCTACGGCAGTAAGAAAGCACAGTATAAACATTTGCACAATGAGAGAACATGTAAAGCAATTAAAATGTGGAAGAAACAAATGTTAACAAAAGTTAAGTTGCAAAACAAAACAAGCTGCTGATTTATTATATTTTTATATTTATGAATCGTCACCTGCCAGCTGAATTTTCCCTTTATATAAATAAAGACATTTCCACCATAAATTGGAGCAGAAAATGTCTCCGGAATAAAACATTTTTGCAAAAATGTCAAATTTTTTTTGTATAAGTATATTTTTTGTGTGTGTTTGATGTTAATAACTCTGAAAGGATAATGAACAATATGATTTTAATATTTGGCTCAATCCGCTGAAGCCCACACGTCTGTCCACGTCGTCGTGTTTTATCTTCACTTGGCCGCACAATCGACCAAAAGAACATGTTTCTCACAGTAAGAAAAACCTCTGAAACGGAGAAACACAGGAACAAACCTGCTGTTAATCAGCACTACTGATGTTCGACCGCTGAAACATTAAACCCAGCCAGCAGGTCAAAGGTCAGACGTCACTGCAGCGAGACGGCGGATGGAGAAAAACCATCGAGTGTCACGTTAAAATATGAAACATGAACGTCGCAAAGATCCGATTTCACACAACAGCAGGAATAACAAGACGAACGTGTGTGTGTGTGTGTGTGTGTGTGTCAGCTTGATTTACTTCAGCGAGGCGTGAATTCACAACGTTAAACTGCTTTACTGTAGCTACTGAGCTGCATCATTTGCATGATGGGCCTCTAAACACACTACCCCCCCCCACCTGTGTAATGTGTGTGTGTGTGTATCAGCCGGAGTCACAGTAATAAATCCTGCATTTCTTAACAGGCGCTGAAATGCAGAGAAACAAGCAGAGCTGCAGTAAATCACAGGCAGAGGACTGACAGAGTGTGTGTGTCTGCACATATATGTGTGTGTGTGTGCGCATATCCATTAATATGCACAATAACTGTGTGTGTATGTGTGCGTGTGTGTTCCCTGGGTTAGCGGACTAGCATCCTAGCGTCCTGCCGTGTCCTAATTAAAGCGGTCGAGCTGCAGAGAAACGACAGGCAGCAACAAAAAACATTTTCCAGCAGAGATTTTTAATGTTTTTGATTTTATATTCAGACTTTAACACGAACAAACGTAACGTCACAATGTCGTCCACAGCGCCAAAATACACTCTTCAGAACTGTCGAGAAATGTTAAAAGAACGCACACTGACATCAGCGCCTGAAGGTCTCTCATTACGCCCCGTGCAAGAAGACGGTGAGCAAGATGGCCGCCTCAGCTCTGCGATCTCTGGTCTCCGTGGTCAGGTTAGAAAGAATAAGTGTGCAACATCAGAGCAAGACTTTCAAAATAAAACTAGGGGTTAACATTGTGAAACGCTGCAGTTTGGTTAGGTTTGGGAAAAGATCCTGGTCTGGGTTGAGATACGTTGTTACAGCAGATAATTTTAGACTTGTTCTGTGGCTCTGATCTCAACTTGGGTTGGGTATCGTTTAAAATTTTACCATACCAGAACCAAAACCAGTAGCCTTAAAGCTTTTTCCTTTAGCGGTGAGTCGCAAACCTCCAGAAACGACAGTCACAAGTAGAAAACGAGTAAAGAGTCTGTTTAAACTAAAGCCTCTCAAACAGAGCGAAGAGAAGCTGCACGTCCAGCCGATCAAACCAGCTACACCTGAAGCTGAGGCCGGAGGCTCCGTCAGGAAAATCAGCTGCTGCGCCACAAAAGCTTTAATTGATGTGATGGAACGGCAAATAAAACTGTACAGAGAGAAGTGTTAAATGATTCCAGGAGATGAAACCAACGGAAAGCCAAGCTTGTGGTGAGAAAGTGCCAACAGAGACGAACACGCCTGAGACGCAGCCGAAGGTGAGTGGCTGTTAAAAAAAAAATCAGCGTGGACTGAGCACGTGCAGACGTTTTTATACAGTTTATGGTGCAGGCACATCAGGAGAAAAAAGCGTAACCTTCTCTTTCTTTCGGCGTGTTTGGCTGCAAGCAAAACCATAAAAATAGATCTGGTTACAAAAAGTCAGCCTAGGTATCGAAGTTCTGGTTTGACTGGAGACGTTTCGAGTCTACTCGATACCGGGCTGTTTCGGTCGGTACCATAAAGGTAAAGAGCAGCGATTCCCATCCCTAATCTCTACCCTGACCAACACTTTGGGATGAACTAGAGCCGGATCCTCTGTTCCAGCATCAGTATCTGACCTCACAAACGCTCTTCTGGATGAACGAACAGAAGCTCCAACATTTTGCAGAAAGCCTTCCCAGAAGAGAGCAGGCTGTGTGACAGCAGGAGGGTTGTATCGCTGTCTGGAGCTGCAGTGCTGTGTTAGCTTCATGCTAGCTTCATGTTAGCTTCATGTTAGCTTCATGTTAGCTTCGTTAGCACTCTGCATCACGGTATTTGTGCCAGCGCTAACTTCACCTTTAATTAAATCACGCTTCTACATCTGCGTGTGCCTCACTCCTCGCCGTTTGTTCTTGATGTCGCGCATGTTGCCAGTCAAAGCCCTTCAGCCAGCCGGTAGAGTTTTATCGTCCCTTCTTTATAAAGGAAGCGGCGGACAGCTCTGACTCTGTTCGCAGCACAGCGGAGACGCACGCGGCTCTACCCAGCAGTACCCACAATGCCTTGCGCCTGTAGATGGTGGCTGCACATATAGAGTCCATCTGATGTGTGACAGAACACACAGAGAGGTGACAAAGCCTCTGAAAACACCCATCAAACACACACACACACACGGCCGAGGTGAGAGGACAGAGTGTGTGTGTGTTTTATGTGTGTGTGTGTTTTATGTGTGTGTGTGTGTTTTATGTGTGTGTGTGTTTTATGTGTGTGTGTGTGTTTTATGTGTGTGTTTTATGTGTGTGTGTGGACTCAGATGTGTTCCAGTCCAGCTTGTATGAACACGTGTGCACTTTATGGATTTTCTCTTATATATGCATGTGAGTGTGAGTGTGTGTGTGTGTGCGCTCGTACAGTATTTGAGTGTGCATCACCTGTGTGTGTGTGTGTGTGTGTGTGTCCTGGCCGCAGTCCAAGGTCTCTCTAACGAGCCAACATGGAGTTGGTACTGACCGCCTCACTCCCTCATCCCCCCTCTTCCTCCCTCCTGACCTACTCTGAGGTCATTGGCTTCCGCCGCCGCGCCCTGACCAACCGAGGCCGGGCGTTGTGACGGACAGCCGTTGACTCCAAGGACACAGAGGGCGGAGGGATTAGCCGGCGAGGACGAACGCGGTGTTAATAAAGGATTGTGATGCTGATGTTTTGAATCGCCTGATTGGCGGTCTGAGTTAATATTCACGCTGAGGGCCGGCGGGAGTTTCTTTTTTTTATTTCTTTATGTGGCATTGGAGGAGAAATAAATGAAGGCATCATCGCTGCTGGTTTTAAAAAACACAAAGTCAAGGCAGCAGGTTTGGTCAGGACCGGGTCGGGGCGTAAAGATGCAATCGAGGGGGGGGGGCGCTCGTACTGCAGCGTTTAAACGCTTTTATTTTTTTCCCCGTGTGGTGTTGATTAGGCAACTCACAAGCCGAAGCGTCGTGTCGGAGGCGAAAGGTGAGGAGAAACAGAAGCAGGGAGACACAAAGGAATCAGACTGATGTCGGCTGTGTTTGTGCTCAGCTGGACGTCAGCAGCAGCAGCTTTATACAAATACAAACATCATTTTCAAACTATAACTCGAGGATCCTATCGGGTCTTATACTGGCTTCTCATCCTGCCAGGTGATCTCTATTTTTTCCAAATGTGTCAAAGTCACACAACAATCTTAACGTGGCAACCTGCATCAAAAGACTCTCTAATGGTGCGTTCAGGGACCCGGACCTTTAAATCAGGAACACATTTGGCTGAAGAAACACAAGAATGTAGGATATTAAACGTGACAGCAGCAGATTGTGTCTGATTAATTCACCTCCGACAGACTTTAATTATATCTTCTGTAAAACATGAACCCAAAACTCCGCCGTGTGCGTTCACAGCACCCGATGTGAGACGAGTCCTGGACCCGAACCCGACTCCAGACCAGTAATCCATGAAGACAGACAGAGACACAGCAGCAGAGACAGATATAAACCTGTGGCCAGGTGAGCTCCTACCTGTCGATGATGACGGGGTCGGAGGGCGTCTCGTTGCGATTTCCGCAGCTCTTCTTGTCACAACACCGACTGGAAGACAGAAAAACACGTTTTACACGTTGAGTGCTACATGTAGACCGGGAGCGAGCCAGCTAACGTTAGAACTCGCAGCCAGGAGGCCTGTTGATGAAGCATGGTGGTTCTCAAACTGTGGGGCGTGGCCCCCCGGGAGGACAGAGAGGGAACTAAGCTGAATGATCAGGATTCTGGTAAACTCTGCAGATGCAACGGTGCCGACCTGAATCATTTCTTTTTATTTCAATCAAATTCGGCTGCGCTCCTTTTTATTTGTTTCTCCCCCAATATTGTTAATGATTGATAAGAATTCAGTCTGTTTACGTGTAGTGGGTGGGGGGGGGCTGTTTTCGGCTTTTGAAAGGGAGTCAGGACAGAACAAGTCTAAGAACCACTGATGCAGCATCAATAGAAACACCAGCTACGATTACACTGATTACAAAAGGGCAGGAACTGTATTTCTGCTTTTCACAGGTAAAAAGTGAGTCACAGACACAAAGTGCAAAAGTATTTATCATATTTCAGGACATTGTATCTCAGAACAAGCATCAATATACAGCCTGAAACATCTTATTTTGTCCACAACTGAAATATATTCAGTTTGCTGTCACAGAGGAGCAAAGAAACTAGAAAATATTCACATTTAAAAGAGAATTTTGACCTATATTTCTATAAAATGACTCAAACTAATTAAGTAATTATCAAACCAGCTGGCGATTAATTTAATTGCTGACAATAGGATTAGTCTTTACTCGTTTAAATGAAAAAAACACTGGACTCAGTTTCAGACAGATTTCTGCAGCGTGCACGTTCATGTGTCAGCGATAATATAAAGCATTACTCAGACAGGAAAATAAGACTCCCACATGTTTACATTTAAATGCTCGTTGTAAAGGCCGATTTTGTTTTTTAAACTCCAGCGTTGCTCCTTTACTTCAGTAAACAATCTGGTGACCAGACAGGAAGCCGGAGGGACAGCGGGACCTGAGGACCCAGGACCTGCTGGACCTATTTAGTAACTTAAAACATTAAAAGTCCAACTCTAATCTAACTGCCTGCTGGAGGTCCTGTGGAAGCGAGAGAGAACCACTTCCACATTATCTCGTGTCCTCGGTGTCCCGGAGGCAGATTTTAAAAAATGAAAATCTATTTTAACTTTAAAGTCGTGTACCTCTGGGATCTCGAGGAGCTTCACTCTCACTCAAAGTGGGATAAATACCTACTGAGGGTTTTGTGAGTGCCGTGCAAAAAAGGCTCTGACCAGAAAATCTCTGAAGAAAGAAAAACCAAACGTTGATGAGTCGATTGATTTAGCAAGAGAATTACATTTCAATTGAGATGGATAGCTTTGAGGAAAATTGGACAAAAAGGCTTCTTATGTGTCACCTATAAGGCCTGACTTTACATAGCAGTATTAATAATTAGATTAAGTGCAGATCTGCTATGTTTAGAAAACACTATGTGCTATAGAAATAAAGGACTTGCAAAATAAATTTTCTGTATTAACCAAAAAAGGAGCTTTTATTTTGAAATTCTCCCCGTCCAGCTGAGCGGGGTCCACGCCAAGGTCACTAACAGTTGGACGGTGCCCAGTGATGGAGGCACCACTGTGGACCACCCCCCCTCCAATCCTGACCCCCAGTGTGCCGTCGCCCCCTGAAAACCAGCCAGCCAACCGGACGGCTGCTCGCCAAACAGCCAGGTAGCCAGAGGGCAAACCGGCCGGCGAGCGTTTCATCCCACCAGCTGCCGACTCCTGGTCCAGAGCGTGTGGAGGCATCCGGAGGGAGGAGGCGGCGCCGGGTTTCTGTTTCGGCTCTGCAGGGGACGGGTGGAGCCAAACGAGGCGGCCGGTGTCGCCGGGTCAGCGTGGCGTGTTGAACAGCAGCGAGCTGAGTCCAACACATTAATATCCATCACAGACGGAGAGGAGGCGCGTTTTCCTGCTGCAAAGTGTTCAGTGAACGCACCACGAGGGATAGAGGCAGTCAGGGAACAAACTCTTATTTAAGTATAAAAATATTTAGACTTTTCAGAGGGACATATTTTCCTTTTAGTTGCTACTAATTACTGAACATATTTATCACCAATAAAGTGGAACAAAGTTCAAAACGAGTCATTTGTTCCTGAACCAGTGGTTTGTGTGTCGTGTGTTTTTATGTGTTTTATGTTTTATTTCTCTGTAAACCTGCCGTTTAATCTGTGCTCTATAAATAAAAATTTATTGGATTAATTGGAGGTAACTGGGTAAACTACCGAGCGAAATGACTTGTTTCACCATCAGAATGTGATCCGCTCTGTGACATTCTGGCTACACCAGACGCACGTTTACAATCTTGCCCCCATTCCCGTTAGCGGAGCGCTAAACCGGAAGTTAGCCTGCTCGGCCGGCGAAAGTCAACACGGTGGACGCTGTAGCGCAACTGCTGAATCCACTGAGAGACTGAGCAAAACACTCAACCCCTCGTTGCTCCAGAGACGTGCGACCTCCAACGTGTATAGCAATTATAAGTCTCTTTGGATAAAAGCGTCAGCTAAATGAATAAATGTGATGTGATGATAAATAATCAGGAACGGACACATTCGGACTTAACGGGCTTCAACAGTAACGGGAGGCGGCAGGTTACAGCTGATTCTATAAGAATCAGACTCTGGTGCTCATTTCTGTTAAATTAAGTGAACGACTGAATTGTGGAGAATCTAACCGATCTAACGATGTGCAGCGTGTCCACACTGACACATTGATCGTAAGTTTAAACATTAATATTTGTATTAACGATCTGAGCAGCTTAGAAGCAGCTAAAGCGGCGACCCCGCCAGGTTTAAGAGGTTTTATACATCCAAAGAACTTCTATAAAAACCAGACCAGGCGTCTAATGGAGACCTGCGTTTGTCCCAATGTTCCCACAGCAGGACAGGAAACAGGGCAGGAGGCTGTTAGTTTTACAGTGTTTTGATTACAATTAATCCAAATAACAATAAAAATCTTCCATCAATCCATCGTCAACCGCTTATCCTGCGTACAGGGTCGTGGGATAATAAAAAAAAAAATCTTTCTGGATTTATTTACTTTGATGAAGAAAATTTGAATTAACTAACATTTTATTGCACTGAGCTACAAGTAAATATCAATATCTCTGAATGACACCTGGCTCAGTTACCATGCGTCAAAACAGGAACGGAGACCTTTGACCTTTGAATCTGACGGATCCTCGAACCTCCTGCTCAGTAATGTTCATTCACTGGCTGTGTCAACACTTTTTAACACAACTGCTAGTCTTCGTGCCCGAGGAGGAAATCTCGTGTCCAGCTGCAAGTTGTTTATTTTTTGGTCAAATCAAGTCCTGACTGACTCGAGTCCAAGTCACCTGGTTAGATTAAAAAGACTTCACATAGAATAAATACAATGTCAGAGATAAAATTAGCTGCTAGTATATAAACCAAATAAGCTCTACGTTCGATAGATACGTGAAAATGTCTCATTAACATGATTGTCCCTGTCTTATTTTTCAGACGTCTTTATTCCCGTGTGTCTTTCCCTACACGAGGAAGTCTTCCTCTCGCCAGGCTGCGGGTGTAAATAAGAATTTGTTCTTAACTTAAGCTTAAATGAAAGACGTTTAATAATCTATAATATTGTAACGCTGACAGGAACCGTGATGCTTTTTACAAATCCTTTACTTTCAGAGGAGTATTTCTAAACCGTAGCAGTTGTGTTTGAGTCAGTCAGATTTAGCCTTTAGAGGAAGCAACAGGACAGAAGCGTAACTCTGTTAAATGTAATTTTGAACACTAAACCTCAGCGTGCTCTCTGAATCAGATCCATCCGTCATTAATAACAACAACGCCGCCTCCACCTAATTCTCTGCCTATAATAATCTCCTGACAAGCATCTCTGCACAACCGACTCGCGTCTTCCTCTTCCTCCCTTTCTTATCGCTGTGAGGGTCATTAACATATCTTCCGGTAATTCTTAAAAATTAATCATATTGCATATGACCCGCGACGTCCAATTACGCTCCTGCACTCGCCCCATGCTGTCCTGAATCAAATTGCCATTTGACAAACAAGCGTCAAATCGGGGCTGTGAATGCCAAATGAGACGCTTTATGAATCATTTATCACGCCGTTTGATCTCTAAGTACAGAAAAATCATAAACTAAGCGCTGTGTTTGTGTCCCCGCTGCCTCTCTGTCTCTGTATGGATCTGTATGTGTGACTGTTGCCATAGAATGCGCCACAATAATTTATTCCCCCAGCTACTTGGAACCATTAGTGAAAGTTCCAGGAGACCAATTAGCATTGGAAACCCACTGGTGCTGCTGTGGTGACAACCTCCTCCAAACTGCCAAAGAAGTGTTATAAACAAACTGGACCCCAGGAGCACTGCCGGGGCCCCTCCAGGGACCCGGGGCCCCTTTCCAAAGACGAAAACAAACCTTGGCTGAGCGTCCACAATATCGCCTTAATGACGTTTCCCCCCGGGCCGCAAACAGGCTAACACCGCGGCCGGCTAATGACTGAGAGAGACAACACACACAAACCTGAGAGGGAGTGTGAAGCCGTGAGTGTGAGCGTGTGTGTGTGTGTGTGTGTGTGGCTAAAAACAGGCAAAAATAAAACAGAGTGTGTGTTGTTGTTGTTGCCGCTGTCACTCATTTCGTCTCTCGTCGCCGCAGCAGAGAGGCTCGTCAGGTCGCTGTACAGCCGCCACACACACACACAGGCCCCAAAAATAATTCAGCCACAGGAGCCAGTTTGGCCGGCGAGCCTCGGCCGGGCCACACAAGCATCATTACCGCTGGCTGCTCCTCCTCGCCGCTCAGCAGCCACTTCAGACGTCGCCACAAGTGGAATCTACTTAAGGCACAAAGAGAAGGTTTGTCCGGGCACGCCGGCGCTCCACCATCACACACACTCACAGACACAAAAAGACCTTCAAAGGCTCCCTGAGGATCGCGCAGCGCGGCGTCAGACGCCGGCGTTCGGATCACAGCGTCCAGATAACACCGAGCAGGATGGGCCGGCAGCGCAGGGCTCGCTTTCAAAGGGCAAGTGTTGTAATTACCCGGAGGCCTGGAACGCCTCGGCGGCAGCAGCCAGGCCCGGTGATTCGCTGCAGCCGGCCTGCTGCCAGCGCCGCCTGGCCTGGACCGCCGCCTTCCTCTCGGCGAGCGCGGCGGCGGGGTTTTTCTCAGCATCGCCTGCAGCCTGGCAGCCTGGCAGCCAGGCAGCCAAGCGAGGGAGCGAGGCGGTTGCGAGGCGAGCGGCCCGGAGCTGGCGAGCCTCCGGGAGCCCGCTGGCAACGCCGGCGTGCCAACCTGGCTGCTGCCGGCGCCGTGCCTGCTCACTGGTTTGTGATTGGTACTTTTGGAAAGCGGCAGAGGCCCGTTTAAGAATGGTTAAGGTGCCGCAATGATACGGCGGAGAGGTCAGAGCTCACACACGCTGCAAACAATCTGACCCAGACGCTTAGAGCCGGTTCGAGTCCTGTGCAGAAAGATCACATCACAAGTTAAGAACACGACCGCAGAACGTGACGAGAAACTCGGTTTATGTGCAAAGAAAACATCATCACTGCCTGTGAGAAACAGAGGTGGACGAAGTATTCAGATCCTTTGTTTAGTAAAAGTACTAATATCACACAAAATACTCTGGTACAAGTAAAAGTTCTGCATTGAAAATGTCCCTTAAGTAAAAGTATGTGAGTATAATCAGGACAATGTACTTAAAGTATTAAAAGTACTCAGTATTAAAATGGAAAGCAGGATTTTACTGCTGCAGCTGTTGAACTGGAGCTCATTTTGAAATATTTAGTATCAAACTGCAGCTAATAATTATTTTCACAATGAATTCATCTGCTGATTATTATAAATGCCGTCACAGTTACACAGAGCGACGCCTTCACAATGTCTGTTCTGTCCGACCAACAGCACAAACCTCAACATTATTAACAAACATTCAAATTATTAAAATAATTATAAAGGAAAAGCAGCAAATTTTCACGTGTGTGAAGCTGCAACCATGAAGAGGTTTTGCATGAAAAACGCCAAATAAAGTTCTGTCAAACAACTAATGCACCAGTATAAACTGTTGGGGTTTAATTTATAATCAAACATCATATTTTATCAACTACTCATGTGTTTTCTGTGTAAAAATCTGACTTTGTAAAGTAACTGAAGCTGTCAGATAAATTCAGTGAAATAAAA
Organism: Lepomis macrochirus; assembly: GCA_024633595.2. Taxonomy (NCBI): domain Eukaryota; kingdom Metazoa; phylum Chordata; class Actinopteri; order Centrarchiformes; family Centrarchidae; genus Lepomis; species Lepomis macrochirus. The sequence goes on from JALXJV020000018.1 coordinate 31,161,733, forward strand.
AGGATGGAGCAGAAGGAGAAAGAGGGATGGAAAGAAAATACTCAAGTACAAATACGTCTAATTTGTTTTTAAGCAAATGTGCTTAATTACTGTCCACTGCTGAGTAACATGTAAACATCACAGGAGCTGGAGGTCAGAGGTCAGAGGAGGATGGTGTACGTACAAAGAGAAGGACTTTTAATGTTTCTAGTCACTGTTTAGTTTTGTTTTACAGGAAACACCGTCTCTCTGTATCCCGTCGCTGCCAGAGCCGAAACAGAACCACGACACAGATTAGATCAAACAAATTTAATAAGTCGTCAGTGAACATTTTAAAGTTCAGTATCAACATTTCTGCGAGATGCGACGTCTCTTAATTTATTTTTTTGGATTTAGGAAAGAAGCAAAAAGAGGAAATGAACAAATGAGCAGCGGGACGTGAGACTGGGCGCTGAAAGAACGTCATCGTTCTAAAAGCTGAGCAACATTATTTGATTCTGCATTAATTTGAAAATCCCCCTGTAGAACCGCTTCACATTGTTTACACACAGGAACATTTATATTTCTACTATATCAGGATGGAAATTAACACCCGCCGAATGCAGGTGGATTATCTGTTTTGGCGGCCAGATGGTGGAAGGCAACATTAACGGGTAAATATATTAAATATATATATATATATTCACCACATAATTTCTATTTCACGGTAATTAGCAGCAGAACGGCGTTTTTGTTGGTTGCGTGTCACACTTAAACTGGTCTCTGATGTACCAAGGGATCTAAAATTGTCCCCAACTTTCCCAGCTCAGAGGCCGGATTAAAAATCCGCTCCGTACCTTTCATAAACTGCAGCGAGCCGGCAGATTGGCGCAATAGCCCTGTGAAACGAGGCAGCGTGAAAGCTGCTAGTGTTTGGAGCTAATGACAAAAGTTGGAGTGTTTTTAGCTTTTAGCTGGTAGCTGCTGGTCCAGTCAGTCTGACACACCGTCAGGTCTTCTACTGGTCCTGCTGTCCTCTCCAGAGATCAAGGACAATGATCCATAAGCTGTATAAAAAATGTTGATCCCACAAAAGCTGTGATGCTGCGGACCAGGACTCTGTCAGAACCAGGACTCAGTCAGAACCAAGACTTAGTCAGAACCAGGACTCTGTCAGAACAAAGACTCAGTCAGAACCAGGAAGCCAGAAGACGGTGATGAGCAGGCTTAAATTCAATGATAAGCAACAAGAGTGAGCTGTGATAAGATTTAAGTTCAATGATTAATAAGCATCTTGTAAGTTTAGAAAACGATTTATTGTTTCTGTTTTAAGTACATTTAACAGCAATAATATAATTTTGCTTCAAATTTCACTCTGGCCTCTTCTTTAAGTTTGTTAAGGACGGAAACAAATGTCCAACATGCACTTCCTGTGCTCTTCTTCTTCTATCCCCAACAATTACCTTGTATTGTCTGCACTTTCTGTTAACTCTTCCTTCCTTCCATATGTATTTACCCATTGATGTGATTTGTACCATGAGCTCTTACTAGTATGTATTGCCAGGTGTAGATCTGTATTTGATGCTCTGTTGATGCTTGTAAGTTGTTCCTCAAACGTAAGTCGCTTTGGATAAAAGCGTCTCATAATGAGTAAATGTAAATGTAAACGTGACACGAAAGGCAATTTATTATGTTGGCCGGTAAAAAAACAAACAAACGCTTGGCCGGTGGATGTTTCCATCTTCCAGCCACCTTGACAGGTGAGCCAGAAGGTTCATTTCCACCCCTGTACTGTCCTACACAATACTTCTTTCTAACAGTTACAGCACACATTGATGTGATTATAACTCCCACTAAAGCGAATTATCTTCTGTATCTGACGGATCAAACGCTGCTCCGTGGGGTTATTTTAATACAGGGACATTTGAAAACTCTAAAACAACTCTGAACTGCTGCGAATACTAAAATCTGAAGGAAAACAGATCAGACTGATATTGATTTTAATACTAAACGAATAAATAAAACTAACATAAAAGTCCTATCCTCCTCACAAACACTGATAGTCTTTTTCTACACATAAATAACCATTTATTAAAACTCAATCTTTATATAAACAAGTGATTTTTGCGTCCACCTACCAGTGGATCACTGTGTCTTTGAGCTGAAACAAAGCTGCCTAAAAGTTAATAATTTGGAGGTTTCTCCCAGACAACAGCCGTATTTATCTCCTCAGTAACTTCAGCTATAGCTTCAACATAACATGGACAAAGAGGAAACAGGGGCGTCCTCCACCTGTAGGCCTTGAAACAGGTGCAGCCAGGTGAGTGTGATCCAGGTAGACAAACCAACAGGGACGCCCGTAAAGACACCTGGGAGCCCTGACGCCAGAGAGACAGAGATGGAAAGAGTCGGTCTCTGATCCCTCACTCATTAGCGAATGGAAACACAGCATCCATCAGGGGGGAGAGCTGGTTAATAATCGCACTCAATCACATAATGACTGAAGCTCCGAGACGCAGACAGCCCGCCGTCATTATGGAAATGAAGCTCGTATCGAAGGAATCTCGCAGGGGGGGAAATGAGCTCGACGCCCCGATAAAAAGTCAGAGGAGGAGGGAAGTGTAGAGATACTGAAGTTCAGGGCGAGGAGGAGAAAACACAGAGCAGGTGAACGAGGAGAGGTCGAACGACAGGACAGTGCAACACTGTTCTGAAGCCCGAAGCAGGAACTGGGAACTCACATTTAAACCAGTTAACATATAATCCAGTTTACTCCAATTTAGCTATATGTAAACCAGCACATTGCCCACTTGGTCCAGTTTACATGTAAACCAGTTTACTGCACACCTGTAGAACAGCACACCTAAACCAGTTAACTCTGCACATCCCCCAGTTTACTCCACATTTAGACCAGTTTAGACCAGTACGGTGTACCGCACATGTAAACCAGTTTACTGCCTGTACATTTACCACTTTATTCAAATTTGCTCCACGATGAAACCAGTTCAAACCAGTTTAAATGTAAACCCGTTTACTTAACAAATACACCAGTTAACTGCAGACATAAACCTGTTTACAAGACAAACCAGGTTCCTCCACATTTAAACCGGTTTATAACCAGTTTTTAGCTTTACACATTAACCAGTTCACTGTCACTGGGACCAGTTCACTTTAACTGGGACCAGTTCACTGTAACTGGGACCAGTTCCCTGCAGAGCCAGATGAGTTGCTTTCATCAGACCTGAACTAAATTAATTAAATGTAAAATCCAAACGAGTTTTCTCGTCTACATGAAGAGAAAAACTGCCGACGCTTCAGATGTGTGTTTGTTATGTGTGTTGTGTGCTATTTTTACCCACCCCCACTCCTCCTCCTCTTCTTCTTCATCTTCTTCTTCACTCCTCACTCTGAACCAGTAAAACCATTAACTCACAGACGACAGCAGAGACACGCAGGGCAGGAACGTGTTGATTGGTGTGATGAACGACAAACCAACAGCTGCTCTTCTTTTCCTCTTATAGATACACAAACGCACACACACATCCATGCAAGCCAACACACCTACACACAACCTTTCATACCTAAATGTTCATACATGCAGCTGTGCAGAGTTATATCTACTGAAGAGTGAAATAACAGAATTGAAAGATTGTAAAATTTTAACGTTGAGCAGAGGTGCATGTTTGAAACGTTATATCCTATAAGAGAAATGTTAAAACGTCCTATTTACATTATTTACAGTAAACATGTGTGATAATTTACCTGCTAAATGGTAATTCAGTATAACTATGGACGATGTTAAAAGGAAGGGCGAGTTTTATTTTGAAGTTTGAAGGAAGGAGCTTTTCTGATGGCGTGAACGTGAGATGTCGGCTGCTGAAGTCCATGTCAGCGAGTAACAGCTCAGTTTGAACGGCACCCGTTTGTTTGGGTCATTGTTTGAAGCTTCCACTACGCAAGTTTTAGGAAATAATCAGCAGACTAATCAATAATGACAATAATCGTTTGTGTTCAGTCGCCCTGCCTCCTTTGTTCTCTCCATCCGTCTGGTTGTTCCCTTGTTTGTGTCGTTTGTTGATTATGCTGTTGAGTGTCTCTCCTCCTGGTTGTTTAATTAATCTAATTTTTTGGATTAACTTTTCAATGTTCATGTTCTTTGCATTCCTGTTTACTCAAAAAATAAATAAATAATAATGATAAAATAAATATCACTAACTGTACCTGCTCTGCTGCCGACTGTCCCGCACTTCTGGGGTCCAAATCCCTTGTTACCTGTGTCGTGGGGTAGCTACCACAGAATAATTAACTTAAATCCTCTACCAGTCATTCAGCTGGGCCAGAATGTTGGCTTATGGCAGTGGTCGGCAATAGGCGGCCCGAGGGCCAAAACTGGCCCACCAGCAATAATGTCTGGGCCGTGGCCAGATTACTTTGATAGCGGCAAAATTAATAATTATAGCGGCTGGTGCTGAAACTGATCTCAGTCATGAGAGCAAAAGTTACTCACATAATCACTTCCTCTTAAGTGATTGTGCCTACAAAATAAAAGCATGAGAACATTTTTATAGCAGCTCTTTATGTCGTGTTTGATTGAAAGCTTTTACTTTGAAAACTTCTTGAAAAGAGGCTCTGGCTTGCTTGACACACCTCTGAAAAAGCCGTCCTGCACATGCTTAATTGTGAAATGTAAGACGACCTCTTCACAATCAATATATTGAAAAAGAAAGAAAAAAATTCAAGCGGCAACCCTCTGAACGGGAGTCCTGTGTAAATATAGGAATATAAATGACGATGTTCTGGCGGCCATCAAATGGCTTGAAAGAAATTTGGCCCGATGCAAGACTACCTTTCCGACCCCTGGTATATGGTTTGTGGGCTTGTTTGCCAAAGTGTTACTAAAGCCTTGGCGAGCATCTTTCAGTGGTTCCTGGATGTGTTAACATGGCTGCTTTTTAGTTGTTAAGTGGTTGCTCGGTGTTGGGACGGGGGTGCTAGAGTTTTCTGAATGGTTACTAGGTGTTCTAGGTGCTTCCTGGAGTGAAAATAAAATAATTCAAACTCAAACACGTCATTGATTTCCTTGACATTTACGTCTTCAGCTACAGTACAACTCTACTTGAACATCTAAATGTGACTAGGTATCTTTAATGTAGACAAAACGTAGTACTAAAATTACACCGTGCGACACCAAAGGGTGTTTGTTTTTTATCTTTCAGCTCTGACATGACGACTATGCTGTTAATATACACATAGACACTTCCTCTGCAGCATAATTAACACTCCCCACACACATCCAGTACCCTACCAACCCCCCAACCACACACACTCACACATACACACCACACAGTGGCTCGATAATTACACCGCGCATGTATATATGTTTAATGATGCTTCAGATCACCTGAGAGTAGAAATTAAAAAGTGCAGGTCCATCAACAAGTCATTTGTCCTGCACAAGGGTGCCACGGAGCAAGGCACCAGATCCCCAAACAGCCTCCTGTGAGATCATTATGATGGGTTTATCACTGCCGGGGTCTTACCTGCACATGATCTCGTGGGTGAGGAGGACGCGACACATCTCTGGATTCTTGTCCTGACCTTCGTACAGGATGGCCTGAAGAGACAGAAGCACAGAGAGGAAGGTGAGACACTGACTTATTGAAAACACACAGATTCACACAAAAGAATCTTAAAATAAGTGAGAGTCCTGTACGTCTTAAAGCCAGTATTTGTTAAGTTCTGAATTGTGGTACAGCTAGTGGTATTTTCATAAAAGACGCACTGGTGAACCGCCTCACTGTACTGGTGAACCAGCTCACTGCGCCGGTGAACCTCCTCACTGTACTGGTGAACCACCTCACTGTACTGGTGAACCTCATCACTGTACTGATGAACCACCTTACTGTACTGGTGAACCTCCTCACTGTACTGATGAACCACCTTACTGTACTGGTGAACCTCATCACTGTACTGATGAACCACCTTACTGTACTGGTGAACCTCCTTACTGTACTGATGAACCACCTTCACTGTACTGGTGAACCTCCTCAGCTGGAACAACCTCACTGTACTGGTGAACCACCTTACTGTACTGGTGAACCTCCTCACTGTACTCGTGAACCTCTTTCACTGCACTGGTGAACCTCCTCACTGTACTGGTGAACCACCTCACTGTACTGGTGAACCACCTCACTGTACTGGTGAACCTCCTCACTGTACTCGTGAACCTCTTTCACTGCACTGGTGAACCTCCTCACTGTACTGGTGAACCACCTCACTGCGCTGGTGAACCACCTCACTGTGCTGGTGAACCTCATCACTGCACTGATGAACCACCTCACTGTACTGGTGAACCTCCTCACTGTACTCGTGAACCTCTTTCACTGCACTGGTGAACCACCTCACTGTGCTGGTGAACCTCCTCACTGTACTGGTGAATCACCTCACTGTGCTGGTGAACTACCTCACTGTACTCATGAACCTCCTTCACTGCACTGGTGAACCGCCTCACTGTACTGGTGAACGTCCATCAGGATCAGGTTCACCCTTGAACATCTGGGTCAGCACCAAAAACAAAGTCAAACACGGCCTCCAACCACTTCCTGCACCTCCACCAAGTGCTGGTGAACCTCCTCACTGTGCTGGTGAACCTCCTCACTGCGCCGGTGAACAACCTCACTGTACTGGTGAACCACCTCACTGTACTGGTGAACCTCATCACTGTACTGATGAACCACCTTACTGTACTGGTGAACCTCCTCACTGTACTCGTGAACCTCTTTCACTTTACTGGTGAACCTCCTCACTGTACTGGTGAACCACCTCACTGTGCTGGTGAACTACCTCACTGTACTGGTGAACCTCCTCACTGTACTCGTGAACCTCTTTCACTGCACTGGTGAACCTCCTCACTGTACTGGTGAACCACCTCACTGCACTGGTGAACCACCTCACTGTGCTGGTGAACCTCATCACTGCACTGATGAACCACCTCACTGTACTGGTGAACCTCCTCACTGTGCTGGTGAACGTCCATCAGGATCAGGTTCACCCTTGAACATCTGGGTCAGCACCAAAAACAAAGTCAAACACGGCCTCCAACCACTTCCTGCACCTCCACCAAGTGCTGGTGAACCTCCTCACTGTGCTGGTGAACCTCCTCACTGTGCTGGTGAACCTCCTCACTGTACTGGTGAACCACCTCACTGTACTCATGAACCTCTTTCACTGCACTGATGAACCTCCTCACTATAGTGGTGAACCTCCTCACTGTACTGGTGAACCACCTCACTGTGCTGGTCAACTACCTCACTGTGCTGGTCAACTACCTCACTGTACTCATGAACCTCTTTCACTGCACTGATGAACCTCCTCACTATAGTGGTGAACCTCCTCACTGTACTGGTGAACCACCTCACTGTGCTGGTCAACTACCTCACTGTGCTGGTCAACTACCTCACTGTACTCATGAACCTCCTTCACTGCACTGGTGAACCACCTCACTGTACTGGTGAACGTCCATCAGGATCAGGTTCACCCTTGAACATCTGGGTCAGCACCAAAAACAAAGTCAAACACGGCCTCCAACCACTTCCTGCACCTCCACCAAGTGCTGGTGAACCTCCTCACTGTGCTGGTGAACCTCCTCACTGTGCTGGTGAACCTCCTCACTGTGCTGGTGAACCTCCTCACTGTGCTGGTGAACCTCCTCACTGTACTGGTGAACCTCCTCACTGTTCTGGTGAACTACCTCACTGTACTGGTGAACCAGCTCACTGTACTGCGTTGTTGATCAGGATCAGGTTCACCCTTGAACATCTGGGTCAGCACCAAAAAGAAAGTCAAACACGGCCTCCACCCACTTCCTGCACCTCCACCAAGTACTGGTGAACCACCAGTACTAGTGTACCAGTACTAGTGTAGTGTGAACCACCTCACTGTGCTGGTGAACCTCCTCACTGTGCTGGTGAACCTCCTCACTGTATTGGTGAACCAGCTCTCTGTACTCGTGAACCTCTTTCACTGCACTGGTGAACCTCCTCACTATAGTGGTGAACCTCCTCACTGTACTGGTGAACCACCTCACTGTGCTGGTGAACCTCCTTACTGTACTGGTGAACCTCCTCACTGTTCTGGTGAACTACCTCACTGTACTGGTGAACCAGCTCACTGTACTGCGTTGTTGATCAGGATCAGGTTCACCCTTAATCATCTGGGTCAGCACCAAAAAGAAAGTCAAACACGGCCTCCACCCACTTCCTGCACCTCCACCAAGTACTGGTGAACCACCAGTACTAGTGTACCAGTACTAGTGTAGTGTGAACCACCTCACTGTGCTGGTGAACCTCCTCACTGTATTGGTGAACCAGCTCTCTGTACTCGTGAACCTCTTTCACTGCACTGGTGAACCTCCTCACTATAGTGGTGAACCTCCTCTCTGTACTGGTGAACCACCTCAGGTCAACTACCTCACTGTGCTGGTCAACTACCTCACTGTACTCATGAACCTCCTTCACTGCACTGGTGAACGTCCATCAGGATCAGGTTCACCCTTGAACATCTGGGTCAGCACCAAAAACAAAGTCAAACACGGACTCCAACCACTTCCTGCACCTCCACCAAGTACTGGCGAACCTCCTCACTGTATTCGTGAACCTCCTTCACTGTACTGGTGAACCTCCTCACTGCACTGGTGAACGACCTCACTGTACTCGTAAACCTCCTTACTATAGTGTGAACCTCCTCACTGTACTGGTGAACCAGCTCACTGTACTGTGTTGATCAGGATCAGGTTCACCCTCGAACATCTGATCTGAACTAATGAGACCGCTGATTTGTTGATGTGTACAGGTGTTGCTTTTATTTTGTCCACCCCTTACCTCCACACTCAGACTGGACGTCAGCACCAAAAAAAAAGTCAAACACGGACTCCAACCACTTCCTGCACCTCCACCAAGTACTGGCGAACCTCCTCACTGTATTCGTGAACCTCCTTCACTGTACTGGTGAACCTCCTCACTGCACTGGTGAACGACCTCACTGTACTCGTAAACCTCCTTACTATAGTGTGAACCTCCTCACTGTACTGGTGAACCAGCTCACTGTACTGTGTTGATCAGGATCAGGTTCACCCTCGAACATCTGATCTGAACTAATGAGACCGCTGATTTGTTGATGTGTACAGGTGTTGCTTTTATTTTGTCCACCCCTTACCTCCACACTCAGACTGGACGTCAGCACCAAAAAAAAAGTCAAACACGGCCTCCAACCACTTCCTGCACCTCCACCCCATCCGCCCCCACACCTCCACCCCATCCCGGCCCCCACACCTCCACCCCCTTTTGGTGGTCTGAACCTCCTCAGGCCTTCCCAGCATCCCCTGCCAGATGGCTGGCGGCGCCCCCCTCCTCACCCCTCACCGAGGAGCTGTCATGTCAGCGTCCGGATGACGGATGACCGCTGTGTGTATGTGTGTGTGTAGCTTTTTGTAATACCCTGGTGGTTGTAAATGAACTCCAGTAAGAGCATGTGTGTGTGTCCCCCCTCCCCTCCGATGACCTACCACTACCTCATCCACCTTTATAGTCAAAACAGACCTCCGCCCTGCACACACACACACCCCTGGGGGACAATACTTTTAGGATAACGACCACTTCTGCATTATTGATCCTGATCCTGGCTCTGTTCCTCTGGATTAAAATGCTCCAGTTTGACCAGGAGGGATGTGGATTGCATCAGCGTCCCCACCACACACACGCACACTCACACACCACATACTGTGTGTAGATTTGGTGGTCGATATTTATACATCATCATTCCTGATGCAAGAGTCCCGCGAGTGTGTGATTGCATGTCCACTTTCATGCTTGTTTGTGTGTTAATGTCCACATTCTGCTGCGAGCGTGTCCTCGTTATGTCTGTCTCTGTGAGGACCAGCTGCACTTTTACACCTCCACTGTGAGGACATCTTAGAAAGTGAAGACATTTTGGAGAGAAAGGATTTTGTAAGGTAAAGTGAGGACATTTTGGAAAAGTTAGGATATAGTTGAGAAGTGACAGCATTTTCGGACAGTGAGGACAGTTTGGATAGTGAAGATATTTTTCAAAGTGAGAAGATTTTAGAAATTGGGGACATTTTTAGAAAGTCAGAAATATTTTATAACAAGAGGACATTTATAGAAATTGGACAATTTAGGACATTGAGGACATTTTTAGAAACTGAAGATATTTTTAGAAAGTGAGGACATTTTTAGAAAGTGAGGACATTTTTAGAAAATGAGGACATTTTTAGAAAGTGAGGAATGTTTTATAACAAGGGGACATTTTTAGAATATGGACATTTTTAGTCAGTGAGGACATTTTTAGAAAGTGAGGAATGTTTTATAACAAGGGGACATTTTTAGAATATGGTCATTTTTAGTCAGTGAGGACATTTTTAGAAAGTGAGGAATGTTTTTAGAAAGCGAGGACATTTTTAGAAAGTGAGGAATGTTTTATAACAAGGGGACATTTTTAGAAAATGGATATTTTTAGAAAGCGAGGACATTTTTAGAAAGTGAGGACATTTTTAGTAAGTAAGAAATGTTTTATAACAAGGGGACATTTTTAGAAAGTGAGGACATTTTTAGAAAGTGAGAAATGTTTTATAACAAGGGGACATTTTTAGAAAATGGACATTTTTAGGAAGTGAGGACATTTTTAGAAAGTGAGAAATGTTTTATAACAAGGGGACATTTTTAGAAAGTGAGGACATTTTTAGAAAGTGAGAAATGTTTTATAACAAGGGGACATTTTTAGAAACTGAAGACATATTTAGAAAGTGAGGACGTTTTTAGAAACTGAAGAAATTTTTAGAAAGTGAGGAATGTTTTATAACAAGGGGACATTTTTAGAAAGTGAGGACATTTTTAGAAAGTGAAGATATTTTTAAAAAGTGAGGACATTTTGGATAGTGACAATATTTTTGGAAATGGACATTTATGTTCCCTTCACTTCTGTTCTTCGGCCTGTTTGAGGGTCCAGACTTTGCTTCAGGGTTCAGGTCGGGATTAGGCTCACATACATACACACTGCATGCGCAGCGTCCGCAGTTCTGTCTTCTCGTCACAGCTGACGTCACCCCGAGGCCCTCAGTCTCAGCGTGAGGTAACTTTCTGTATAAAAGTTGCTCCACAGTCCAATCTGCATTAATTCAGCTCTGACAATCCCACGGACGTGGGGCCCCTAACAGGCCCTTGACGGGGTTTATCGATCCGCAGGGACTCCAGCCGACCCGTCTGTCAGGTCGGACTGTCGGCCAACGGGGTGTCATGTAGTGGGAGGTGAAGGTGGAGACGTGTGTGTAGCTGTCATGGAGGAGGGGGGTGTCAGGATTATTGTCTCCAGTGTGCTGTCGCTGCGCCACATTAGGGCCTATTGATCGGTTTCCCTGGCTGACGCTTAGTGGAGGAGCCGCTTGGTACATCGATCGGTGACATACCGACAGGGACGAACCGGCAAGGGTGGGGTGGGGTGTGATATGACTTGGGGGGGGGGTAAATAAGTGGGAGGTGTAGCCGGGAGGACGGGTGGAGCATTAAACGGGTATTTGAAAGATTTTATTTAATATGAAGAGACTGAATTAGTCGATGATTTTAACCACCAGACCCTCAGGGGCCACAGAGGCCCCAGGGGCCAGAGAAGCCCTAGGTGTGTGTTAGCTGGTTTTAGTAATTTGATAAATTGAAATTCTCTTCAGGAAAGCACAACATTGCTAAGAAGTTGGGTCCATTATTCTTTAACTGTTGTGTTCCTGTCTTTTAGAGGAGGCCTGCATCTGAATCTAGTTTACAGAGCTTTTTATTTTCGTGCTCATGGGGGCAATTTTTAGGTCGTATTAATGCACCACAGGAGCTCAGTTTGGTCTCTGGGTCCCCAGCTGTATGATGAAGCTGCACTGAACTGGCAACAAGTTAGATGCACCAAGGGCATCAGGAAAGTTCAGTATAAGAAACATGTTTGTCATTTGCACAGATGCTTTTAAATAAACTGACATTAGAAATGACTGATTTGTGCATGCATTCTAACTATTGTTCTTTTATCAATTAAGATAAATTTCATGCTCAAACTCTGTTTAAAGAAGTGCAGAAACAAGTCAGAAATTAGTCATTAACAACCAAGGAATGAAACACGGGTCCAAATATTCACAAAACAAGAAGAGAACAAAAAAAACACAGATTCAATCCAACACAGGACGCACACAACACACAAAAACTTTATGAAATTAAAAAACTATAAATACTATGTGAATGCATGAACACTACAAGGCCCTGATAGAGAATAAAAAAAATCATTATTAAACTTATTATACATAAAGTAGCTGACAACTGAATTTAAAAGCTAGTGTCAAATTTTATAATTATGAAACTAATTATTTAATTACTTTTTTTAAATTAATGTTTATTACTTTTGGCTCTTGTTTTAAATGTTCTGCTCTCTGTTTTCAGATGTTACTAATTTAAAAAAAGAAATACCACAAAGAGCATTTAGATTATTGTCCTAAGATTCATAATGATAAAAAGTAAAGCTTTAGGTGTGAGGAGCAGGAGGAGCAGGAGGATCTGGAGCTGAGCAAACTTCAGGAATGAAGCTGGGAGGTCGGCCGCCAGGATCGACTGGAATTTGGAAATATTTGGGGGCTTTTCTTGGCAGAGAAATCGTTCACAGGTTCAAATCCCCAAACGGCGTTCTGACTGAGTGAAAACCGGAAAAGTGGGAGGAACGAGGAGATCTGGAGTCAGCTAAAGAGTGAGCTGCACCGCTGGAAAGGAAAATACATCAGCGCTGCTCGAGTTTAGGAAAGTAAGACGGGCGAGGAGGAGGAGGAGGAGAAGAAGGAGGAGGAGGAGGAGGGGATTCTTCAGGAAGCGGGGAGTTAAAGTTTGTGAAAGGGGGACAGAGTTTGAAGGAAAATTCTGAGGGTTTTCCACAAGACTGGAAAGTCTGGCTGGTTGAGTAAGTGGACCGCTGGGTGCCAGGTGAGCTTCTCAGTCAGTCAGAAGACAGGTGTGGTGTTTCACTGGAACTAAACCACAAAATGGGGCTATTACATTTCAAACTAACAGAGTTAAACATGTTCAGCTTCCAGTCTTTATGCTAAGCTAAGCTAACAACGTCCTGACTGCAGGAGCAGGATGCCCGATAACATATTACTGATCCTGTGTTGACTGTCAGTGGGTCCCCAACAACATTGATATAACGGAGCATCAGCTGAACACAGTTACCCTGATGAGAAAGAAGCTGCAGAGATGAGCAGTATTTCTTCTATTTTAACTAAATACTTTATTTATATATATTTTATTTGGTCATCTTGAATAAACAACAGACATGAAATCCCAACAAATGATGCTCTCGGGAAAACAGACAAAAACAAAAGCATTTATCAAACATAACATTAAGTATAACAAATAAAGGAGACGAGAAGAAAATAATATCAATAACTATGTATTTCAATTACTGTCAAGTATTTTGTAACTGGTGTCTGACCGGGATGAAAATAGAAACTTTAGAGTGGAGTAAATTTGTATTTTCAAAGTATTTTCTCAGTGATTCATAAAACTAGACCAGGTCAAAACGTCGTATCTGAAAACCCGCAGCGTTACGAACTGATCAACGCGGCCCTTCCCTCTCCAGCTCCGTTTGAGAGATTATTCTCATCTGCAGGAATAATATTCCCTCTGTGCAGGTGACTGAACAGGCTGTGAACTGTAGTGGCTCGGTCTCAGCAGCCATGTTTGAGGTGGACAGAGAGAAAGTTTTGACGTACTGTGAACGGCCGTTTTCAGTGTTGCTGTTGTTTTTACAGTTTTGCTTGGATACAGTAGAATTCACCTTCGTGTTCTTCCTTCCATTACCGTTCACACTCTCACGAGAAAATCTGAATGTTCAGCGATTTTGTACAAATTCAGAATGTCACAAGTGTATTTTCCTGTCTTTTAAAAATACTGCACACATGTATTTAATCTTGATACATCTTCTGGCACCAGTACGCTGTATTTTATTTTGACACATTTATTTGAGGGGTATGTTGTATTTTACATGTGGTGGAAAGCAACTAAGTACATTTATTCAAATTAGAGGTATTTGTACTTTCCTTGAGTATTTTATTTCCATGCCTCTTTCTCCTTCTGCTCCATCTCAGAGGGAGATGTTGTACTTTTACTGTACTTGTATTTGACAGCTTCAGTCAGATTTTTACACACAAACACATGAAGAGTTTATAAAATATTTTGTTTAGTTATAAATTAAACTCCAGCAGTTTACACAAGTACAGCTGAAACTATTAGTCGGTTAACAGAAAATTACTTTTTTAATGGTTGAAGTCATTTTTCATTTAAAAACATTTCACGTGAAGATTTGCTGTTTTTCCTTTTGATTATTTTAACGTGTTTTGAATCAGTCTGAGGTTTGGACTGACAGAACAAACACTGAGTCACTTTGGGCTCTGGGTAACTGGGACAACATGTCTCACTATTTACAATATTTTTCCAATCAAATAATGGAGAAAACAATCAGCTGATTGATCCACAATGAAAATAATCATTAGCTGCAGTCTGATACAAAATACCTCAACAAATACAGCAGTAAAATCCTGCTTTATACGAATGCACGAGGAATAATAATCTATTATAGAATATATAATAGTAAAACAGTCACAGGGGACATTTTACTTTAAATTTTAATACTTTAAGGAGATTTTCCTTCCTGATTTTCCTCCTTTCACTTGCATCATATTACTTAAGTAGCATTTTCAAGGCAGTACTTTTACTTGTAACAGAGTATTTCTCTAGCAAGGTATTACTAATTATATTTACTTAAGTAAAGGATCTGACCACTTCATCCATCTATTTTGCTTTATCTTTTAAATAAAAATATATCCGGCACACTTTGTTCCTGCTGGGCGCCGCTGCTCTGTCATTGTCCTGTTGTGGATGTTGTTTGGAGTCCATAGCTCGTTCTAAACATCATTTTGTGAGGTTTTAAGAGCGTTTGTATCCTCTCACCTGTTTGGTCATGGAGTCTATCAGCCGAACAAAGAGATCCTGTTCCGTCCTGATGCCTGCAGAAACACAAACACACACAGCTTTCATAATTATCTCTCTGAGTCTGAGCAGGAGCCTGATGACACATTTACACCAACATACATACATGCATGCATTAGCCTGCTATGCTAATTTAATCTCAGTATGCATAAAAAAAAGAAGAAGAATCCCCAACACCAACAAAAGATGTGATTCCTAATAATGTGCTGTAAATGAATTCTGTTATTATTTATGTCCCGGTAGTGTATTTATGTTTTCTGTAGCTCTTGTCATCCCGTCCCGGCTACGCTAACCCCCCTCAGCAAAAACAAACATTAGCGCAGCTCCAGAGCTGTTTATTATTTATAGGCCAGGCCGCCTTTAACTGCCGAGCGCTCCGCCGCCCACCCCGTCGCCCCCCCCCCCGCTGCCTTTTTCCTCAAGGATAACAAGGAATCCTCATTCTCCGACAAATTAAATATCAATCAGGGTTGCTTGTCTTTTATTAGCTATGCATCCGGGCGTAAATGTGACACGCACACGACATGGGGTGGAGGAAGCAAATTGCAGGCAACACCTGTTAGCGGCGGAGGAGCTCTAATTGTATTGGATGCTGTGGGTTTGGTGTTTTTTTCTGCATGTTTTTCGGGCCGTTTCCTCGCAGCTTCCTCTGCTTTCTAATTGACATGATTCACTTCTCGCTCTGCGGCTGAGTGCTGAGCAGTCTGCAGCCTAAATGGCGGCTATCCGTCCCGGTTGCAGATGAGGTCAATTACCTCCGTACGATGCTAATCCAACGACGCCGACTCATATTAGAGTGATTTATCCCCCTTTGGAAGAAAACGCTCTTTTATGTCCCACTTTATCTGGTGTTTCTGCAGGGGTCTGAGAGCATTACCGCCGTCCTCCTCCTGCAGGTCTGGACTCGTGCCAGCACAAAGCCGAGCTGTGTGTTTTGAATCAGCAAAATAGACCTCCACTTCCCCCCCCCCCCAATGGACAAAACAGAGTTCAGGTCTGGTCGGTTGTCAGATATTCCAGATGTCTGCAAAGCTGCTCGGTTTCTCCGTGTGTGCTGATAATGAAAAAGTTTTTTTCCAGCCTCACAGTCTTAAAAAATTGCACAGTTCACTTCACTACACGTCTGCTGAGGTGACCTTTGATAGAAAATCCTTCTCTACAAACTCTAATTCATGCAGGAAATTTCAACTGCAGACCAGCACAGGCAGTTTCACCTGTGGGGAAACACCAGTCATTACCTCAGCTTCATCAATCAATACTGCAAACCTGAACATTCACCTGACCTACAGTCCTGCCATTTAGACTAGTTTTAATTTCACGCTGTCAATCACTTTATTTACGAGCGTGCCACCGCCAGCAGGATCTTTGTATTCGACTGATTTGCTTCATTTGACAGAATTAGGAGGAAACATTATTGCTGCCTGGATTACAATTTGAATCCAAGAAGTGTGGCATCACCCTCATCCTGCCTCAGAACCAGCAACAACAGACGTTTCGTTACGCTGCATTCGTCTCTCACGTTTCCTGAACCCTAATCAAATGCGTTAAGTTGCCTAAACAGAACCATAAAAACATTAATCCTGCTTTAGTTTTAGGAAAAACTACTGAAATATATATCAGGTAAAACATTTAATTTCTTGTTCTGCCTCAAAAATTGACTTTTTTTCTTATCTGATTTTTCTAATCAGCGGGACAACGTTATTCCTCAGCACCGTTTCCAGATCCGAAATATTCATATATTCAGCCTTCAGTCATCTCGGCTCACCGTTGCTGTAGAGGAGCTGTAGCCTGTAATGGATCCCGTTGTTGGTCTTCTCTCCGTTGTACTCCTGGCACAGAAACACACAAATCACAGGGTCAGTTACTACAACATGTACAGGTGTCACCCGACACCGGAAACAGTCTCCACTCCTGTCAGGTGCATTTTTTGTCTGCAAGAAGAGAAACTCATTCCCGCTAACAAAAAGCTAAACAGAGGGATGAAAAGTTGGAAATGATAAAATCAGAAATTATGGCCTGGTAGTGTTGCTCCACAGTTCCTATCCTTCCTTTTGTCTTCCTTGACAAATTAACCAAGAAAGGCTAATAATAAATGATCAGTTAAATCAAAACGATTAGATAAGCCAATTCCACTTTCTAAGTCAAATTAATGAGCAACAAAATCTTCATACATTCATTCATTTAGTAAATTATGGTCCCATTTAGAGGAACAAAAAACCAGAGATCAGGGGAGGCTTTAGGGCGCGGCTACAAGCTGATTGACAGGTCGCTTCCATGGTAACCTGTCAATCAGGACAGAGGCGACTTGTATCCGCTGATCTGTGTACATTTTACCAGCGCTGCTGAAAAAGTTCATCAGGAGTCGGCTGCTCATTTTTCAGTAACTATGTTTTGTTTCAGGCCTGTTTGTCGCTAGCTAAAATTAGCATCCCAGCTAATATCACAGTGAATAACAGAAGCACCTTGCTAACCAAGCTAGCTAGCTCCACCCTCTCGTCCAAATATGGTCACGTCTGGTTTAAAAAAAACAAGATGGCGATGGGCAAAATGCCAAACTGGTGGTATTCCACAAACCAACGGGTGACAACTACTTCTTTTATACAGACTGTGGTCATGACGACCCTCTCTCTCTCCTGTCTCTCTATTCTGTGTCTATGTCTCTCTATCACTGATATAACACAGAGTCCCTGGTGGCTGAAGTTCTGTCTTTGTGCTTCTGCAGACGGCGCCAGTGGTGTTATGAAGCGCTCCCTCCACAGCCAGTACAAACAGGAGGAAGAGATGAAAATATCCTTCATCTCGCTCCTCGTGCACTCCCCGTCAGCATCTCTTTTTGCGGTTTATTTATCTCTGCTGACCCTCTCTCACCCCGTCTTGTTTCCTCTCCTTCATCTTCTTCTCTCTTTCTCTTTCCAACCTTTATTCCCCTTCTATTTCAGCTCTCTCTCTCTTTTTTTCTCTCTCCTTTCAGCCTCCATCAGTCGGCCGCTCGGTGCCAACGGTGCCCGGGAGTGTTGGCTCAGTCCCAGTGTGTGTTTGTGTGTGTGCGTTTGGGGGGTAGCCGGGCGAGAGACTAGAGGTCAAAGCAGAGGTGAGGTGAGCGAGTGGGTGGGTGGAGTATTTAGTGCCAGCTGGCAACGGATCAAACAACAAACACTCCCAACCTGTCTGCATGTTATTATCATTAGTAGTATTAGTAGTAGTGGTCGTAGTAGTTTTTGTATTTTATATAGTTAAACTCAAGTCTAGTGTTATTTTCTCATGTTCAGACTCATACGTACAACATGTCAGTGCGTCTCTGAACACTTCCTGACTTCCTGTCTGTGGCTCTGAGCACCTGAAGACTCTAAGAACACCTCACAGATATGTAGTATAATGTTTAAACAGAAACAGCTGCTCGCTGAAATAGTGCATATTTGGGGACTATTTTTAGCAGCTGATGAATCCACATTCGGTGTTCAAGTAGTGAGTATAGAGAGCATATAGAGTCCCACCCCCTTCAGGTGGACCGCCATAAGACCTTATTTCAGAAAAAAATTATTCGGCATCTAATGTTTAGATCCTGCTTGAACTGTGCCCTGAATTACACACATGATTTTAGTCAGTTTAAATATAATTTTAAGTCAAGACAGTTGCAGTTTGTCGTAAAAGTGTTCAAGTATAAGATTGAAAATAAATAATTATAAAGACTGCAAACCTAAAAGTCCCGTATGTGATGTCATAACTGTTACGTTACTGTAGCTAACGTTACTGAAGTCAACGTCACTGAAATTAAAGTTAGGTTACTGAAGCTAACGTTACTGAAGTCAACGTCACTGAAATTAAAGTTAGGTTACTGAAGCTAACGTTACAGAAGTCAACGTCACTGAAATTAAAGTTAGGTTACTGAAGCTAACGTTACAGAAGTCAACGTCACTGAAATTAAAGTTAGGTTACTGAAGCTAAACGTTACTGAAGTCAACGTCACTGAAATTAAAGTTAGGTTACTGTAGCTAACGTTACTGAAGTCAACGTCACTGAAATTAAAGTTAGGTTACTGAAGCTAACGTTACAGAAGTCAACGTCACTGAAATTAAAGTTAGGTTACTGAAGCTAACGTTACTGAAGTCAACGTCACTGAAGTCAACGTCACTGAAATTAAAGTTAGGTTACTGAAGCTAACGTTACTGAAGTCAACGTCACTGAAATTAAAGTTAGGTTACTGAAACTAACACGTTACTGAAGTCAACGTCACTGAAATTAAAGTTAGGTTACTGAAACTAACACGTTACTGAAGTCAACGTCACTGAAATTAAAGTTAGGTTACTGAAACTAACACGTTACTGAAGTCAACGTCACTGAAATTGATGTTAGGTTACTGAAGCTAATGTCACTGATGCTAACTTCACTGAAGCCAACATCACTGAAGCTAACTTCACTGAAGCCAATGTCACTGAAGTGAATGTTAGGTTACTGAAGCTAATGACACTGAAGCTGACTTCACTAAAGCTAACGTCTACTGTAGGTCTAAGCGTTACGAAGTCAAAGAAAGGTATTCATACGCTGTACTACTGCTGCTACTCTAGCTACGTAGCTAACCAAAGAGATGAAAGTTAGCTTAGCTGTTGGTGATGTATATTGTTTGAGACGAGAAATGTAGTTCACGGAGTGGTTTCACATTAAATTAAATGTGACTTTGGACTTTCTTGTCTTAACTTTTCTTTGAAACTGACAAACGTGTGTAATTCAGGGCACAATTCAAACAGGATAGAAAATTAAGTTATCTCTCACACTGGGACTTAAAAATCTGAAAGAAATAAAACAGTCACCTTGTCTTTCTCCACAAAGTCTACGTAGCGAAGTCCTCTCGATCTCGACCGGCTGACCCTGCCTGTCGTAGAGCGCCAGCACGAAGTGGAAGAAGTTGGACTTCCTCAGGTTGGATGGAGGCTGCTTCTCGAAGTGA
This sequence comes from Lepomis macrochirus, assembly GCA_024633595.2. Classification (NCBI taxonomy): domain Eukaryota; kingdom Metazoa; phylum Chordata; class Actinopteri; order Centrarchiformes; family Centrarchidae; genus Lepomis; species Lepomis macrochirus. Next base: position 31,181,716 of record JALXJV020000018.1, read on the forward strand.
GCTCGGGCTAAACCCACACCGCTGAAACACAGACAGAGAAAAATATTTTATCATTTTAAACCTCCACAAATACACATCGCTTTGGGACAGAAGACAGCACTGTTTAAACATCACGTTAGTATAAATTTACTGCTGTAAATGTAAAAAACATAAATGTAGTGACGTCAAAAGTACAACATTGGCCTCTGAAACGTAGAAGTCTAAAACTGAAGAAACTGGATATACTCCGGTTAAGTACAAGTACCTTAGTATTGTACTTAAAAGTAAAGTAGGTAGTTTATTTCAGAAGCATTTTTAGTTATACTTGTAAAATTCTCTTTACATCCTGACAGCAAATGCTCTGACATAAACATGGTGGAGAGGGTTTAGAGCGAGGCCTAAAGGGAGGGGGTGGGATTTGTTCAGGTGGTTTTAGCTGGTTTGACGTAGCATTAACATCGATGATGGATGAGTCAAGTAAGTTTAGGAGACCGAGGTTCGAGTCCAGTGTGAAAAAGAAAGATAAGTTAATAGTTAAGTAAATAACGTCTGTAGATAACTTGCGTCACGTGACTTACGTAATGTATTATAATAACACAAACCACCATCTTTTCTTAAACCTAACCAAACTACCACATTTCCACCTGTTAAACATCATGTGACTTACTTAAGGTACTTAAGGTCCGGTACACCAGTCGCTGGACTGGTACTAGATATATATGTCGGTTTTGAAAAACACACCACACACATCGGCGGTAACGGTGACGGAGAGCACAACCTGTGAAACACCTCCAATTTCAAGACCAAAAATAATCATGACAGGCACTGAAACCTCGACAGGAAAGATTTAATAAACTGTACATTAAACCTTTTTATTACATTTATTGGTTAAGTCTTAATGTGTGAAAATAACACGCAGGAGGAGGACAGTGATGGAGGAGGAGCAGCGAGTGGGAGACTACTCAGGTGATCACTTTGACTGAAACTGGGAGGAAACTGCACTGAATTGATTTATCGTGTGTGTGAGTGTGTGTGGCCTCCTCTCTGTAAGCGTGACCTTTCACATAAAAAGCTAGAAAAACTGTAGAGACAGAGGCTAAAACCCAGGAGAGTTCCTTCAGTCTGAGAGTCAGAGAGGAGGAGGAAGGCATTATCGGTCTCCACACATTATTAGAAAATGTCTGTGTGCTCCATCGAAATGTTCCTTAAGGAACACCTGAATCTGGAGTCCAGGTCTACTGTTTACAACCATTCCTGAAGCCAGGTTAACATGAACCTCTGTGCAGTGTTCTGGTGTCTGATCAACCTTCAGACTGGACTTCCCAAACAACAATACTACAAGCACCACACTGACCTCCGGCCAAGGTAAAACTATTTTTCTGCAAGTGGATGACAAACCCCTTGCGCGAGCATTACAGGAGCAAACACAGGAACCCAAAATGTACTGTATCTGCAGTCATCCGTGAAACAGAACGCCTTCAACCGGACTGCATCTCAGATTTGATTAACTTATAAAACACCCTTGTGTCAGCTGGATGACTAGAGCATTATTGTCATTATTGAGCCTTTTCGATCCCTTAAACTATTTAAATAAACATTTAAATGATACAAATAGTTCTTATTTGAGTTGGTAACATGGTGACAGTTGTGGATTTTGTACAAATTAAAGTGTGAATCCATGAGATTTCTGACATAAAGTCTAGATCTTTATTTTCTGTAACAGATTGTTGATTAATCTGGTATTATTTATATATAATTAGTTAGTTTATATATAATTATTTATAGATAATTAATTATCACGTGTGGTTTGGCAGAAAACTCTTATAGGGAAGGTCTGTACAAAGAGATGAACCAAAGCTAAGAACTGGAGATTTTATTTTGAGGCTACAAACATGAAATGACCTGAGAAAAAAAACAGCAAAGGTAAAAGGAATTCAAATTTGTGGAGTTCCCCAGGGCTCCATGTCAGGCCCATCACTGTTTATTTTAAAATTAAAATACATATTCTATATGCAGATGATGTAGATTTATGTTTTTCTGGTAAAAAAATGAAACAACCTTTTAATAGGTGGGGGGATGCTTAAACTAACAGAGCATCTGAAATCAGTCTTATTCAGAGATAAAAGAATATAAGTTATGCCAAAAACCAAATACAAATGATGTCAAAGCAAAGATAATATGGTAAAGTGCAAGAATTCTGATGACTCTTTTAAACAAAACTACTTATCGAGAATCAACAAACGTTCATTAAAGAGGCTTCAAAAAGACAGATGAGAGGCGTTTCTCCTTTGATGGAAATGTTGACCGTGTACTTTTGATGTAATTCTGTTTTATTGTCTCATGATGTGCTTCAGAAGCACATCTGCGAATATAAAAAGGCTTTTACTGTGTGTAAACAGAAAAACATCACTGACTTAATGTCAGCAGCTGATTTTAGGAAAAAGTGGATAAAAATCCTCGTTGATCCTGAAATAAAATCGATGTTCCTGCAGGAAGCGACCTCTGCTCTCAGCCCGGAGAAGCTCAAAGTGTCCGAGGGGGAAACGCTCAAAGCAACAGCTGAATATTTTTACATCAATCTCATTTTCCTGCTCGTTTTGTTTCCTAAAACACTTTATGATCAATATGATGGCCCGGGCAGAGATAAATATTTATTCATGCTCAGGGTTTGTTTTTTGGAAACTTGCCTGCTCTCTCTCGGTCTCTGTGTTTCTCAGCTCAGGGGTGTATTCCCCAGACGGCAGATTAATACAGCCGTGACCTTTCTGCACCCCCATTACCAATGCTTAATGCCTCATTTGTAGGCCAGTTTGTTGAAAGCTAATTCTTCCGACTCGCGGCGTTTAGCCGGGTGGACGGCGGCGTAGAGAGTCTGCGGATGAGGAGGACGGCAGCTCAGGTGTGTGTCGGTCAGGTCTGTTTTAAAGGAGGAGAATTAAAAGCACCTGAGTTTCAGAAAACACAACAGTGTTAAAATGATAAATAACACCATGAGGAATCACAGCGCTGCAGACTTCAACACTTCACCACCACATGTTTTCAAAGACTTCCAGCGAGAAAAAAACATCTGTTTTTATCCGTGTTGCTATTCTGATGCATTTAAGATCCATATCATCCTTTACTTTAGAAAACCAGCAACACCACAGTGAAAATACTGAAAGGTACAAGCCCGGCATTGAACTTTACTTTGGTAAAACAGCAAAATGTACTTACAAGTATCAAAAATAAAAGTACTCATTATGCAGAATTGTGTCCCATGTGAGTACTTTATATTATATAACTAGATTAGCTCCACCTGGGCCCAGTACAACGAACAAATCAAAACAATTTTACATTAATAAAATAAATTACTGCAGAACTTTTCACACATCCTGATGTGGGTGCGCATGTTTGTGAGTTTTGCAGCTTCCTGTCTGTCAAATAATTGATTTTAAAACCTGCTGCACAGAATGGTTCAGGGCTGATCTCCTGCTATGTTATGAACCATCCAGACCACTCAGGTCGTCTGGGATCAGGTCTGCTTCATGTCCCTAGAGTCCAAACCAAACCTGGAGAAGCAGGGTTCAGCTTTTATGCTCCATATATCTGGAACAAACTCCCAGAAAGCTGCAGCTCTGCTGAAACACAGCTGCAGACTTTTTACCTTTGAGGTGAGGTTTTTTGGTTAATATCTCTCCCTGTAATTTATACTCATTTTTATTTTCTATTGTATTTACATGTGTTTTATATTGCCCTGTGTTGCCTTGTTGTTGAAATGTGCTGTACAAATGGCATTGCCTTATATACAGCATATTATAGAGCTCTAGTGATTAGTCAATTAATCAATTAGTCAATCAACAGAAAAACTATTATGATAATAAACTGAACATCTTTTGGACTGTTGGTTGAATAAAAAAACAAACACACAAATCAATTAATATTTTTATGGAATATTAACAATAAACTGAACTGAATGTTTTTCTTTGCTTTAAAGCTGACATTTCTATAATACCACTGTATGACAATGACAGTGTGAAAGCGTGTGTGAGTCTCTGGTAGTGAATCAGCAGCTGAATCTGCAGCTTCTCAGCTTTAAAGTGACGCTCAGCTGGTTGTTTTTCTGTCCGGCTGCAGCTTTCCTGCTCTGGTTCACTCTCAGCGCTCCCAGAGTGTCGTTTCCAGAGAAGAAGAAGAAGCTGGAAAAGGCCGCTGTACACGAGCTGCTCATGAGCAAACAGCTGGTGAACGTAGAGGACCAGTTATCAGCTAAAGATAAACTATATGGCCAAAAGTATGTGGACACCTGTGCAAATAATCTTTGCCTGAGGCTATTTTTCACCAGTGCTTCCAACTTTGTGATTAAGGTCATTTCCTGTTTTAACACGATGTCCCTGCGCCCAGTGAGGTTCACAAAGAAATGATCTTAAAAGCAAAATGAGCTGGTTCCAGCTTCTCAGATATGAGTTTCTGCTGGTTCATCCACTGATAAACTGAAAATCTTTGGGTTTGGGACTGTTGGTCAAAAGATCTAAATAAGCTCACTTGGGCTCCCGGGACAAGTGATGGGCAGGTTTTCACCATGTCCTGGTCTATTCTAAAACATGATACACAGACAGGAGCGAGGTTTTACACAGACACAACAGATTTTCCAGTTATTATTGCATTTGAGAATAGCTGTACAAATATATGAACACAACGGTTTGTTTCCAGTTCTTGTTTTCAGTTGTAGTGTGGATTCTGGTCTCTGCTCTGTGGTTTGTTCTGGTCTGTGCTCTGGGGAGGACTGTGTGCACTCCCCCTACCTGTACCTACCACTTCCTGTCACCTATGCCCCTTATATAGGACCCTGTGCGTCTAATGACACCCTGTGTCCAGAATACTAATGCAAAATGTATCACAAAATAAAATGACATACCAACAATAAACATAAATGGCTCCTACAAAATGAGGAAAACAATCAGGGGATTAATCGATATTGATCAAACTCTTATGGAGCTCTTTCTCTAGAGAGCTGAGGCTGCTGTAGCAGCAGATTAACGCCCAGGGGGTTTTGGAATGACACGTTTATCACATTTGGGAGTCCACATACTTTTGGCCGTATTGTGTGTTCACATGTAAAAACGTGCAGAACGATGCTTTAATATCAGCGTTATGGCGACGCATCCCAAACCTCAACCTCCTCACAAAAGTACCTTTGATTCAGATGTTTTAATTATATTAGTGAGACAACATGATGGAGACAAAGACTCTGATACAAAGGTTTTAACAATAAAACAAACACTGAGGCGACTGACTCCGCTGAATTTGGCACCTGTTTCATCCAAAACGCCATCAAAAGCATCACTTCCCCCACTAAACCAGCCCATTATTCCAATTACACACAATGCTCTACAGCGGGCCATCCAGACAGCCGATCGCTCACGGTGCCGCCGCCGCCACCGCCGCTCATCCTCTCCTCTCCTCTCCTCTCTGCTCTGCCTCCACTCAGAAAGCTCGTTAGCATTATTATTATTTCAATTATGCTAATTGCGGCTGCATCCACTCGTCGCCGCGCCTCGCATCCGGCTGTTAGCACTTGGCACAAGGTGTAATAAAAACAGTATCGATGGCACACGGCTCGCTCGAACATGCCCGGAGTGTAAATCACACGCCAACAGCCAGAGAGGAAGAAAAAAATAAATAAAACACACACACACACACACACGCACGCACAGTAGAACAAACAGGACGAGGCAAACGAAGGCCGCGGCCGGCGATCTGCACGTTTCCACCACAAAGCCTGAAATTAAAGGTCAGCGGGAGTCGTGTCCAGCACTCTGCAAACAATTACTGAGCAACACAGCCGGCCCTGGGTGCAGGCAGTTCATATCTACACACACGCTGAATAATTCCACCGCCTGAATATTGCAATAAAACCTGCGAGGTCGGCCTTTCCTCTCCTCGGATGAAAGTAGCATCAGACCGGTACAGCACGTCTTCTGCTGGTTCTATACCCGCACCTACATCTGCCTGCAGCTCATGTAGTTTTGTCCAGACGTTGTTCAAACCAGCTGAACTTTATTTTAAATTCTCAGGGAGATCTCCTCGTTTCCGCAGATACCAGATATGTCAGGGTGGATTTGGGGGGCGGCTAAAACGATGCGGCAGACATAAAAACAGAAGAAGAAGTGTGTGTTGGCTTGAGTGTTTCGCTCAGTGTAAACATCACACGGCTTCTGTGAAGAGCAGGAACAACACGGCGCAGCGGATGCATCAGGTGCTGACGGTAGGTTCTGAGGGAGGTGAAACTTTAAAGGGCCTCTTTACAGCAGGTTCCTCTCTGAACAGCTTCATCAGTTTAAGAAACGCACAGCGGCAGAATTCAGACAGGAGCTGAAATAAAGGAGGTAACGCCTATTAGAAATATAAAAAACAACGGCTAGCCTGCTGCTAACAATGTGTGCTACATCCTAACTGACCGGGACGTTAACAACAACCTGTAGCTTCAGCTCCTGGTCGAAGCGTCACAGAAACTAAGACTTCCCAAATATCAGACGAGGTCAAATCCTGGAACAATGAAAAACAGAAACACGGGGTTTGGGTGTTTAATCCGTAGGCCTAAACATTGACAGGACTTCTTTTCTGTTATATTAAAAACACTACGAAAGGAGCAGCTTAACGTGGAACTCCTGTAAAAGTCGTGGGACTCACGAGAGACAGATTAAAAACAGAACGGTCCAGATGTGAGCACCAGAGGTGAAGACATCCCGAGGTTTAGTGTGAAAACTTTGGAGCCTACATTTCCCATAATGCACCTGGACAGTGTCTTTCGTCAGAGCCTCCCTGCCTGGTGAAGAGCCAGGTATTTAAACTTCCCACGTCCGCACACACTAACAGCAGCTCAGGTTTTTTACGTTACGCACGTTTATTTAAAAGGAAACAAGATCTTTAATCTGTAAGAATTTGAAAATTGAAGGGACAAATTACAAATTTATGATCAAAAAGCACTCCAGATTTTTGCTGTTGGATACTTGCTACGCAACAGTCTCCTTTTATGTCAAATCAAATCTGATTCCACATGTGATCGGCTTGTAATTAGGGGAACATGCTCAAAGTCAGAGTGGAAACCACACAGTTAAATGAGCCCGTTAATAACCAGCTTTGGGTTCAAACAGGAGCAAAATAAAGTCCAGTTTGCCTCTGGACAACATCCTAAACATACAGGCTGCTCCCGCTGCTTTGACTGTGTGTAAAAATGGCTGCAAACCAAAACGCTGTAAATCCCGAAGGAACCTGAACGCCCCTCAAATTAAAGATGTGTTTCAACCTTAAATTCTGTTTCATGTTAAATCCAAACTGAAAATCATCCCGATGCTTTACAGGCCGCAGACGTTCACGTACATACCTCACACACACACACACACACACACACACACATAAACCGCACACACACCGTGACATTAATCAAACAAGAGATGGAGTGTGACCGCCGTTCGAGTCTTTAACCGCCTCACATACACACATATAAATACACACACACAAAAGCCTAATGAGCCATACAGCACACACACACACACACAGAGTCGGGCTGGCTGCCAGGATGTTAATCAAACAAACAGTGGATGTTTAAATGTGATTCAGTGGGAAACAAACTCCTGAACAGGACACAACAACACACACACAGGCTCGTCAGTCCCTCCAGGAATTCACGATGTTGCAACTATTAACACAAATTCAACAAATCCCTGTGAATTCAGAGCGACTTGCAATTTTGACCAGCCACAACTTTTCTGCAAATCTGACATCACCGTTTCCTGCAAAACGCTGTCACCCGTCACTTCCTTGTTTAGGAGACGCAGCAGACGTGTGTGATACCAACGTCTCACATTTGCAGAAATAACAGCAAAGGACGGTGAAGACCAGGGTCCAGATCTTCTTTACCTCCTCTGAGCCCTTCCAGGCACGGGCTCAGTTTACCGTGTAGCAACATGCGTCGGCACCTTCTGTAATAAACCACATTAGGGCTGCAAGCAGTGCTGGACGGGCCGTCACGCTGTGACGCACGTCGGAGCTCGTTGCAACTGAATTTTCACACGCAAAAGGAGTTAAACGTGACGATGAAGGTGACACAGAGGTTACTTCCTGTTTCCAGTAGGTGGTGCTTGATGTGTGAGGGCGGTGACTCTTGTGAAACGTGTGAAATTTGGTACAAACATGAGCATGTACAGTGAAGTTAGAACAACTTCCTGTTTCATGTTAAATCGTCGATTTTCGACGGCACGCCACGGACGCAGCCTTGGGTGAAACTTCTCATATAGCAGAACTTTCTATCGTCAACGCCTTTAGATTGTGCAGCGAAAATCTGAAGTCGATCAGATTTATTCAGTAGGAGGAGTTTGTTAAATTATGGAGCCTGTAAATCGCAAAAAAAAAGTATATTAAATCCAAAATGGCCGACTTCCAGTTAGGTTTAGGGCATCGCTCCCGAAGGCTTTTTTGTACGTCTGGACATGATATATCTGCCACCATATGTGCAAAGTTCTGTGAGTTTTCGAGCACGTTTAAGCCACCAAAAATGTGCTTAATTTGCAGAAGAAGAGTTCCGTTAGTTTTAATAAATAAATAAAAACACTTCAGGGTTAAAGCTCACGCTGTCTCCACACACACACACACACACGTCCCCGCCCATGTGCAAATGTATCATCAGCTTCACTGCCACGCAATTTTTAAACACACAAGGAGTTTGGTGCCAGAAAGAAACCTATATAAATATAAATGTACGAGTTATATAAGAATAACAAAGACTATGTGCAATGAGGCAGTTACTTACATGTATTATATTGTGTATTTCACAAAAAGTGAGGACTTTTCCAATTCCAGCTCAACTTCAATTAAACGTTCACTACCAGGGCTGGGGCGATTCGTCAACGTAATCGATTACGTAAATGCGTAGACGCACGAAGATTTGCTACTATTATCATTATTCTAACGTGCTTCATCAGGATGATTGAATAAAATATAGATTTATTAGTTAGACATGTTTTTGATATTTATTTTGGATAAATTTGTATGTTAAATCGAGTAATAGGCAACTTTTCTTTCTTTAGAATAAACAAAATTAGTCGTTAGATTAATCGAAAAAATTATCGTTAGATTAATGGACTTGAAATATAATCGATATGCAGCCCTATTCACAACAGAACTGGACATCCAACACGTTCTCATAAAAGCACTTGTTTATGTTAAGATTTGGTTAGGTTTAGGAAAAGATCGCGGTTTAGGTTAAAATAACTACATCAGTTAACTTACGTAACTTAAGCAACGGTCACTTATGTGACCAACGTAATAATAAATAATAAATGTACCTAACTATGTAATTTAAAAACATTCAATGTTGACTTTTTGTTTCACATCGGTCTCCAGGGTGAAAGTCCAGTTTCTGTCCCGTCTTCCACCCGAGTGTTGGGATTTTTGTGTTAATTTTCCTACCTTTAGCTTTTACAAATCACGCTAAGGGGCCCCCCCCCCAAGACCAACAGGTCTGACCGAACGGGTCGGGTTGTCACCTGAATCATGTCAGAAGGACCCAGTTCTGACTGTCTGACGTCACCAACCTGTTTAGTTTCGGCTCTGAAAGCTGTAAAAGTTCAGAATCGTCCTGTATGAATGTAATTAACACACCAGCAGGTCTTCCTCTCTAATTGCTGTGGAAGTCGGTTAAAATATGCACATATTGTTCGTGTACAGTACCGTGTGTGCGTGCTGATTTATGCAAGGCTGCACAATTACCCACGAATACATTTAGCCAATCGGCCGTGTGTGTTCTCACACTCACACACACACCTGTTTGCTGAGCTCTTATTAGCCGTGTAATATGAACTAATGAGTTGAGGCTGAAACACTGTGAGGAGACAGCAGGCCGAGTCTGTGTGTGTCCACATCACACATCCTCCCCCCTCCTTCCTCCTCAGGACCTGATTTATCAATTTAATCAATAAATTTAAATCTCTACCTCATTTAAACGACCAAGAGCTGAAAAAGTCAAACTCACTGATCAATAATTCAACCCCGTATGTCTCAGTATGATCGGTTAGAACAAATTACAAGACAATTCTGCACTATACTGATTTAATCAAACTTGTCAGGACCACCAAACTCCATTGGAAAAATCCCCTATTTAACGTTTTGTGCACTATTCTTTCCGGCTTTGTTTTCACGCATCAGAGTAACTACATGTAATCACATTACATGACTAAATCTGATTTATGCATTTGTTTATTTATCTACTTAATCCAAGTTGTTTTGATTTTAAGGACAGCAACTCCAGCGCAGTTGCATTGTGGGAGGTCCGCGGTGGGTTCGATGGCGGTGGCGGTGCCGCCAGGGAGGAGAACGCCTGCCGACTGATTTCCATTTGTGCACCTTAATAGTGTGTGTCATTCCTAATTAGGGCGACTGGCTCGGGGAAACGGTGGCTCGATGCTGGAATGGCTGCTCCTGTCATGCTGCAATTACCAACAAATTAGTCTTTAGACTGAGGGGCTTCTGCACACCACACACTTCTGGCCGAGCGTGCGAGCGGTGTGTGCGCTAACGGGTACCTTCTGTGCGAAAATGCATTTGTGAAACCAGACGAGGTTTCACGGACGTCAGACTCGGACCTGCGGCTGTTTGTTCTGCAGCTTCACCCTCAACTTGACTAACAACAACAACACAGATACACACAGACATACTGAAAACACTGAAACTCGGCGCTGCGTTACGAACCGGGCAGCCGCCCGAGCTGCTCCGTCAACAATCGAATCATTAACATTTACATCCCGGTGATGTGTTGTAACATTAAACTCACACTGCCGCATTTGAGGTGAGTAGGAGTGAGCATTTGTTCACCTGTGCTCCGTGTGGTGTGTTCAGGTTTCAGTAAATCTGGGTCAAGTATTTTAATCTGATTTCTTTAAAGTTCCTCTGACTTTGTTTGACGTATTAGGACAGTAGAGAAAAGAATAAAATTAGAAAAAGAAATTTGCAGGTGAAAACTCAAAATCTAGATGTGATATCTAGAAAGATGTAAAATGGCAGATTTTTTCAATGGAGTTTGGTGAATAAAGCTGTCCTGAACAGTAAAAGTGTTTGCAGTAAGATTTTTTTACTGTTTATTTTCTTGAATCGGGGTCCAGTATATATGGGGTTCCTATTAGGTCAAGTATAACAATCTGATGACTTTACGCTTCCCGACTATGTTAGACGTTTTAGGTCGACTGAGAAGAGAAAAAACTGGGATAAAGAAATTTATTTGCAGGTATAAACTCAAAATGTAGATCTACAAGATGTTATATAGCTGATTTTTCCAATAGAGTTTGGTGAACGAAGCTGTCCTGACCAGTAAGAGAAACAGCAGGTTTCATAAGTTTCATGTGTTTTTTCTTCATTTATTCATCAAACTGGTTGGTTTGATGCATTCAGGGTCCAGTAAATCTGAGTTTTCCTGGCCGTGGAGGGTTTTTTTAGGATCTGAAGAAGAATATTTTTTCTTACATCTTTGAGGTGGTTTTGTTTTGATATTTTACCTCTCTGCTCTCAGGATGGATGCAGTGCCGCACTAATGCAGCTGCATGTTTTCTCTACTCAGCTGTTTCCGCCTGAAACACATCCTTTACCCGCACACACACACACACACACACACACTGGCCGTGGCCGAGCCCATTACTCTGGTCACCTGCTCCTCTCAGACGCAGCTCGGGTTAATTGTTTGCAGCTTCTTTTTCTTTTTTTTTGTGCGTCGCTGCTTCTGATTAGCCGGCCGGCCTGCAGCGGCTGACATTCAGCAGAGGCCGCCGAGCAGCCGGGCTCGAGTGCCTGCGGTTTATTTACACAAGTCAACTTCACTTCCACGACGGCGGCGGCGGCGAGGACGACGTGTCGGTGAGAATTTACAGTAACGAGGCTGACGCGGCATCTGCTGGCTGTTTAATTATCTAACACGTTTGTAAGGCGGCGTTCAGGAGAGTTTAATTGTGTGCAAGTGAAGGAGGAGGAGGAGGAGGAGGAGGAGGGGAGGGTGTTGACAAATGCAAATGCAGGAGGAAGTGCATTTTTTCTCACCCGGGTGGGAAAATAAGATGTTTAAAAAGGGGGAGGGAAAAGGTAGCGAGCAGTCGGGGCCTCGGCCGACCTCTCCATCACTCCTCGGCCGCCGTCATGAGTTACGACTCTGATAAAAAGTCTCTCAGCGCTCAGATCCATCACTGCCAGACGCTACGCATCTGTCTCTGCGTACAAATTCCCAATCCCCCGCCTCCCTCCCATCCTCCTGCCCCCCACCGGGGAGCGTCGAGTGGAACGCCGAACGCCCAGATGATTGAGCCGATGACGAATGACGCCGCCGACGAAGTGGGGAATCCCCCGGTCGCCGATTATTCACCTCCGCCAAACCCTACCTGAACTCCCCCTCCTCCCCCACCGAGCCTGGGAACCTGTACTTTATAACCCCCACACACCCCCAACCCGCCCTCCCTTTAACCCCAGAGGACAAAGATAGGGCGTGGAGGGCAGGATCACTCACTCTGCTCACTCTTTGCTCTTTTTCTTTCTGTCAGGGAGGGTCGAGGGAAATCTGTTCACCTGGAGCTTCAACCTGCAGGAGAAGCCTCCATCTTAACACACAACCTCCCGCCTGTTACCGACTCCTAAAAGTCTATTTGTGCTTAAAACAAAGGCATCAATCAGCTCCGGAGGGTTAAACCCTCACGAGCAGCTTCAGAACAATTCAACTAGTTTATTATGTTACAGAAAAGAGCTTCAGCGTCATTAAAGGGGAAATGTCAAGGTTTCACGTTTAATCCTCTAAACTTCCTGCTTCACGTTCTGTTTGCTGAAATAGCATCACCCAGGTTTTTCGGTTTGTTTTAGTGGCAACATTAGAATATATTTATAAAACGCAACACGCCGAACTTTGTCACAGACAGAATGAAGAAGACTTGTTTTCACCGACTTTTATCAAGATGGAGACGGATGCACTGAAAGTCTGACTTTGGAAATATTAGAAACTAAAAACTACAGAATTTAACCAAAAGAAACAAACTTATTTTTTTTAAGGAAGCAGAAAAGGTGCCGGTTTCATTGAATACGTCCCCAAAAACATCAGATCATTAAGGACGATGGTCGATTAAGACGCAAACATGAACGGATCAAAGAAACTAAACATTTTAGGACTCAGTTAGAAACACAACGACTCAATCAGAAAGCGTTTTGGTGCAGAAAACAAAACTAAAGGACACTTTTACCAGATGTTTTACAACTTTATCTAAACTAATTTAGTATAAAGACATTTAAAATTTCAAATCAGGTAAAAATCTGATGAAAGGACTAATACCGGACTAATAATCTTTACATTTCCACGCGATAGTTTTACTGGTTTCCAGCTGCACCACATCCTGTTTACTTTTCTCTGAATTTAGCTTCTTTTTTGTAGTTTTTAGAAACTAAATGTTTTAGGACTCAGTTACAAACACAGTGACTTGATAAGAACGAGTTTTGGCGCCGAAAAGGACAATTTTTACGAGATGTTTAACGTCCAACAACAACTTTATCTGAACATAGACGATATGAAGACGAGTAAGATCTCAAATCAGGCAAAAAGCTGATGAAAGAAGAAATAAACCGGACTAATAATCTGAGTGTTGCTTTTATATTCACTTTACATTTACACATGATGGTTTTAATGGGAGCCGGGTCTCACATCGATTACCAGGGTTTTAAAATCATCCAATTTTAAGTCTCTAGTTTTAAAGAAGCAGCAAGGTTTCAAAACGAGCTCAAGAAAATTTAAAACCCCCGCATATCAAACATCACCCCGACGATGAAGGCTAAAGATGGCCGAAAAAGATTTGGGGACTGAAGCGTGGCGAGCTGAAAAAAAATGTTTTAATTTTGATGAATTCCAAAATAAACTTCAGCTGCACCGAATCCCTTTTAGTTTTCTCTCAGCGTTGCTCTTTATGTGAAAAACTGTGCAGTTATTTCTCCTCTGTCGTCTAAAAGTGAGCCTGACAGGAGAAACTCACACGCAGACACGCAACCTGCGACCAGAGGCCACGAGCAACGACGTCTGAGGTCAGCCTGCTTTTTATTAGCGCTCAGTCGCAAGGGCGTCCTGGTGGATCAGGGTTTTAAGGCATCCCCGTTGTTCCTCATCTCTCTCTCTCTCTCCACATGTTTCCTCTCTACTGTCCACTTTCTAATGAAGCAAAAACATTTCAAACGTTTGCCAGGACTCCGCCTCTCTGTGTAAAGTTCACACCGCAGTACACACAGCATGTCTATGATCTGTGAAACACACACACAGCCGCACAGTGAGACTGACAGGCCTCTGACCTCTGACCTCCAGCTCACCTTCACAACAAGAGTCACAGGTCAGTTTTGGTTTTTCGTGAGAGTGAACCGTCAACACTTTGAAATTAATCTCTCCTGCGTTCCTGACAAAAAAAACGCAAACTAATATTCACAGGTGGAGAAAGAAAATAGTTTAAATCGCTGCACCGTCACTGTCTCTCTCTCTCTCTCTCTCTCTCCTCGTGTCCTTTCTGATAAAAAACACAAGCGTTTGATTTCACAATTTGTAATGTACCGCTGTGTTTTCATGATTTGACTTCATGATTAATCTTAAACATCAGTGGCGTTGCTTCGCTTTCATCCCCGACTTGTTATCAGCGTCTTCAGCTGATGACTGTGAAGTCAGCTGTGCAGCAGAGGCGCGTCAGTGTGGCACTAACATTTGATATTTAAGCTGAATAACTTCCTGAAGAGCGTCCGAAGGGACCGAAGGGCGAGCTGAACGTGAGGGCGGGGGTAAGGGGGGGGGGGTTTAACATTTGTGCAACAAAACCAAACGAAGGAAAACAATGAAATGTGACAGCAAACAGCTGCAGACCGACTTCTTCACCACACGGGATTCAAACCTGCGTCTTCCTGCGACGCCCAGCACAAACACAACACTCTGGTTTCATTGTTCACGTCGTCTGCAGATAAATGATCTCACCTTCTCTTGAATAAATACGTTCACGTTAAATAAACCTTAAATATCTGGTTTGTTAAAGTCAGTGAGGAGCATGTTTTTCTGTAGTTACTGATTCATGATGCACGTGTGAGAGGTTCAAGTTCAGCTTTGAGGTTCGTAGATGAGGAGTCTGTGAATGTAAAACTGACACTCACTCTGAGGAGGATTAAAACCTTTTGGGGATTTTACAACATTAACGGATGAATTTAAACTCAAGAGGTTCCAGATAGTCTGGATTATCAGCTCCCCTCGCGTTGCCCTTTTTCAGCGTCTTGTTTCTTAATGTGACATTAATGTCGTGCCATCGCTGCGAAAAGGCGGCGTGCTCTTGGCGTGACACGAGATTTTAAACACTCTCCGAAATCCAGAGATAAATCGATTCCACTCGATCTGCAGGCTGGAAGCCTCGTGTGCGGTGAGATTTAGATATAATTTGATATTGGACAAACTCTCCTGCGTTGCATGTAGAAGCACACGTTGGTCAGACCACTCTGGGTCCTGGTTTCTGAGGTACTTTGGTTCTACATGTCCTTCGTCTCCTTCTTAATAATTATTAGGGAGCAGATCTGAAATGCTGCAGGTCAGAATGAGGATTTCTGTTCGGTCTGAGTTATTATAAACCTGCTGGAGCTCCAGATTTTAAAGGCGAACGAATCTCTGATCGTTTAAAAGGTAGTTTGGAAAGAGAACTTCCTGTGGGACGAGTTCCCCTTTTCTCACGCTGTTGCGGCATCTGTGTGGGTTTTTTTTATTGGTTATCTATATTTCCACGCCGTATCTTTTAGTGACGTTTCCCCCCGTGCAGCACCACATGACGCGGAGGACGACCTGTTGCCACGTTCCAAGCTCTAACTTTAAAATCTAAATGCCAACGCACGTGTGTAGGCAAGTAAGTGGTGGGTGAGTTACGATTTTTTTTTAAATCAGAAAAACTGTGAGAGTTAAAGCTGTCAGACGTGATGCGACTCCAGCTGCTCGATCAGGTTAACAGTCACTTCACCAATAACCAGATTATCTGAAGGATTAAATGACAAACAAGCAGCTGCAGTCTGCTGGACGTTTCTACAGATTCTCAGATTAAAAACAAATAAAATGTTGAAAGACTTGGTTTGTGAACGCAGCCTGTCAGTACTGATGTTTCACATGCTGTTAAACTCCTAATATTTACATCATGTCAAACTTTATTCACCTAAAACTGTGATTCCACAGCCTGTCGCTCTGCCTCTGTTATTATCTTCCCACATCTGAGCGTCCTGGAGGAGGACAGATGGTGTCTAACGATGAATAAACTGCAAAGCCCTCTAAGGCAAATTTGTGATATTTGATTTTGGGGTTTTTGACACGCGCGATTCAGACCGACGTCTTCGCACTCACTCGCTCAGTAACATGAGGGTTTCATTATTTATCTCCCTGCTTCCTTTAAGAATCACACCACAAATTATGCAGCTTCTTTTCCACCAAACAGAGAAACAGATCAGACGGACGACGGCATCTTAAAATAAAACAGAAATCACCTCTGCACACCTGACAAATCTATTCCGACGCCTCGACGCGTCTTATTTAAGCAGTCACACTTCATTTCAGGGCAGATTTACAGGTTGTGAAAGAGGGATTCTGCAGCAGAGAGAGAGCTGACACACCGACACACTGCTTTCCTCCGTCTAAAATCAGATTCACAGACTCACTGAGGACAAAACGAGACTTTTTTAGGAGGGGAAGTTTAGTTCATTTACATTAAATTTCAGCCTCAAACAAACATGTTTCTTTTCTACGTTCAAACCTTAAAAGCACAGCTGGGTTTTACATGTTTCCTTGTTGTTTGTTCTATAGATGCAAGTTTTTAAATAAAACTTCGCATGACTTTGTTTGGTTTAACAGTCATGTTATTAACTGTTTACTAGAGTAACACAGATTATACATATATATATATATATATAGATAGATATATATATAGATAGATATATTTAAATAGAATATACTGTACATGCAAATCTTTTCCTCAGCTGTGCTTCAAACTGTTGCTGCAGCATCAAGCAGACAAAACAGCAGCTGAAGCTGAAATGAAGAGCCGATTAATCGATTAGATGATCAACAGAAAATCTTGATAAATGATTCATAAATTAAGTCTCCGGCTTTCTCAAATATAAAAACCTGCAGCTTTTTCTTTAATCTTCTATGAAAGTAAACAAATTTGGACAAAACAAAAAATTTGAATTTGTCAACTGGGACTTTGGGAAACTGTGAAGGTCGGATTTATTTTTACAGTTTGATGAATTTCTAACAATTAATCAAGAAATGAATCCGTAAAAAAAACAATAATGAAAATAATGTTTACTAGGAAATAGGAAATTTAGATTCTGTTTTTTGCTGTTGTTTAGTTGTAAATATAAATCTTCATATGGTGTCTGTTTCTGTCTTCTATGAACATCTCTGGACAATAAAGCTGATTGCTGAATTTTGGATTTTAATGTCTTTACATGCAGAATAAAAAAAGGACGTAATGTGTTTTAATAAGAAACTTTTTAAAAAATTTACACACAAAATGCTGCTTTGTAAAAAAAGTAAAAGGTTTAAATTGAACTTTCTTTTTTGTTGCTGCAAAGGTTAATTCTGCACTAAATTCCTGCATGAAACGAATCTACAGATTTAAATCTGCAGAGAAATCATGAGGATGTTGAAGTTTGGGGGGTTTTGGAAGAGATGGATGTGGTTTTGTGTTCAGGTGATTTAAACCTGCATTGATTTATCTGAGTAAGGTGGTCAGATTTCACTTCAGCTCACCTGTTTCTCCCTGAGACACTTCAGACCCTCAAAACTCGCGTCATTAACGTCACATTTCACCCGGAAAAAATAAAACACACACTTTGGAATATTTGTTTTATTTTACTGTTAAAATTAAGATACTGATTCTGGGGATTTATGGACACTTTGGCTATGAAATGAATATTTCTTCAACTCTGTGAGGCTTTTTTTAAATTTAATGAATAAACGCAGAAATGGATGAATCGCACGGTGAAACTCAGGTGTGAGCCGGGCTGCTCTTAGTTTGTATCACAGGAGGTCAAACGTTAAGTTATTTTATCCTTCATGTGAACAGCTGCAGAAGCCTTTAATTCAACATGTGACCCAGTTAAATTTGGCTTTATTTCCTCCCCGTGTTGGCTCATAAATAAAAAATCGCTTAAATTCACGTTTTTGAAATTCCACCCAGCGAACTTAGATTTTGTAAACTAAGATGTTTGTGGGTGAAGGAAAACGCTGTGATTTTTATTAAATGGTCGTGTGAAATTTCTTATAATTATCTTCTAAATAAGCTTTAAATGTCGTTAAAGGGTCCCGGGGAACAGAGGCGCGCGGAGGCGGCGGCAGCTCCGCGCTCCTCCCGCCGCCTCTCTGCGCCTCTCTGCGCGCAGCACCAAACCGCGTGTCGGATTTGTTTAAATAACGGATCAGAGCCGGCTGTGTGGGAGATACAAACATTATTTCAACGTGCGTTTTTGGTTTTACGGACTCAAAGAAGCGGGAAAACAATTCGGCGCGTGTCTCCGCTCGCACCGGGCAGCTGGTGAGCCTGAATCCGCCGGAGAGATAGAGGGAGACGGCACGGTGAGGCTACCGCTCAGCGCTGGAACCATTTACCCTGCTGGTTCAAATTACTGAGATACAGAAGATGGAGTGACTGACGTGATTTTTATATTCTTTCTCCAAATAAATTTTACTTGAATCTGAATCATAAACGGAACCGGTCATGTTTTTAAAAGTAAAACGAAGAGCCACGCGCTCTCCCAAAATGTCCAGCTGATGCAGTTTAGACTGGAAGTTTTCTCTTTTAGTTATTTTATCCTTTTCCAGATATAAAACAGGGGAAAGCAGCGCGCACACACATTCCGTCCTCTCTGTTTAGTTTGTCTTATTTTTCTGTAACTGCACTTGAACTCTCTCTGCAGGAGTCGCCGTGTGTTTGACTTTAACTTTCTACTCGCCGTTTCTTTCTCGTCCTGCAGGCAGATCGGGAGCCTCCGTGCATGTGTCACACGGATCCTGGAGGATGCAAACATGACTTTCACCTTCACGCTGGAGTTTTCTAACTGTGGCAGTAATCAGCGGATTGGCGCCGCGGAGCAGAGAGATGAAAAGTTGCATGATGGTTTGGGTGATGTTTTTACCTCTGGGCCGCTGTGTTGGCGTCCAAAATCCCTGCGCCCTGCATCCAGGAGCGGACCGGGGTCATGCCGGTGGGGAGCGGCTCCTCCTTCATGGTCAGGGCCCCCCGGGGGAGGCTGTCCTGGATGGAGAACATCAAAGTGTCCTTCTGGGAGCTTTGTCTTCACCAGAAACACGAAAGAAGAAGAATAATCCTCCCTGTACCAGCCACTCAAAAAAGCCAAAGGACCACCTGGATTAAGGTGGAGAAAAGAGGAGTGATGAGGAGGAGGAAGGAGGGGAGGAGGGACACACCAGCGAGCTTCCCCAAAGTACTGGGTCCTGATCCAGAAGAAGAGCCCCGGATCCCTCTGGGTTTCTCCGGGGTTGTTTTAGATCCCAGCCCGAGCTCGCAGCTGCCTGGGCTTTAAACCGGCGTCTCTGTGAAGTTAAAAGAGGGCGGAGAGAGGAGCGGAGAGCGGGGAGAGCATCTCAGAGGAGCCGGGAGAGAGAGAGAGAGGGAGAGAGGGAGAGGTGGAGGAGAATCAGCCGGGATCCGGAGAGCCTGACGCCGGGAGAACGCAGCGCGGAGAGCCGGGGATCAGAGGGAGGCGAGCAGCAGCGGATTGTGGAGAAATGAAAAGTGGGATAAAAAACAAGCCACGGCTTCAAAAAGGAGTAAAATGAAATGATTAGCAAACAAGAGGGAGGGACGGACCGTGGAAGGCTGCTGCTCCCGGGGGAACAGGGGGATTGGGCAGCGAGAAATCTCATCCCCCTCCCTCCCCGGCTCTTTATGGCTCCTCTGTCCCGGCGGAGAGCTCCTTCTCCCGGGGTCCGGGGCTCTGGAGCTCCCGGGGGACCGGCGTGGATCGAGAGAGGGCGGGGACACGACCAAATAAGGGAAGCTCATTTGAATATCGGTCGCACCTCTGGCGCCCCATTGGTCTAAGTGGCGCGTTGCGTCATTGTTTTTTCAAAAGGCACTCCAAAAAAGGGTTTCCGCGTGTTCGGCCGCGCGCACTGTAAAAAATGAGGCTTAAATACAAGTTGGATTTTTAAAAACACAAGAGATTCTAATGAGATAAACACGTCTGACTGCTGAAGGTGCGAACAGACTCCGCATTTAGACATTTTTAAAACATGTTAATAAACAGACTGACAGGTGGAGTTTAGCAGGATGGAGGTGACTGATGATCTGTTCAATGTTCAGTCCTGAAAGCTCCTTTTTAACGCTAGTGTGAGAGCAGGAATCTGCACCTCTGTGCAGGAGCCATAGGCCACACTGACAGCTTTACGCATCACGTCAACACCAGAGTCCCTCAAACAAGTGTCACCACGCGGGCACCTCCTGACACTTCTGCTAAATAAATATTGTGGGCCCTTTATGCCTGAATTAAATGAGTTGTTGAGGGCGACAGAAGGTCGAATCTCCTTTATCCAAACCTTCCCCGCGCGGTTGTTTCCACTCGCTGAAAAAGAAACAGCTCCAGATTTATTTCAGCGGATACGAGACTGTAATACTGAAGCTCATCAGCAACAGAAATCTGTATTCACTTCCTCAAACCTCACAGACTCCTTCAGATTTTTTTTTTTTATTTTGGGGGGGAGGGGGGAGATTAACTGGTTTCATGTGGAATAATCTCCTCTGTCATCCCGCGTTCAGGCTGACTGACACAGGAGGCGCGCAAAGTTGGCACCAATTTGCGCTTTTTTACGCACGGACATATGGCGCTCACACACACACACACACACACACGCAGGGAAAGCCGCTAATAAGCTGTGTTTTATTTCACACTGTTATAAAATACGTCTTTCATTTTATAATTTAGATTAAACAGAACGGGCCCGCAGCATCGATCCATAACAACAATAATAGTAATAATAATAATTTTGTCTCTGATCGTCCCCCTTGATGTTTTTTGGGGGACTTCTGACATCTCCAGCAGTCATTTTTGTTCATTTTCGTGGCAGGAGCAGAATTCCTCTAATTAAGCACAAACTCCAGAGCAGCACTGATTAAATATTTATCCTCCTTTAGCCCGCTGCCTTCTTCCTCCAGGGAGACAGAAACGTCTGGAAAGCCTGGAAAAATATTTCTGCGCGCGGAGAGAAAAAGTCAATGAGACGCTGCAAACACGTTGGCGAAGAAGAGGAGGAGGAAGAAGATGAAGAGGGTCCGGATAGCAAACCAGACGGCTCGTCGCTCCGTCCCGTGACGATAATTACAAATATTATTGTAGCATTTTAATTATTGTTATAATAATGTCACGAGTAGTGACAGTTGGAATAAATACAATTACACTTGGTGATGTTACTAAATTCGGTGCAGCAAATAAATTCAACACAAACAAGACTGAAGAGGGAAAAAAACATGATTATTAGAAATTATTTTCGTCTTCAACAGAGGCCCGGATGGAAATTAGATAAATGGATTTCCTTTTTTAAATCAATTCATTTCATTTCATTTTATTTTCTTTGCCTCTGATTCTTCCTCCTTGTGAGTTACAGCATCCTCCTGAAATCTACTCAAAGCAATCCTGGAGTTCCCTTAAGATTCTCCCTCAGAAACTCCTCGAGAACCCCTGAAACAAACTCAAGCTCCCTTAATAAGGGACCACATTAAGATACAGTTTAAACCAGAGCCTTAAACCTCCTCCCCTGGAGAACCTTAAGAATTACCCCAAGACTCCCCTTAGGTCTCCTGGAACTGTCCCAACTAATCCTGGAATATGTCCCGGTACCTCATGTCGAACACTGGGAACACCTGGAGTTTATATACTCCAGCAAATTCCTTAAAGCCTTTAGAACCAATAAAGAACCCTCAGATAAGAGCACTGTGAACCGCTCCTAGAACCTTACAAATTCCCTGAACCTCCTTCAGATGCCCCCTGAACATCGTGTGGAACATCAGAACGCCCCTGGAAATCCATTAAAGCCCACTCAAGGACCCAAATGCCTCAGAGAGCTCTGTGGACCTCCCTCTTAGAACCCCCGACACCTCTTACAGATCCCACAAAGCTCCTTTTAAAATGATCAGAATCTTCAGTAGAACACCTTAAATCTCCTCAAGATTCAAGATAAGCTGAAACCCCCTTAAAAACAAAAAAAACCCAGGATCTGGTACCTGGAACGTTCTCCAATCCTTGCGGAACCTCAAAGAACAAATTAGAAGTTTAAACGAGCAGGACATCCAATAAACACACACAAATAAATAGTGTAAATACACACAAATGTAAATATTTCCTTTACATTTAAAGTGGTTCTAGCACCGGGAAAGGGTTCTGTGATTTCAGCAGAACCTTCCAGAGAGGCTCTGAGAACCTTCAACAACACATGACCCAGTGAAAAGCGGCAGCATTAGAGGAAAAACCTGGAGCACATCGCTGCAGGTTCTTTCATTCAGATTCACCCGGTTCTGAAATATATTTTCTATTTCAGCTTTATTAATTGTTCTGCTCTCGTTCTAAACAGAACAAACACAGATGGCACTTTTGTTCTGTTTCACTGCTGCTGAAAATAAACTGTCTCACTGTCCGTTTGAATAACTGCTGCAGTCTGAAGAGCTCGGTGTGCAGGCACAGGGCGCCACACGGTGGACAGAGTCGGGAACTGCAGGTAACAGACCCAGGTGGACGTTTGTTGGTATTTTTGATCTTTACAACCTGATGAAAATAATAACACATCAGAAACACCAGCTGAGCTACAAATGCTTGTTATAAATAGATGTTTTTATTCAACCTGGGCATTTTAATCAGGGCGTTAATCAGTAAACACAAACAACAACAAACAGGACGTGACGCAGAAAGAAAACACGTCCACTTCAGACAGTTTAAGGTGGAAATTATTCTCCAAATACAGACACAAGGAAACAGAAAGACTCGGCGAGCTGATGGTGAGATTCACGTTCGGCTTAGAGCCGGACGACAGCAAAAGATCTCATTTAATATCAATAATTATTAGAATAAATGTCAAATCATTTATTTATTTCAGGTTTAACGTCTGATTTTTGCTCCTGAGTGGAAGTTAATTTTGGATTTAAACTTTTATTTCTGGTCAGAACACTTGATGCCAAACAGCGGATTCATATTTGAGCACGTTGTCATGACTTCTGATTAACTGAAACTATCAATCGATCATCAGAATATTGGCAGATTATCCTTCCGTCAATCCACCGATGTGCGTCTGCACAGTGAGGGGCGTTATTAAATAAAAACTTAAATCAGAAACTGGGACGAGCTTCTTCACCAAGTTTAAATTCACTCGAGACAAAAAAAAAATCTTCTGTGTTTTCAACCTCACTGTCTTCTTCATCTATAATCTCCCCCCTTATACTCTTAACCCACCTGTTATTATAGGACCAGTTCACTGATGAAGACCATGAAATGTGGTTAAAAGTGGACCAAAAGCTCATCTCAGTTATTTTAAGATTTTTAGGCAGCGATGCGCCGACCGATCAGCTGGTAAACACTCGAATAAGAAATAAGGTAATGCATTCTTTAAAACAGCTTCAGGTCATCACCGTCATTCTGTGGGAAACACTGAGTCGTGTTATACTGCAGTTTATTTTGAGGTTTATATGAGCGAGGAGCTCCGTCCAGCAGCCTGACCTGGAGCGCTTCTTAATTTGAGATGTGTCTTAGAGGAGGTCCTGTAACCTGCTGCAGCTTTGGGAGAAAAGGTGTTTTATCATGAACACAGAGCTGAATTGACCCCAAAGGAAAAGAGGTTATACTGGTGCTGATTAGGATCCTAATAAAGAAATAATTCATCACTAAAGAAAAGCTCAGTTAAAGTTCTTGGAAAGAAAGAAAACAGGAAAAAAAAAAATCAGTGAATCTCTATTTTTCGGACTCATTAATGGCAGAATGAATTTTATTAAGTGAATCTTGAGTGGAGATTATTCTGAATAATGAAGTTCAGCGCTCGAGCCAAATAAACCGGTTTCCTGAATAAACGAACGGAAACTGGTCCAGAGAACAGCGAATCTCCCAGAGGCTGATTTATTTATAGTCTTGGTTTAAAGAGGAACAAAAGACGACGGGTAAAAAATCTGAGAAATATTCGGTTTGATTTATAAACATCCCTCAGTTTAACAAGAAACCGCTGATTTTCCACCGCAAACGTGCACATTGTTAAAGAAACAAACAGGGACGACTCCGTTTGTGTTTAGATCTTCTTATTGCCAACACGCCGCCGCAGCCACGCCGCCGCAGCAGCCACGCCTGTCGCTGTCATTCCTTCTCAGTGTTCGCTCACATTTTGGCCGCAAAAGTGAGATACTGAGAATTTGACCAGTATGAGAGCGATAACACCAAATTTAACACACCAGGGGCCGTATTACAGAAGCGTCCTAACTGCTTGGTAACCATGGTAATAAGGGTTAGAAGGAAGGTCATTACAGATTAACAGTTCCTAAGTCAGTGTTCCTAATTTAAGACAGGAAAAGTGTTTTCTAAAGCGTCCCAACTTTGTAAAATCTTAAATAAACTCTCCTAACTTTTACTTTTCCACCAGCTAGTGTTTGCTGACTCGTTTAATCCAAAGGGCTGCTCTTTGATTGCTTTTACAAAATCAACAATAGTGAAACTTCTACAGATGCGTTTGATGACCAAACCCTCGTTAGTAGAAAGGCTGTCGGCGATGTAACGCTGGATAACGTCTCTTTATGTAACATCATGTAAAGGTTTGATGTAACAAAAGGATCCTAATCAAAGTCTTTGATAGATCGTTAAATTCAAGAAATACATAAAAAACATGACGACATCAGCCTGCAGCCTTTATTATTATTATTAGCCTATTTTTTTTAACCTTCATTATTACATTTCCCGAGAGGACGGGTGCCTTTCTCTTCATATCACTGTAAATGTACTCATTTTCTTTTTAACAGCATCAAGCTACTGGATTCTCTAATCTCAGAGTTAAGCGTTACGTGGATTTGGATTTCTGGACGGAGGTTACAGGCACCTCTGAGTCACCTGACCTGAAGTTCTATGATAGTTGTTGTTTCTGCTCCATTTTCAGTTTATGTTTCATTAAAAAAGCAATTACCAAAAAACAGCGATTAAAAACCGTTTAGTTCGGCGAGATGAGAAAAGCGGCATCGGTTGCTAGGTAACAGACATAAAAGTTGATAACCGATGTTGGATCGAGTACTTAGGATTTTCTAACCTGAGATAAGACAGGATTCCTAAAGTTAGTTAGGATTCGCTTCTGTAATACCAAATTGAGAAAAATCTATCTTGGACTCTTCCTGTCTGAACTTAAGACAGGAACTTTCTGTAATCCTGCTCCTGGACCACATTCACACCTGAGACCTTGGAACACTAACGAGTCACATGACACCGAGGAGGGAAAACGGCTAATCTGGCCCCAATGTGGACATTTTCACTTAAAGGTTTTCTCACTTTTGTTGCCAGCGGTTTAGACATTAATGGCTGTGTGACAAGCTGCACACTCAGTCATTTCATTGTCACATGAAAACATTTAATCAGAGATTTACAGAACTGTGAGGGCTGAACTCACTTTTGTGAGACTGAAGTTTGAATGACAGGCTCCTCCTCTTCTTCTGCATATCAGATATTTTTTAGGTCACGTGCCGAATCCCAGCTCACCAACTTTAGTTGTTACTTAAAACTTATGTTGAAACTTTTCTCTGGTGCAACCAGTTTTATTTTAGTAATGCATAAATCACAACTTGGCACGATTGTTTGTTTGTTTATTTATTTACAAAGGGACATTAATGAACATAATCCAAAATGTAAATGAGCCAGATTCAGCTGCACGGACTAATTTTCATCTGGAGTCCCTGGCAGGTTGACGGCATAACAGAAAACATTAAAACATACTTAAGCACATAATCACGAGCAGAGACACCGGAGCGTGGATAAAACACGAAATCACATCAGCAAAATCAGACAAGCGCAAATAAAACGGCACATAAAAGACAAACAATGACAGAAGCACTACGGCTAATTATGTATCATGTTCCAGGTACCAGCTGCTCGGCAGGAAAAAGGCCGACCGCCCAAAGGAACTTTTCCTACACGGTGTTTTACAGTCCAGGGCTCGTCTCTATCAAGCTTCTCAAAGTGCCATTTTAGTCTTAAGTGCTGAGATTTCATGAAATTTACTCCTACATTCAAACTTAAGAATAAAAGCAAGATATCAAATATGTTAAAGCCGAGAATCCCTTTAAGAGGCTGCAGAGGCCTCTCAGGCCATTAGGAGCTGCCAGCAGGAGCTTGTGATTCAGGAGAGGAAGAATGTTTCAGGTATCATCTCTGTCAGCGAGTTGGCGAGGGACGCCATCTCACCGCTGACGGAAATACGTTTCCAGCTAAGCTGAAAGTGGTGGTGACGCTTTGTTTATTTGCTACACGACAAACGGGCTGAGCGACACGGCATTCAATATCGATAATTATCACGATAAACGTCAAATCATTATTTCTTTTAAGTTCAAAGGCTCATTTTTGCTCCCGAGTGTAAACAGAAGAAACTAGATGGTTAATCATGTGGTTAAACTTTTCTTTCTGGTCAGAATGTGACAAACGCTTGACGCCAAACAGTCGATCACGTCACAAATCTGAGGGAGAACAATTCTCTTATTCAACAAATAAGAATCTTTTTTTTTTTATTCCCTTTTCCAAAAATAAATAGAAAAATTAAGTCTTAATTAGTTTGATTTAAATGAATTAAAGCCAATATTTATTGACGATATATTGAAAAATTATTCTATTGTTATTGAGGAAAATTATATTGCTATAATTATCATTATTGTTTTGTTGTCCTGCTCTACAGTTATGACACTTACTGCTCCACACGCCGTCACGCGTTTCATCGACTTCCCAACAACAACACCCCCCGTAATCCAAACATAATTCCTGCAAACAGCTGGTTTCTCAGGAGAAGCAGCTGCAATTGATGGCGCTCATGTAACGGTCAACTTTTTTAATCTTTCATTTCCAATGTGCACAAACACGCGTGTTCTCGTGTGTTGTCAAATATCTGTTGAATCTAAACTCCTCTGAGGAGTTTTACCGTTCAAAGTGAATTGATCTGAGAATATTCTCGAATGAGGAAATCTCTTCAGTGATTGGTCTTTGCCTCCACCGTCATCCACAATCGCGTTTGCGGCACGGCAGAGTGTCGTGAATCAGCTCTCAGACTGACACTTAGGATTTAGTCCTACGCTTCACTCAAATTAGCACTGAGATACTCGATAACAAACTTTTAAGTGCAGCTTTGAGCAAAGATTTTTTTTTTACTCTTAAGTCACTTTTTAGCAGAGTTATTCTGAGACACTTGATAAAAACGGGCCCTGATTTTGGGCGATGACGATGTGAATTTGACTTATTACCCCGTTTATAACTTGTTTCTACTGACTGAACGTGGTGCTTCCTGTCAGTAGGTCATGTGAGTGTCGTGGCATTAAAGTACAGGTAGTTAAATTATTCCTGATGTGTCTGAAATTTGCCAAACTAAATTACAACTTTTTTAACTTGTTAACAGAAACTGACATGTTTTACATTTCTAACTGAATCATAGACTTGTTTAATTTAACAGAAAACAGGGTTCACTGGGCATCTGTCATTTAGGTGAAGGTAAAGAGTGTCACCTAGTGGAGGGAACCGCACATTACACTCCTGCTTACACTCAGACCTGCTTCACCATCATCATCGCTTTTGAAAGAACTATTAAAAAATCCAACATGGCGTCTATATTTGAGCTGCGACTAACAATCACATGTTTCAATGAAAAGGATAATAATTTTTGTCTTTTCTCAGAGTACGAGACGACTTTATGCAACAGTTCACTGATTTATAAACAGATGGTTTGACTGATAAATGACTTAATCAAGATCTTCACCAGCTGTCAGTTGATTTCAGCACTCGTCGGCCTGCACATGCAGTAAATTCGTTTCAGACATCATTTATGAATATTAGACAGTTTATTGAAAACAATAACACATTGTTTAATCCACCAATCTATCGTCAACCGCTTATCCTGCGTACAGGGTCGCCAATCCCATCTGCCATCCGGCAAAAGGCGTGATACACCCTGGACAGGTCGCCAGTCCATCACAGGGCCACACATAGACAAACAGCCGGTTACACACTCACACCTAAGGACAATTTAGGGTCACCAATCAACCCAGGCCGCATGTCTTTGGACGGTGGGAGGACGCCGGGGCAACCGGACAGAACCCACGCAGACACGGGGAGAACACGCAAACTCAACACTCAGCGCTGATAGGCTATAGCGACACGGTGTCACGCAACTTTGTCGCTCAAGTTGGAGAATTTCAACTCACGTGAATACTTTTTTGCGTTGCCGGCACCGCACCCTCCGCCCCCGGCCGACAGGAAACTGCGTGTTTGAGTTGACTTTGCATGTAATCCATTCACCATCTTTCCCAGTTACCTATATCAGCCTGTATGAGCCAACTGTTTTCTATGTGAAGGCCTGGTCAGATTTCCTGCGAAAAGCAGCTGTCTTACATAAGCTATGACTTTTACGTGAAACACAGTCTAATTTTGTGTTTAGTTGGTTTAAACTAGATAATGTGAACTTGCCTGCAATGATATGTGTGACAACTTTAATCGACCACTTGATCAATACAACAAAACTCAAACAGGCCAAGAGGGAACAAAGAAGAAGAGAATAAACTGAGTGATGAATAAGTAGTGTAGGCGGTGTAGCACAGGCTTGTTAATGTAGGTCGTTATGTAGGTAATGTCTGTAAGTTTGATATTAATATATTCATTATGTTACTATATTCAATGTAATTTCATATAATAATTTATAACTTACCACTAGTATAATATTAATTCAAATTACAGCTGTTTCAGTTTAGGGTTGTTTTTTATTCATTAACTTTATGCTGGAGGCTACAACCTTGATTTTGGGCTGCTAAACAATCATCAGAACCTTTTATGCAGCACAATGAGGTCAACATTTATAAACTTTTTAAAAATCCCGCTCCATCCAGGCTGTGATTGGTCTGTTCACAAACCGTGACATTAACGAGAGCATCGGCTTTATGAATAGTTGAATGTGTTTTAATAAAAGACACCGATTTAGCTAAACAGCCAGCTAACGTTAGCCAAACCCGAGCGCTCCTTGAATTCTCCCTGTTGTCTTCTGTCTCACCGATTCAGCTGCTGGCGGCGCGTCTCGCTCTTGTTTTCCAGGAACGGGGCTGTTCAAGCGGCCACAGAGCGAGCGGCTAACCGGGTTAATCCCGTTACTTCTGATCGCCACACCGACTATGTTTTGATTAACATCGCGGTTCGGCGCTGTGGGAGATAACCGTCAGTTGTACTCGTATTTCTTTTTCCGGTTCGCACGGATCTATGTTTTGGAGCTTTAAAGAGTGAAGTAGGTGCACGTGGATCCCTGCGCCTAACGTTACAGAAACGAATCACACAGTCACTACTCTCTGCCTGTCTAGTATTTTTGGCTATACATTATAAATAAATACGTTCACCGACACTTTCAGCAAACAAACTTTTGGACAAACAGGATTTTCACACTAAAAAAAATATCTTCAAAATTTAATACCTTGTTAAATGGTGATTAAGACTTTTTAATGGCCTAATTATTACAAAATTGATTTATCACCTTTTAAGACTTTTTAAGACCCCACGGACACCCTGACAACAAAAAAAAAAACAAAAACATCGTGATGTGGAGGTGAAAGATTCTGACTCATTAACAAATGTCAAAACAATTATTTAAATGTTAATTGATAACTAATGTTGACGGAAAGGTCATGTGACTGATAATTATATTTCTGAGGAGTCTGACAACTGTTAATGAAATCAGGGACCATGGAGCTGAGGTCAATGAAGTAAATTAGGGACGCAAACTAGTTCTTTTAAGCTAATTTGAGATTTTTCTTTTGGATTTTAATGCGAAAATTAAGATGCATCGATAATCGTTTTATAATCGCATCGCAGCTGAGAAGCTCGAGTGAAGATAAATCCTCCCAAAAAAATACATAAAAGCAGTCAACTCTGAGCTCCTCCCGCAGGTGTAACACCAAAATCTGTAACCTATCAGATTCTGTGACTACAGACAAATGACGATGTTTTCCTAACCATAACAAAGTACCTTCGGTGCTTACGTTCGGTGTATCACGTTGTGATACATGAAAGCAGAGTTTAGTTTAGGTTAGTTTGTCTACTTTAAGTCTAAAAGCCTGTTTATGTGTAAGTACAGAACGTAAAGAAACAGCAGCAGCTGAACGGAAATGAAAACAGTACCTGAAAACCTGATCTTCGTCATTTCACCTCTTCTGTCGTCTAAACTCGGCGGCTTCACATCCTGGAAGACAACGAATAAATTTTAACAACACAGTGTGCAGATCACTGTCACCATGTATTCACACAGAGATGATCGACTAATCGTTAATCTAATTATTGTTTCACTCATTTTTAAAGCAAAAACAATAAAAAATAACTACAGAATTGCAAAGTAATTAAATTGTTATTTATCATAATTTATTTTAATAATCTGAACATACAAAGTAACTAAAATTAACATATAACTGTAACGTTAGTGGAGTAAAAAGTACCTCATATATCCTGTGAAATGTAACGTTAGCTCAGTGGAGTAAAAGTAGCAGAAAATGGATTTACTCTCGTGAAGTACAAGCACCTAAAATGTATACTTAAGTACAATACTTAAGTAAATGTTCCTAGTTATTTTCCATCACTAACAGGTAATGTCCGATGCAGCACCTGACGCATTTTGTTAGCTAATGGCGAAGTATGCTAGTATGTGTCTAAGCTAATGTTTAAGCTAGTTTAAGCTAGTCCTCCTGTGTGTGTTTTGGTGCCCGTGTTCAGTTAATGTCGAATTAAATACTGTAGATGATAAAATAATGCTTAAAACCTGTTAAAATATGTCGATTCATCGATCATAAAATGCTCACCTACCGTTCGGACGCTGAAGGTGTTTTGAACTGATTGGTTACCTGCAGGAACTTTGTCTCCTCAGGCCATTGGTTAAAGCCTGTCCAATCAGGTGCTCCCACTTCTTCTTCTTCTTCTTCTTCTTCTCCTGTTGAAGGCTGTTACCGTAAAAATAAACATCTTTGTTTTTCGGAACATGGAGCTTTCCCTCGTGCTGTTACGACATAACCTAGTACTGACGTGTTCCTCAAAATTCTCATATAATTTATCGTTTCTCTGAGACAAATCTGAAAATATCACAACTTTCTCTTGTAAAATAACAACTTTATCACATATAGTAATCAAAGTTTAAATTCTTGAAATATTACTAAATTAAATAAAAAATATACATATTTATTGTCACATTATTAGGACTTTTTAACTGAGAGCCAACTGTCAAAAAACAAATGTGTTTTGTAAATTCTAAATCTAAATGTTATTAGTTAAAGTTGTAACGCTTTTTTGGTTGTAACCCAAAGCATTATGCGATAAAAGCCATACATTGTAGAAGAAAATGTTAAATTATATTTTTTGAAAGAAATGAAAATTATAAGAACATTTTTTCATGTAATTCATATTTATGAAATACTGTTAAAAAAAAGTATTTAATCTGTTGTCTCATTTAAAGTGTTCTCCCTTTATAGCTGCACCTCCAGTCACCAGTCCGCGAAGCTCCTGAAGTATGTGGATGACACCGCCCTCATTGGGCTCAACCCTGGTGGGATGAGTCCGCCTACAGGTGGGGGATCGACCATCTGGTGACCTGGTGCAGCCAGAACAGTCTGGAGCTCAACGCTCTGAAGACGGTGGAGATGGTCGTGGACTTCAGGAAGAGCCCAGCCCCACCCTCCCCCATCATCCTGAGTGACTCCCCCGTCGCCACTGTGGACTCCTTCTACATCTCCCAGGGCCTCAAGTGGGAGCTGAACATCACCTCCATCACCAACAAGGACCAGAAGAGGATGTACTTCCTGCGGCAGCTGAAGAAGTTCAGCACACCAAAGACAATGATGGTGCACTTCTACACCGCCATCATCGAGTCCATCCTCACCTCCTCCGTCACCATCTGGTCTGCTGCTGCCAGGGACAAAGGCAGGCTGCAGCGTATCGTTCGCTCTGCAGAGAAGGTGATTGCAGAGAAGGGGTGGTGATGAAGGGATAAGACTGTGCCTTTGGTGTAAGAGACCCGGGTTCAATCCCCCACTCCAACCCATCCACCGTTGTGTCCCTGAGCAAGACACTGAACCCCTCATTGCTCCAGAGGCGTGCGACCTCTGACATGTATAGCAATTGTAAGTCGCTTTGGATAAAAGCGTCAGCTAAATGAATAAATGTAAATGATTGGCTGCAATCTTCCATCACTTCAGGACCTGTACGCCTCCAGGACTCTCCCCTCTGGCAAGAGGCTGCGGTCCATCAGGACCAAAACTCCTAATTTTGACTTTTTATCTCACAATTCTGACTTTAACTTATTATATATGTTATTTTAATTTATTTAATCTTATTATCCAGGTTAATAATTTATTTTATTTCCTATTTTACTGGAGGAAATGGGCTTTCATCATTCACATTGGAGCTTTATTTTTATTTTTTTGGGAAGCAAATGTTCCTGCCGGTTCCTGCCTTCATGTTGTTGGTGGTGTTTGTTTGGTGCCTTGGAACAGAGTCGGAGTGAGACCTCCTGCTCCCGGTTCTCGTTGTGCGGCGCCTTGGAACAGAGTCGGAGTAAGACCTCCTGCTCCCGGTTGTCTGACAGCTGCTCTGTGAAACGGAAGACATTTTGAGCTGCTGCGGTCGGTCCCGGTTTGCTGTTTGAGTGTCAGCCTGAAGTTACGGCTGACGGTGCAGGAGAGCCTCCAGACTGAGCGGAACACGGCGAGAAAAGACGAGATCTAATAAAACATTTCCAAGTTTAACCGGCGTATGTGCAGCACAGCTAGCTTAGCCAAGCTAAAAGAGCTAGCAAAGTCCTAGATGCTAGTTAGTTAGCGTCACCTAGCTGGCCTCCTCCTCCTCCTTCTCCACCTCCTTTTCCTCGACAGCCGCTCCACGTAGACACAATGGCTTTAAAACGGATTTCCAAGGTAACGAACTCTCCTTCTTTCTTATTTAATCAGAGCCAGAACCGGATTTTTGCGCGTCTTTACACCGTGTGCCTTTTAGCTGGTTAGCTAGCAGCGTTAGCTTGTTCTCCTCGCTGCCGATGACACAACGTTTGACATAAATCCGTGAAATTTCTGGCTGGGGTTTGGTTTGCGACGGCAGCGCGGAACAGAAACGTTGTTTTCTGTGTGTTAACGTGTGTCGGCTGTACCTGGGGGAAGGTATTTGACAGAAACTTCCCCTCCCCGCCGTGTCTGTAAGGTTTCACATGAAACAAAGGTTCGGTTTTTTTGAGCCGATGTTAGCTTTAGCTTCAGTCTCAGACGGGCCTTTAAATGTGAAATGTTCGGTTCTTTATTTCCACTCACGGTCATTAAAAGAGCCGCACGGGTTCATTTACTAACATGGATCTTTGCTCGGCTTCTCACCCTGAAGTTTACAGTCAGGACTCTTTTATTTACCTGACTTAGAACAAAATGTACGGTTGTGTTTTTATACATGACACATGAAATAAAACCGGTTAGAAGTCTTACAGTGATGAACATTCTCCATAGTAAGCTTAGAAAATCTGATTAAGGTGTAGACAAAGACCTAAGAGTGTGACCAAGAACGGACAGGTTGTTGTTG
Organism: Lepomis macrochirus; assembly: GCA_024633595.2. Taxonomy (NCBI): domain Eukaryota; kingdom Metazoa; phylum Chordata; class Actinopteri; order Centrarchiformes; family Centrarchidae; genus Lepomis; species Lepomis macrochirus. The sequence continues at coordinate 31,215,538 of JALXJV020000018.1, forward strand.
TTGTTATTAGCTCATGTTTTGGCTGCTGTTTGTTTGTCTGTCAGCAGGTGTAAAGGAAACTACTTTATGTAAATGAAGCTTGGTGGAAGCTGCAATGAGGAAGAAGCTTTTACATGCTGGAGCACAAACTCGCTCTATCTTTCCTCTTTCATTAACAGTGCGAGAAAAGTCAGCTGCAGGCCAGAGTGACCCAAATCTGACTTCTTGGCTCATTATGTGACTCAGACCAGATTTTTTTTTGTTTTGTTTATAACTGTTCAAACGGGCCAACTCACGTGGAATCTGATTTATTTTCCAGTTTTTCCAGAGTTTTATGTAATGCAACCCCAGTCACTTTGTGGACGACCGTTTTGAAGCCTCTAGTTTAGCATTTTGAGGCTTTAGTAGCCTTCGTGAGCCTCTGTGGGGTGGTACAAAAGTTTCTCTGCAACACCAAACATAAAGCAGCCTATAAAACAGTCTGTGGGATCTCCTACTGATGGTGCTGTCATTTTCCAGGAGAGCTGATTGAGGTGTTTTTATAGCGTTGATCTGCTCCTAAAGGTAAAGCGACAGTGAACACACCTGCGCAGATGTGATTGGATAGGCTACGTCGTTAACCGGCCTGCTGCTGATGGAGAAAGTTGATGAATCAGTTAGTCGTTCGACAAAGACACAAAAATGGCTGACTGTTCTTAATATAATCGCCAAACTGTATCAGTAATTTGTCAAATACTGACTTTTTTTCCAGCTTCTTTGTCTTTACGTCACAGGAACTGGAACTTTTTCTGGTTTTGGTTTGTGGTTCAGACAAAACAAGACGTTTAAAGAGGTCAGCTCGGCCTCTGGAAAACTGGGATTAATAGTTTTTACCTTTTTTGTGAGATCTTCTAGACCGATTTAATCAGTAAGTTTATAAATTGTATAATTAAGTACAGAAAAAAGCAACTTTATAGATGGATATTTCATCTGTGGTTCAGTGTCTCTGAGCCACAACATGGCTTTTTTTTTTTTGGACTTTGTAACAGCAGTAAAATAAAAGCTTTTTAATACTCTATACTGATTTTTAATACTGCTTATAAAATGCAGCGAGTGCTTAGTTTTTGTGGTGTGGTACCTGGCCCAGGGCTGCAACTCACGATTCTTTCCATTATCAATTTCTTTGTCAATTATTTTCTTAATTACTTGATTAGTTGTTCAGTTTAGAAAATTAAAAATATCCTTGAGTGTTTCCCAAAAGGTCAAGATGACGTCCTCTAATGTCTTGTTTTGTCCACAATTCAAATATATTCAGTTTACTGTCACAAAAGAAGAAAAGAAACCAGCTGGAATCAGAATTTGGACGTTTTGTTTTCTCTAAAAAAACGGTTCTAAATGATTAATTGATTTATCAAAATAGTTAACTATTAATTTAATCGTTGACAGCTAATTAATTCATTGACTAATCGTTGGCCTGATTAAAGTTAATTTAAAGTGTACAGCGTATTAAATCATAAACAGTTTGTGTGAAGCCAGACAGCAGCTCCAGTGTTTCAGGAAGGTTAAACAGGTTGGTTTTGACCTTCTCTTTTTAAAAACCTCCACAGACACGTTTACTGTACACCAGCGCCCGACGCGCACCAGTTAAATAATTCATCTGACTCATGTGGGAACAAACAAGAACGCAAAGACTGTCAAGAATTAGTTTGTACTCCGACACATACCTGTCCTCAGAGACCGCGTCGGTCAAAAACTCTCTGGTTCACTTCATTCATTTCGCACAACAGAAACTCATGTTGGTGAAAATAACTGAACACCTCTGGAGCCTCATTATATATTTCTGAATGAAATAAAAAACACTTGCTAGGGCTGCACCTAAAGATGATTTTAGTAATCAAGTATTCTACAGTTTATTTAATCAATTCATCGTTTAAGAAGCACTTTCGCTTGGTGGCGGCGGCATCCTCTCCCCCAGTAACGGGGTCAGCTGTGTCAGTTATCAATTCAAATTAGCTTTATTGGCATGAAAGTGTAACAACAATATTGCCAAAGCATCATACAAACTACATAAGAATAATCAACCCCATACATTTCATTAAACAAGTACTTAAAGTGTTTGTGTGTTGTGTTAAAAATAAAACTATATTAAAAATAAATAAATAAAACGGTAAGTGTGTGTTAAAAAAACTAACATATATATATATTTAAAATAAATAGATAATACTGTAAATGTGTGTATATTAATAGACAAAATTAATTAATTGATTAAAAATAATATTTTTTTTAATAATTTTTTTCAGTATCAAATGTAAAAACAAAGCAATTACTAAAATATCAACCAATTAAAATAATTTTAAAATTTGTACAATTATTAATCAGTCTGAGTTCCACTGGTGGAGGGGGGGGGGCAGTCGTCTCATGTGCATCTGTTCTCGCACAGACCTCATTCAGTAAAAAAAAATTGGTAGACTATTAATAAGTCGCGGTGGATATTTTCGGCAAAGCAACGGTGAACACACAGGCTGCAGATGTTGGTCTCAGTTGTTTGACAGGCTGCGTCATCAATAAGCCGACGTGCGGCTCACGTTGTCAGTGTTTTACGCGACTTTATGAAACATACTGCTGATGGAGAAAATGGAGCAGACGGCAGCAGAGAGAGGCCGGGTGTTTACCTGAGGTTCAGGTGTGTCAGAGTGGGGAGAAGGGAATTCTGAGGCAGGTGAAAAGCCTACTTAAAAACAATGATGATAATGTTCGTGGTCAGTAAAACCCGCTTTCACAGGGTGCTATAATGTCAACATTTGGGTTTTTTACAATCACGATGCCGGCTGAACGTTGTGATGTCTGTCGCCTGTCGGCCCAAACCTAAATGCTAAAGTTGCTGTTACCTTCTCTGTGGACTTGATGACAGACCGGGTGCTTTCAGATCAGATGCTGTTGTGTTAGCCGAGGCAAGTTTTGTTTTTACGGTGGACATACTGACATTACAGGGTTGTTGTTGTTTTAGCTTGAAATAATAGAATTTGTGTTGATGCTTTTGAGTAATCAAATTAATCGATAGATTGTTTCAGCCCTAATAGGTATTTTTTTGTACTACTGCTGAATCTGAATCCGCGGCTGTTTCCTTCAACAGCTCCGTGTCAAAGCCTCGATTTCTCCCAGTTGTGGGATCTGTTGGAGAGCCGACGTTTCACAGTGGGGCTGCAGCTAACGATGATTTTAGTAATCGAATTATAATTGTTTCATCCCTATTTCACAGTTTGGGTCACCTGAAAATCACCAAAGATGAAAATGCAGTTTAAATTAGGGGTGTGCATTTTCACTGGTCTCACGATTCGATGCATCGTGATGCATATAAATGTAGCTAACACTGCATAGCATTATTACAGCATTACTGACCTGCTGCTGCTTTTTTCACTTCTGATGCTGCTGTTATTATAGAATAGAGTCAGATGGGAGGTTGAACACTTTACAATGCTCCAGCCAAACCATGTTCACGCCACCTTAATATGTCTGTTTCTTGTCTCGTCTAATGAAGCTACATGTTGGTATCTTGTCCTGTAAGTCGATAAACGGCGTGCTAGCCTCAAAAATCCAGCTGCATTCTAACATTAACTTAGCTCTCCTTATTAGCTCGGCTCCCTGCATGCTGGCTAATAACTTTTTTTAAAGCTGGGTCTCCGACATTGACAGCGTTGTGTTGGACAGATTTGTGCAGCGGTGTTACACGAGGGAGCGAGAGAGGTTCGGGTGAGTTAGAGAGAGAGGCGAGCAAGAGGAAGTGCTACGGCGCTCTGCAATCAAATATGATTTTAAATAGTAAAAATAAAAGTTAAAAAAAATCTAAAATCAATCTGTGGTGGTCAGAGTTGACATTGTGGCGGGCCGCCACAAATAAATGAACGTAAGGGAAACACTGAACCGTTATCACGTTACCGTTATTTCTGACTACATTGACATCAAACGTCCTGTCACCTGTCCCGGACGTCCTCTCACACAGTTGGTCTTTGTTCAGATGTTTTTATTAAAGGTTTATTAAATGTTGAAGCACTTTATAGATTTATTGTTGTATTTTTTTATTGTTATTGAGAATTGTGGCCTCTCACTGGTGTCGACTGCTAAATCTCTGGTGTTGTGACACCTCTAGTCTCAGATGTGATGTGTTTAGTGGATCATTTTTGGCGGATGAATTGAAAAACTGATGGAAGGTCAGTCGTACGTTTGTGCACTTTGAAATCAGGGTAGCGTGTGCTCTCCCGGCTGCTTCGCTCACAGTCGGTGTCTGAATTCCTGACGGTTTCCTCGCCTTCCAAACTCAGTCGAACCTGAAAGATGAGCTCTGTGTGTCACATACCAACACTCACAGTTCGGCTTCAGGGAGACCTGCAGGCTGGAAACACAAACCCGCCGTCGTCCCCCCTCGCTCCTATATCCTCATCTGGCCGAGTAAAAATAGACCTGCTGCTTAGACATCAATAAAGACCCGTGTGTCTGTTTGTTTGTAACGCTGCGTTCACATGACGGATCAAACTTCATGTCCGAGCTGCTGTCGTTCCAGGCCGAAGTGTGCCCTTTAGAATAAATGTCTTGTGTTGTTAGTTAGTTATTTTCTTGTTTAGAAATCTTTTAAATGTTTCCAGTTATTTATTTGGTCTGTAAAATGTTAATAGCAGTGAAAAGTGTCCAACCGACTGTCCAAATCCAAAGATTAGCAACTAATCTGGGTGCAGAGGACGGCTGGAGGTCTGGATTGATTTAATGATTAATTGATAATGAAGAGTTTCCAGTTAGGGTTTCACTGAATTCTACTGTTATCGTGAAAAACAAAATATTTCAAGTTTATTTAATATTTAGTGAAGTTGTGATAAAGGGTTTGTTCCTTTAAAGGTCACTGGAACCTGTTAATAATATTAAGACAATACCGTAATGTGAATTTCTCACGCCGTCAGCTTCTGTGAATTCCTGCAGGTTTTCTTCTTCTACTGTGACGCTAAGGTGATGGCGTAGGCTACAGGGCTACACAGAGGCTACACAGAGGCTACGCCATCGACTCGACGTGTAGTTACATTTTTGAGGAGGTGCACGTCAGGCGACGGCGTAGCCTCTGGGTAGCTCTGTAGCCTACGCCGTCACCTGCGCCGTCGATTCGACGCAGAAGTATAAATTACACTTAGGCGTAAGCTCTGTGATTGGTCGGCTGGGTGGCCTCGCAACGCCTCCGAGCCGACCAGAAGTACCCCGCGCTTGGAAGTAACTTCTAGTAGCGGCCAAAACGGCGGCTGTAACACAGTGAATCTGTATATTTGACCGTCGCAACCCGAGCGACTCGTTTCGCTATCAGACTGTGATCCATTCGCTTGGTAACATTTGAAAAGGCTGCACCAGCCGCACGTTTACAATTTTACCCCCATTTACGTTAGCGGAGCGCTAAACAGGAAGTTAGCCTGCTCCGCCGGCAAAAGCAAACCTTTTAAATTCGAGGAGCTGCTAAACCCGACCAAGCCTGAAGACCATAGTTTAAAAAAACTTAAATATTCTTACCTTTTTTAAAATAATCTGAATCGTTCAGTTAAGATAAATTCAGTGCTGACTGGTCAGATCTTCAAAGTTGATTTAACCCAATATTTGTGGTCTCATAAACTTACAAACGCCACCCTGTAAGCTGCATCTTAACTGAAAAATTATTATTTTAAGGTGGTCAAAGATTAAGTTAAACTAATAATTACCAGGTTTAACAGGTTAGATCTGTGTTTTAACTGGATCTGAACCAGCTGACTGCATCATGAACATCAGGCTGTTGACAGTTTAACAGGAAACCCTTTGTTAGATCGTATCAGCTGCCTCGTTCCTGTTTAGAGGGGCCTGACTTCAGACTGAAGGCCGGTTGATTGGGGAAATCTTGACCAATTTGGAATGAAAGTCTTTTGCAAATGCAGATTTTTGGGCCGGCGGTTGGGGTTACGGTCCTGGATTGTCTCCAGGAAATGAATTTAAGTTTATATCGAGTCCTCAGAAGTGAGAAACAGCTGTCTTCAAACAGGAAACAAAATGCAAAACAGCAGCAGACACAACTTGACACAAATATATAAGTGATCTGGTTGTTTCAAAACAAAACAAAACGACCATCTTACTGGGAAACGGCTTCTTTATTTTGTAGGGAAACAATGTGGCGTTAAAAGCGTTTAAATCCACGTTAACGACGCCTCTCCCCCCCCCCCTCTCTCTTTCTCTCTCTGGGTTTTCAGGAACTCACCGATCTGTCCAGAGATCCTCCGGCTCAGTGCTCCGCCGGGCCGGTCGGTGAAGACAGTAAGAAGATTTTCTTTTTCTTTCTTAACAACTACATGAACAGAGACGCCTGACACCGTGAACGTGCTTTATTAACCCCGTGTTTCCCTTTTCTTTTCCAGTGTTTCATTGGCAAGCTACTATTATGGGGCCTGTAAGTATGAAACCGCTCCGACAGTGTTTGGGTTGAGGATCCCACCCCGAGAAAATCCAATATATATTTCCAAAATGTGTTATTTCACATCATATTGGGCCATTATTTTCACCACGTCATTGAACAAAGAGTTGGAAAAGCTACAGCAGATAATAAACAACACCCAAAGATCAGTCTACAACCTTTAGATTTGGGGAAGGTTCTTTGGTTGGTTCTGTTGCTCCACAGTGATTTTACATTTATGGCATGTTTTTGGCATCACCCCCTAAAACCCTGTTAATGTGACCTCAGATTCATTATAGATACGATTGTTCATGTTTGCCTTTTGTGTCTTATGTTTACAGGTTATAATATTTCTCCTCCTCCCTTCTGAGCTGCGTTTTATTTGCACATTAAAATCCAAAAAGAAACGTCTCCTCATCAGCTTAAAAGGATTAGTTTGCATCACTAATTAGCTTTACTAACCTCAGCTCCTCCAGTCACCACCGTCCGTTTCTTTTCCTAACAACCACCTTTTCAGACTCAATAATTGATGATGAACAGTGTGTACAGGGCAGAGCTGCGGGGGGACACGGGGGTTACTGGGGGAAGCCCGGAAGCGAGAGAAAAATCACAGCAAATCCGCGTTATAATGTAAGAAGAAAACGGTAAACAAACCAGCATCAACACCTACGCTGAATTTTTTAACGTTTTCTTAACTTAAGATGCTGCGTAAAACACATGAAGTCAGAGGATTGAAACCACCTTATTACACACTTAGCGTGCTTTCACACCTGGATGGATTTGTGTTGTTCCAAATCAATTAAATACGTCACCAGTGTTCACACCACACTGTTGTAAAGCGTCCAAATCGCTCACCCTTCCAGGGCTTTCCTTACGCCATTACGTCACTACCTCATGGCGTGCAGGTCGTGCAGTCCATTGGGGGACATCTCCATGACAACAGTAACACGAAATGAATCGCGGGTGGACTTGGCGCTGCAAAGAGGTGAAATAGATGTTTGTGAACAACACATCTCGATGTTACACGCACAAGTTCGGTTAGTGGTCGGCTGTGTTCTCACTCAGTGTTCAGATGAGCGAGACCACCTCTCTAGGCGTCTGCTTTGTTCGGTTCAGAGTGCGATTGTTGTGTTCACATATCGCCAAACGAACCGAGCCAAAAGGGAAACGCCCCTTTGTTTCGCAACGTCTCCAATCGATCCAGGTGTGAAAGCGCCCTTAGTTTATTCAACTATTTATTTTAGTTCTTGCTTGATGTTGCTGTTTCGACAATAGTGTATTAATGATTATTAAATAAAAAATTACATTTACCTCTCCTCCACTCTGTAGGGCGAGATCCTGCAGGACAGGCAGGAAAAGCATAAAATAAAAAGTGTGCAATGTGTTTCAGCATCGTCAAGGTAACGTGATGAAGTGGCAAAGGGCTGTCCCGTTCCTGTTTACAGCATTTTGAGCCCTCGCAGCCTCTTAAACTCTCTTTGCAAGTGACGTCAGTAAAGTCTGAGTGTTCAGGGCTCAGGGGGGACATTGGGATTAGTCCTCAGTTTGTACCTGATGTTCTCAACATTGGACAAGTAGGTAGTGATAAAATACAGATGCCAGTTACTTTCTATAAATGTAGCTAATATTAAGTTACATAGCAGCTAAAGTTGCAGCCTGCTGTAGAAGCTTTCCTGCTGTTACTTAGCGCAAAGTGGCATCACTTTTCCTACAGTTGGGGAAACAGACAGACTTTTCTTAGTCTTGAGAAGCTGACACGCTGTAACATACATTTAGTGCCAGAATATGTTCTTCCACTTGCTTTCACCGTCACTTTCTGCCGCTCGGACAATCACACACTCGCTACGCCGCTCCTGAACGCATACAGGGGAAGCACTGGACCTCCCAAGTCCTGTCACAAATCCTACGTGACCTTCTTTCACAGGCAGCAACTTATGAAAGAAAGTCTCCCCTTAACATGTTAATGCCCGAGGCGGTTATTTGTCACCAAAGACTAAAACCCCGTCAGAGACTGACTCTTGTTCTGCAGCCTCTCCGCTCGCTCACACTTTTTTTTTTCTCTTCTTAATTTTCTCCGTCAACGATCTTTTCAATTAACTGTGGTTTTAAACAGTGGATCACTTCACAAATCTGAGGCAGAACATTCTATTCTAAAACTATTAAGATAAAATCTGTTTTCAACAAAACCGCACAAGTAAAATTAAGTAAAATCTTTATTCGGTTCCCTTTGCCTCAACAAAAGAAATATCTTAATAAAAAAAGTTAAGCACTGATTTGTTCATATTTACACTTTTATTGTCAAAACATGCGTGGCCTCGGACATAAAAACAGTCATTGGTAGATGAAGACGGGGTTTTTTGGTTTATAGAGCAGCAGACCACGATCCACTCCGCCAAACCGCCGCTCAGAGGAGAGGAGCCAAGGGGGTAAGTCACAGATCGGACAGGGAAGCCGACCAAAAAACGACATCAAAACCCTGCGACACCCCGTCGCACATGAGAGATGTAACCGTATGGCTTTGATAATAAACTCTGCAATAAAAGAAACTATTCGGCCATCAGAGATGTTGGTGTTTGGAAGATGACAAACACACTGAACCATGAGACTTTTTGTCGGCGCAGCTACCAGAATTACGGTGTTTCTGCAGTCATTAAACGACTGTAACCTCTAGCATTTTATTGGTCCAGAACTGGCTTCACTGCTCTCCATTCAAATCAGCGTGGTGGCTTCGTCCAGTGACATCACCGTCTATGAGAGGAGCCATGTTGGCCCAGAGACCTGCCCCATCAGACCGCCGGATCAAGCGTTCGGCAGGTGGTCCGTGTCCCGAGCTGTCAGCGCAAGACTCCGGCGAGATGAGAGGAGGTGGGGTGGTGATGGTGCAGTGAATAAGACCTTTGGTGTGAGAGACCCGGGTTCGAATCCACTGAGAGACACCAACGTGTCCCTGAGCGAGACACTTAACCCCTCGTTGCTCCAGAGGCGTGCGACCTCTGACATGTACAGCAGTTGTAAGTCGCTTTGGATAAAAGCGTCAGCTAAATGAATAAATGACTCTGTGTTTTCCATCGATGATGCTTGGTGCTCTGTTTCCCAGAGGCGAAACGTTTATTCACCCCAGATGCAAATTCAAAAAATGCACTGTTGAATGTCCGGGTTGTATTTGTGTATGTATATAAATAACAGCATTGTTTTATTTTATGCTACCATTTTTTAATGTAGACCTACACTTTAGTTGGATGTTGTGTGTGTAGCACGAAGGAACTACACATTTCATTTCATTGTGCAGCTTTGTGCTGTATAATGACTAATAAACAGCCGTGTACCTCTTAACTCTGACACTTTCCAACTGCCAGAAATGAAATGCAAATTATAAAGAAGTTCCAATCAAAATCAGGAAGCGCTAACTGGTCCAACAAAGTCCTGCAGCTTTTAACACTGAGTGAAGCATCAGATTAACTCATTTCAAGTTCAGAGGGAGAAGGAAATCAGTCGCCACATCAACCGGCGCCTTCTCTGAATGATTCGTACAATAACAACAGCTGTTTCACTCGTCTTCAAGCAGAGGTGAACGACTGGAAGGCTGGCTGATAAAACAAGAATGATAATTATCACAATATAATTTTTCTCAATAACAAATGTTTCATTTCAATCATGAACGAATCAGCACCTAATTTTTCTAGCATGTTATTTGTTAAGGAAAAGGGACTGAAAACAGATTTTACTTAATATTACTCATGCATATTTGTTGAAAACAGATTTGTGAGGTGATCCTCTGTTGGGCATCAAGTGTTTGTTCTGACCAGAAAGAAAAGTTTAAAACCACAATTTACTTTCACTCAGGAGCAAAAATCAGACTTTAAACCGGAAATAAATAATGATTTGACATTTATCCTGATAATTATTGATATCAAATGTTATGCCATTTTTTATGGTGACAACATTTTTGGGCGTGTTGCTCGGCCCTACAGCTTAGTGTCTGTGGGGTTTCATCTCCTCCAGCCACTCCCTGGTTTCACTCCATCAGTTTTCTGCAACGTTACAGAAATGTTTGTTCTATATCAACATGTGCCAACGCCATCTTGAAACGAGCTCAGGGCTTCTTAATGTCTCCACCAAGGCGTATTTTTGACTCCAAAAGCAGGGGCTTCTTGCTCCACCCCTCATGTGACTCTTTCTCTTTGCAGCCCTGCTCTGAAACAGTGATGACAGTAAACTATAGGAGTCGTGATGTGTGAATGTTTGAACGTGTAACCTGTGTTTTCTGTGTCTCCTGCTGCAGCCTGACAGTCCCTATCAGGGCGGAGTATTTTTCCTGACTATCCATTTTCCAACAGATTATCCTTTCAAACCACCCAAGGTCAGTGAGCAGCTCCAGAGGGGCGATGTTTTTGCAGTAACTGCCTTTGTATCTTTAAACTGCCTTTCCAGCTAGAGTTTGGTGCTCGACCTGAACGAAGCAGGTTCAGGTTTGGATGTTTTCGGATGTAGTTTATTAAGGAAGTCATCTCTCTGTGTCTGTATGAGGGAAAAGACGGTGCGGCCGCTGTGTTGCATTAGTCAGGTTATCTGATGGCAGTAAAGGATGACGTTTAGCAGAAGTGCGGCGTCCTGTCTGCACGTCGGCTGCATGAGTGACTGCTTAAAGACCCGGATACAGACCATGTTGGGCTCCCAGAACTCTGCTAAAACTGTTTTTTCCCTACAAACAAACTGTTTGCAATGTTTTTAAAAAGTTTTTTAACTTGCAGCTGCTGTTGGAAGGTAAAATTCTAAACGATAACTTTTGTATTTTTTAACCTGGGCCCTGTTTCCACCTGTGTTGGTGCTGAAATGACTAGAAGGTACAAAACATTTAGAATCCGTGCAGTAGATGGTTCAGCAATGATTGTCCACATAAAGTGCTTCTTCAGGGACTCCCAGTGCCCCTTTTTGTTTTAACAGGAAATTGAAGTCTCACTCTGAAATCTCGTGAGAGACGATTTGTCGCAGGAAGACGCCGGTGGAAACATGAGTCAGAGCAGAGAGAAGTTTTAGTTGGAGAAACGTTAGGAAATGAAGTGTTGCTAGCAGCTCCTCTCCGTCGTTTCCTCCTCCGTCCTCCTGCAACAACTCGCCTCTCACGAGATTTCAGAGCGACAACTGTCCTTCAGTGAGACTTCAGTTTCCTGTTAGAAACAAAGGGGGTCACTGGGAGTCCCTCGTAGGGATCCTTTCCAGGATTTTGTCAGACACCTGGGGTCTCATTTATAAAACTGTGCGTAGAAACCTCACTTAAAGTGTACGTGCGCCCAAAGCCAAAAAATGTGTGAAAATATTCAGCGAGTTCCCTTTATAAATAACAATCAACTTGAAATGCGGCGCCTGTGAGGGAGCTCCATGTCCGAGCCTCCAAACGCTCTCAGCTTCCTGTAAACGGTGAAGCTCATTAATATTAACCCGTCCTGACTGCAGGAAGAAAAGGAGGCAAACTGACAGAGAAGCTACAAACTAAAGTCTAACTCAGAAACGATGACGTTTCTTTTGGTGAAGCTGAAGCTGTTTGGTGGGTAAAAAACGCCCCAGAGCTCCGCCCCTTTATAACCGATCTGCAGGAAGGGGTCTCCCTCTGAGTAGTGACGTCGCTGGCTGGAGGGGGCCACACAGACGGGATGAACCAGGTACTGATCTGGATTCCCCCGTTTGAAAAGAGAGTAAACCAAATGACTTCCTCTGTGTTTAAACATTTATTTATTTACACAAACAGTCGGCTCACCGAACGAGGCTGCCGACGAGTTAAAGAAATATGACTTGTAGTAATTAACAGAAGCTGTTTTATTTTCCATAACGTGTTTTTACAAGCATCTGTCATCACGCTGGCGCTCAGCGTTCGGCTCGATAAGACAACGAACACGTGAGAACAATAAATGAAACCGTGCGCTGGTATTTGGCCGACTGACTCGCTGAAAACGGCATCAATTTAAATGTAATTTGTCTCCTGTTCACTTTATTTAGGAGAATAAATTGCTGCATGAAAGTATTAATTAATGATTCCTGATTATACTCTAAAACATATTTGAGGCGTTCTTTTGCAGAAACAGAATCTCTGTTTGTGTTTATGATCCTAAATCTGGATCTTTTTGTGGCTGCAAATCATCTTAAATGATGTTTTTTTTGCGCACTTCAGGGAAAATCAGTCAAACAGGTTTATTCAGAAAGGCTTTAAGCCTGTAATCCTCAGAGGTATTATTTGGATTTATTTCACACAACAGTAGGCCTGTTCATTTCAAACCGTTTGATCCTTCTGCCATGCAGGTCGCCGTTTCTCTTTTCTCTTTATGTGCGTACACATGGTTCAGAGTTTACTTACAGGACACAGAATCTCCCATCAAGTTTTATTTTTATACATCACAGCCTTTGCTTGGGAAGTGGCGTACACAGGTTTCCAGCCCAGTTTTGTACGTACGCACTGTTTATAAATGAGACCACTGGTGTAACAGTCTGAGCCTGTCTTTGGCAACAAGAAGCTCTTTCTGTTGACGCCATTTTGACATTTATTTTGAAGAACCAGATGTTACCAGTAAAAGGCTTTTAAAGTTTGAGTTTGAAGACTCAAATCTTGCAAAGATGAAGTTGTCTTTGTGTGAACTCTGTCAGAAGCTCTGTGTTGAATCCTGGAAGCTGCAGTGATGTGTGACGATGTGTTTGTCTTCTCCCTTCAGGTCGCCTTCACAACAAGAATTTATCACCCAAATATTAACAGTAATGGCAGCATCTGCTTGGATATATTGAGGTCACAGTGGTCTCCAGCATTAACTATCTCTAAAGGTAAGAAATATCCTGCGGAACTTCAACACAAACCTCGTAGCAGAAACGACGGGAGGGATTATTTAGATTCAGAACCAGCGTTTAGGCTTAATGAGATCAAACTAAGTGAAGGAAACTGAAGAAGGAAAGAAAGGGAAGAGCCGACTTATCTGTTGGATGTGAAAATGCACTTTATTAATATCAACATTGATGCCTGTTAACATCCTTTCATGGTTCAAAACAGTATCTGAACTTAACGCTCTGCTGAAGTAAAGCCACTAGATGGTGCTGCGCACACAGTTGCAGTTTTAAAAAATTAAAATGACCTCAAATGGATCACAAACGCAGTGCAGACATTGGTAATGCTCCTAATGATGACTGCTGTAAACGGCTGGTTTGTAATGGAATATCTACAGAGGTCCATTATCAGCAGCCGTCAGCCCTGTGCTCATTAAATAGTAACCGGAAAGCAGCAGTCTCAACGTCCAGGATCCTAGAGCCCCCCTTAGGCTGACACTGAGGCTGGTGTATTCTGGGTACTATTAAAAGAGGTGGTATTTTGCTCATTTTCAGGTTCAAAATCCTGTTTAGGTGTTGTACCAGATCAGGTTTACATGGTTTAATTTTCAAAGAACACCATGTTTTTGTCAGACTGCACATTGCTGCAGCTCCTCTTTTCACCCTGTGCTGAAGGCTTCGTTTTAGCTATGGAGTGATACATCTCGTCTCTAAATGATCTTTGTTGGGAGTCGCATACGCTCAGTTCCTAGTTAATGACTACTAGCCAATCAGAAGCAGAGTAGGGCGGGTCAGCGAGAAGCCAGTAAACAGCTTCGGGTTCAGCTGCACGTGTTGCCGACCGGCTTGGCAACATGGACTGGAGCAAGAGTTTCAGAGCGGTGAGTTATTAATCTGTAACAAAAGGATCTTTCATCCGTAAAGTTTTAACCGAGCTCTGTCTCTACATCACAGTAACAGCTTTATGTCCACTGACTGCCTGGAGGGTAGCTAGTGTTTGGAAGGGAGAGGAGAGCTGTGTGCTGCAGCTCGCTGTTTCTGAGGGCGTGTCGGAGCAGCCGCTCGGCGAGCGTTATGACACGCTATTTACTTGTGACATCACAAGAAAGGGAAGTAAAGGCTGGACTACAAACTATTTTCAGGCAGTTCAGAGCAGAGTTTTCTGTGGCAGATGGGAACTCCCTTTGGGCTGGACTTTGGGCTTTTTCACTTTGCAAACCAATTACATGCACAAAAAAGGTTTATAACCCAATAAGGAGGGAGAAAAAGCCAAAAAGCAGAATACCACCTTTTCAATGATGCTGCCAGTTGAGGACCTGCGAGGTGTCTGGTTCTCTAACTAGACTCTAATGTGTTTGTCCTCTTGCTCAGCTGTGCTCCAGGGCCTCCCACTCCTCTTTCTGGTCTGGTTAGAGCCAGTTCGCTGAAGGAGGTAGTGCACCGCATCGTACGAGACTTGTCAGAACAAGAACATACTGACGGTTTCCAAGAAACTCTGTTTTGTCATTTTGTGCCTCTTGAGCCCAGCAACGCGAAGCACCTTTTTAAAAACTGTTTCCTGTTGGCAGTGAGCGTTCTGCACGCTGTTTTTGCGCCCTGGGCGCTTCATGCTTTGGGCGCACAAAGTGCAAAAAAGCGCCCGACGTCATCCGTGTTTTTTTTCCATTGTCCAATCAAGTGAATGGAGAGGTGGGCGCTCAGTCGTGGTGACGGACGTTTACAGTAGCTTAGATTGTCCAGAGACTCACCGTAAAATAAGGCTTGAACCGAAGCTCCTACCAGCGGTGTCTCCTCTTTCTGATGGTCTCGTGTACCCACATGGATCTCCCTTTCCCTGTCTCCTGCGTGAGTGTATAAATATATACTTATAAAGCTTTACACTGTGAAGTGGGGGGGCTCACCTCAGCCACCACCAATGTGTAGCACCCACCTGGGTGAAGTACAGCAGCCATTTTGAGCCTGAACGCTCACCACACAGCAGCTTGAGGCAGAGAGGGAAGGAAACATTGAGCCAGTTACTATGAGAGATGATTAGATGGCCAGATGGAGAAGGAAGGTTGGAAATTTTGCCGTGACACCGGGGAACCCCCCCTACTCTCTGCGGCAAGTGCCCTGGGATTTAGTCACCACGGGGAGTCAGGACCTCCGGTTTAACGTCTCATCCGAAGGAAGCTTCCTGTCTGATCGAGGCCTGATGGAACCGGCAGCTGTTGATGCTCCAGACACTCAGCTACTCTACAGGTTTTATTGCTGCTTTATCCAGCACAACAGTTTCTTCAGCTGCGCTGCCATGATTGAAAAAGGGTTTTCTAACGATCGATCAGCCTTTTAAAATGACAAACTTGGATTAGCAAACACAGTGTGGAGCACAGTGGTTGCTGATAATGGACCTCTGTGGATATTCCATTACAAACCAGCAACAACACTCATTTACAACATGAACAATGTCGACGCTCGTTTCTGATCAATCTGATGTTCTAACGGGTGCAAATGCCCTTTTCATTCGAAATCAAGGGCGTTTCTGAGTGTGTCCAAACCTTCGTATGTTCATGTCACATGATTTGATGAATATTCTCCTGTCTTCTTCTCTGCAGTCCTTTTGTCCATTTGTTCTCTGTTATGTGACCCGAACCCTGACGACCCGTTAGTGCCAGAGATCGCCCGCATCTACAAAACAGACCCTGTAAGGTGAGTCCACGTCTGTGAAGCTAAAACAGAGACTGAGTTAATGTCTACATGACACAAACTGTTAGGTGACTGCTGTAGATTTAGAATCAGTCTTTCGCCTTGCTGGTTCTTAGCTCGTTCGGCTCCTCAAACACAAAAAGAAAAGTTTAAAGTTTAAATACTCACAAGATGCAGGCAAAAGTTTGAAATGCTTAGAATGACCAACAGTTTAGTTTGTAAGATAATTTCAGGTGCAAAACAACTTCAGTTGTCCAGTCATACTATCAATTAAGCAAAAAACAAACAGCTGCGGGCCTGAACTTTACCAGAGCAAACTGTACGTTCAGACAAACAGGAAGAGGTTTAACTCATAATGCAGCTGCCACTTGCAGGAGATAACGGGCTGATAGCGTGTCTGTCCGTCGTCGGGGCACGAGCTGACCTGACTGTGTTAGTTTGTTCCTTTCAGATGTTCTTACGGCGTGTTTGACCTTGTTAGCCCGAAGCTTTCAGATCAGCTCACTTTCAGACATCAGAGTCACTTAGTTGACGCTTTCAAACATGTTTGAAACATTGTCCTAAATAAATTTTTTAAAGCAACAGAAAAATCCGTTCATGTCATTTTCATGCCCGCGTTGTTTAAATAGCAGTTGCCATCTGTGAGCCCATGGGAGTATTGGTCTTAAAATGAGGTGCGGTCCGGTCGCTATGGTGAGGCAACAGAAAGCGATTGATCCACTGACCCCAAAAAAAAAAGGTATCAGTGTTCATTTTAAAAATTTAGTCTCAGTTCTCTGGTAAATGTCCTTGTTAGTTTGTGTCATATTTAGTCAACTGTATATTATTTGTTTTATCAAGTTTTAGTTGACTAAAATTCTGGATTTTTCAGTCTGATGTTAGTCAAAAGTATTTTAGTCTAGTTTTAGTCATTAACCATCATTTCAGTCTTTTCTAACTCATTAGTTTAATTTTGATTCAGCATTTTGGTCGATCTGCTCGAACCAAACTATATATTTGACTGTTCACTTTGTTCTTATTTTTATTGCAAAGGAGACATTAACTTACCTCAGTTCCCGCCGGTTAGCCTTGATATGCTGTTTTTGTGTCCGTCTCATGTATTTGAAATGGGACCAAATATCTAAGCGCCTCTTTCTCCCGAGCTTGTTGTGTAAATCACCAGAGTTCGCTTCCTCCACGGTAACGTTTTCCTCGCGCACCAGGCGTTGCCCTGGGCGACCAGCGTTCAAAGCACAGGAAGAAGAAAAACACCGCTGGATGAACGAACTGTTGCAACGAGAAACTTAAAATATGGCCTGTAATATTTTGTCATTATGCTGACAAAAAGAAAGGGATTTTACTTGAATATGAATTATGAAGTATTGATTCACTGTGTTTTAGCCGCCGTTTTGGCTGCTAGTAAAAGCTACTTGAAAGCGTTGGGTACTGCGAGGCTACCCAGCCGACCAATCACAGAGCTTACGGTCCATAATTAGTCAACGTGTAGTTACAGTTTTGGGGAGGAGACGTCAGGTGACGGCGTAGCCTCTGCGTAGCCCCGTAGCCTACGCCGTCGATTCGTCGCAGAAGTATAAATTACGCTTTAGTCTCGTCTGACGAAAGTAACACTAACGCGCAGTATTTCACCGCATTGTTCTGGTAGTAAGATAGAAGCTGTGCACATTTACATGAGGCGCAGCAGCTTAACTACATCGATTTATTAAAATCTCCTGACAGGATCGATCAGGATCTAATGTTAGTTCTTGCTCTGTGTTCTTCTTCACATCCAGAGGGTCTCTCACACAGTCCAGGTTCATAGAGGGAAAATGTTTTGAGTAAAGGAGCCGTCCTCCTGATCAATCCTGAGCTCCATCAGAGCATCTCAGTTATTTATAACTACAGTTTTTTGTTTTGCTGTTTACATGATATTTGCTGTGACTTTACTGCACATGGAAACGTTAAAAATGACTGACTCTCAGATCATGAAAGTACTTTGTTAAAGTCAATAAAACACAGAATAAAGAAACCAGTGGAAGAGATGAGAGACCCACGAAGGGTTCATCAGTTTCTAATAACGCAGCACTGTGTGACGATCCAGACGTTTCACAGAGGAGACGGCATCTGTCTGTCTGTTAACAGACTCCAGTCTGCTTCGCTGATAAACCACAGAGCTGCAGAGGAACATCAGGCTTTTTATATCACGCCAACACTTCTGTCCATGCCCCCTCTGCTCAGTCAATCAGTTGGTGATTTTATAATGCACCATAACAGCTGGCTTTTAAAGGGACATGACACTCTGACTGGTTTGTTGCGTGTTACGCCCAAACACACCCATCGTTAAAACAGGGCCCTGACCTTCACTGAAAAGCCCTCATTACCTGCCCAGTCTGTAATATATAAGAAACAAATGCAACTCAAGGTTATAATGAGCTAATAAGCTGCGCGATGTTGGAAAAAACTGAGATTTCAATATTTTTCTATTCTGCGATATGAAAAAATACAGGAATTTTCTCCAGATGACTTCAGTTGCTGTATTTGAAAATCATTTAGCAACCTAAAATTATTGGGGTGATAATATAGGGGACATGCATAATAAGCTGAAGATTTATTGTTGATCTGAAGATTTTTTTTTGAATGCAAACTATCCTTTCTTGAGCCTGATTGTCCCTCAACTGTGTATCAAAGAACCCTTAATGTGACTATTGTGCATGAGCACATTGTGATGATCATATTGTGCAGCCCCATAATGAACGAGTTCATATTAAACTGAACACGAACACCTAAATATCTGCTCATAATATTTATCCTCACGTCAAAATGAAGCTATTTCTTGCAACGGCTGCGACAAGCTGTGAAACGCACCTGGAAACAAATAAAAACTAAATCATAAAACAGATTTCAAAGCGGCGAGTAGGTTACAGTAAGAACAAGGCTTTAGAGCTTCAGCCTCAGCAGGATGACATCAGCGTACAAACGCATCTCTGCATCACTCGCGGCAAACAGGAAGCAGAAAACAGTCTCCGGGATCTTCTACGGGCGGGACGCCGTTTTCAAAGAGAGCTAACATGTCAGGAAGCGGCGCTTTTAATAGCGTTAGCTGTTAGCCGCTCAGGATAAGTTGCCGATGTAAGACGTGAACTTAAAACCCAGGATTACGCCTGAAGTCGGCCCCCGGGACAGCAGCAACATGTTGATTTTTAACGTGGCGTAGACGAGCTCTGACGGTCGGGACATCGTCAGCTCCGATTGGCTCCAGGTTTCTGTGCATTAACTGTGAAGGCTGGTGCGGCCTGCAGGTTTTTAACCCGAGTGTCCTGCTGGCTGCTCGCAGGTATAACAGACTAGCCAGGGAGTGGACAGAGAAGTATGCCATGCTGTGAGGGGTAAGAGCCGAGTGATGGAGTCTGTTGCTGGAAGCTTCTGTCGGAAACGTGTTGGCGGCTGGATTGGACTCAGAGCTCGCTGGTGCAAAGCATGGCTCCAAATCTGTAAAGAGCATCTGAGCTGCTGGACTGCTGAGCTTTCATGTTTTAGCAGTTTGAGTGAAACCTTTATGAAGTCCTTTTACATTAAGCAACAACGCAGATGACGCTGCAACACTTGAGGAACATCTGATGTTCCAAAACCTGCATAGTTCTGTTTGTTTGAGAGACCTGAAGTGAAACCAGCAGCTGTGTGGAGGGAAAAGCTGCTGGATTAGTTTGACAATGTTCACCAGGAACGAACAAGCTAAAACATGAAAACGCAGACTCACCCTTTTTTAAAGTGACTCATTTCTGCCTCGTCTGAATGATTTGCTGTTTTAATGTCGCCTGTTTGTTTACCTGCATGTAAAGCATCACGATAAGTTCTCGGGCTGGGGAGAACACCCTGGGTCAGTCGGTGAAACTAAACGAGAAACTTCCGTCTGGATTTTTGTTTCCAAAATAAATCTATTTATCTGTGTTCGCATTAAAGGGTAACTTCTGGATTTTTCAACCTGGACCGTTCCCATGTGTCCCCATGTGTTTGTGTCTCCGTGAATAATTGGGACAACTTGTTTTAAACCTGGTCCAGTCAAAGTCTGTCCACTGAAGAGCTTCTTTTTTGTGCTGATCCTTTTTGTTTAACCAGTCATTATATTGCCTTTGTGAAAGCCACCAGACTCCATTCACAAAAACACTAATTTTACACCTTTGGTCTACCGCTGCCTCGATCAGTTAGTTTGTGTTATCGTTAAAACACCAAAGTCTCACAATAACACAAAAACTGGCCACCAGAGGCAGCTGTAAACCACCAACTCCTGTGATCTACAAGGTAGAATTACTGGTTTTGTCAATGGGCTTTGACGAGAGTGAAAAAGTCATTGTTTCTGGTTGAACAACAATGATCTTATTCTTTAAAAACTGGTCTCTCTCTGTTTCCATGACGGTGTCAGACACTTATAATAACAATCTGAGCCTGTCTGCGGCACCAACAAGCTCTTTCGTGGACGAACTTGAACTGACGGGGGCGCAGGGATTATGTTGCAGCCCTGTTTCACCGCTGTCAACCGCAGCCCTCTCGCTCAATACTGGACCAGTTTCAGAACATGTTGTCCCAATTAGTCACAGAGACACAAACACACGGGGACCACGGTCCAGGGTTGAAAAATCCAGAAGTTTAAACTGCAAGAGTCGGACAGGTTATTGCAGATTTGAACTTTCTGTGAGGTTCAACACGAACCTGCAGAGCGGCGAAGCATGAATGACATAAACACAAGAGGAGGTCAGGTCTTGTTCTCCTTTAAGATGGTCGCTGTGTCACGTCAGGCGGTTATCGAGTCATGAATTCTTGTTGTGACTGACGGCGCGTCAAATTCGGACGCCGCTGCATGTAAACAAACATGGCGTCTGAAGCGGTGATATGGAAAGCCAAAGTATTCATAAACGCCTGGTGAAGCGCCTGATTGCACACTGGCACAGTGCGCTTTTCTGTCCAATCACGCGCCCTTGACGTGTGATTTGCAATAAAATCGCGCGTCGAGAACCCGCGATAACTTCTGGCCTGCCCGTCTTCCTGTCGGTGAAGACGTCCCAGATGTGGCGTCAGTTGTCGTCCACGATGATTCACTACACGGTGTCAAACCGTCGCCTGTCGCGTCGGACGCTGCCGTTTATGGCGAGTTAACCGGTTGGCCTTCAGGTCCCTAAAGCGTCTCTAGTCCAGGTCCACTGGACGTTCGTTGTGACAGTTGAACTGCAGATGTGACTTCTTCGCCCATTACTGAGAAAGAACTCAGCAATCTGCTCGAAAGCTGCACAACAAACGAGTAAGGCTGCTGTTTCCAAAGGTCTTTCCTTCCGCAGGGCGAGCAGCCGCTGCTTCGCAGTTTCGTGGGACAAAAGAGACAAAATAAGACAAAATAAACGGACGCCGCTGTGTGTCGTTTGGCGTCGTCGCTGCGCTCTGCTGAGCGGCTGATGGATGTGGACTCACCTGTGCGTTTCTGTCTGCAGGTACAACAAGACAGCTCAGGACTGGACTCAGAAATACGCCATGTGATCCACCTCCTCGCCCACTGCTGGAACAAACTGTTTGATTTCTCATGTGCCCCCCCCCCCCCCAACCCCTACCCCACCTACCCCCTCCCCTCCTCATCAGCCAATTACAGCAATTTGTTCACGTTTGTTTTCGTCCCCTTCCTCGACTTTAAAACGCTTTTAACCTGTTGATTTGTCCTTTTCTCTGCTTCCTGAGAGGAAATATGAACCGAGTGAAGACGGGCGGCGGACTCTGAGCTGTGAACGTGCCAACTGAAGGGACAGAGCTGCCAGAGAATATGAATAAAATAATAATTTAATGCATGTCAGTGATTGGTTCATGTGCTGCTGAGACTTTTAAAAAAAAAAAAAAAGAGAGGCGACAGCTTTTTGGTTTTATTCTGTTTTTTTGTTTTTTTTGGAGGTTTTGTTTTTAGATGAGAGCCGTTAGTTCATCCATCATCCTCAACACTGTTCTCCTCTTTTTTGCACTGAAGATGAAACTCGAAGCTCTCAAAGGCTGATCGATCAACTAATAGCTCTGTGATGTTTTTGTTTATCAATAAAGTTGAACAAATTGCAGTTTCGTCGTCGTGCTGTTTTTTTATTTTCTTCTCTCTGAAGTTCTAAAATTCTCTTTTAATCTGCCGATCCTGTCCTCGATTGATCGTTTAGTCGTGAAGTCATCTAAACACGTCCACTAAAGAGTTGGGTTTTTTTTACACCGACGGGCTCAATTGTTTTAAAAGTGTCTGACAACATTATGGAAATGCTGCCTACAGAAAGAGAGATTTTTTAAAGAGTAAGATCCTTTTTGTTAAACCAGAAACCGTCAATATATCGCGCTCGTCAAAGCCACCAGACTCCCTTGACAAAAGTAGTAATTTTACCTCCGTCTTCTGCCGCTGCCTCGTTCAGTAAGTTTATGTTATTGTGTGTTTTTAACTCATTAAAAGAGTTTTTAACTCTTTTAAAACCACCAAAGTCACACAATGACACAAACCGTCCAACCGACCGGACAGCGGGAGACCAGCGACTTCCATGTTTTCTGTGAGGTAAAATTAGTGTTTTTATCAACAGTGAGCTGAGTATTTTTCTGCCGATCATTTCAGTCTCTGTATTGATGGTAATTTTATGAAGCTGCTGCCACATTTAAAGGTACAGGATCCTCCAAAATACTGAATCTGTAGCGGATTAAATGTCAAGCAACACTTACTGCTTAAAGTAGGTTTACAACTATACCACAGTGTAGAAATACTTCGGTTACACGTAAAGGTAAAATGTACTTAGAGTATCAAATGTAAAAGTACTCACTAAGCAAAATGTGTTAAAGCCTTCAAATGCCCAAACAATTTATATTTTTACAAGGTGCATCATATTTAATACGTTAAATCAAAATAACTTCAGCTGTTAAAAAATAAGTTAAAAGTACATTATTGATAAATTGATCAAATGTGAGTAAAGTACCTCAAATTGTATTAAATTAATGTACTTTCCACCACTTATTGCTTCGTTTCTAGAAAAAAAAAGTGGAAGTGGAACTGGTTTTCTTTGAAATGAAGAAAAAAACTACTTCAAACTTCCCCTGTGAAGTACGACTGCAGTTGCTCCTGAAGCATGTTACTATTTTATCCAGTGTAGTACAATGTGGTATTAGTTTGGACTTCCTGGGTGACGTGACCTTGAAGCTCTTAAAAATAATTATCCCATAAATTCATATAAAATAGAAGAACCACTAAAATCCCCCAAAAACTTCAATAATTTTCTATTCAAATATTTATTTAAAATATATTAATCACACAGTAGCAATAAAAATAGGAGTGCTAAATCATACCAATTTATTATAATATTTTAATCATATTATTTACCCATATGGGCAAATCAGCACGATGACATGGACGCTATTAATAAATAAATAAATTATAATTTTTTTCATTAAAATATTTATATAAAATAGAATAAGTATCAATACATAATGAAAGGAGGTGTTTACCATTGGTCAAGTGTAGTACTACAGTTTGGCTTTGGTTTGAAGTTCCTGGGTCACATGACATGGAAGCCATTGAATATAAATGCTTGTTTTTTTATTTAAATTTTCATATAAAAAGAAGCACTAAAATCCCCCAAAAACATTATTATAAAACCTGTTTATGTAAAATAAATTAATCACATTAGCAATTAAAATAGGGATGCTATAACACAAAGTATGTATTTATATTTTAATCATAATTTTCACTAATCACTAAAATAATGGTGGTATATTGATGACAACATTTGTTTTGTGTAGGCCTACTGTTTTTTTTTTACATATTTAGTCATTTGCACAATTTATATTTATATAATTTATTTTACATATAATGCAACTTCAGGATTGCACTCAGTTCTGTTGTACTCTGTGAAATGATATTAAAGGAATCTGAAAAGTTGGCAGAAACATCTCATTCTTGTCAAAACGCTCCACTTCTGATCATAAATATTGAGAGTTTCTGAGCTGTGTCTTCCTTCACTTGTTGCACCACAGTGACACAATACTGAGGTGCAGGAAGGTCAGAAACATCAGATATAATCAAGAAAAAGACGTCTCCAATGTTAAGTTTTCTATAATAAAAACAAGCTGTCTGGAAAATTTAAAGTGAGTCTGCAGCTGGGTCCAAATCCAGAAAGAGATTTTATTAAAACAGCACATCAGGGAAAAAAACAGAGGGAGGAGGTGAGTAAACAAAAAGAGGAAGGAAGGAAACAAAAAGAGGAACAACATGAGGAAATATACCGTGTTCATTCATTTAAAGGCTGATGAGATTCTGAAGAACCTGGTGAGTGGAAAGGAAGGAAGGAAGGGAAGGAGGCGAGGAAAGGGGATGGAGCTCGGGGAGGAGGAGTAAATCAGTGTTGGAGACTCTGACGCGGAAGAAGAATCGGCCTCGGAGAAGGAAGAAGAAACCCCAAATGAAAGCGTCCCCCCCTTCTGGCTGCTTTCACACTTGTTGAGTAACGTTTCTCTTCGACCCTGCGGCGGGTTTCGGACATTTTGCCAACCGGTTCCTCGTGCCTTTCTCCCGGGTCTGGACCTGCTGGTTGTTGGGGGGGGGGCTTCACGGCTGAGCGACAATAACACCCCCCCATCCATTTCACAGACTCCAAACCGCCGCGGACACTCGGCATCCAGCTTTTTAGCTCCACTGGATCGATATTTCCTCTTTGATCCCGTTCATCCAGCTCCGGGCAGCTCGGGGAGTCGCACGGAGCGCGGCGCCCTCCCCTCCGTGCAGCGCCGCTGGGTGGCACCGCTGTCTCCGGGCGGAGGGACTCGGGTCTCGTCGTGGTGGACGGAGCTCTCCACCGTGAGAAGACGACGTCGAGACGGCTTTTATAATCGAGCTGCGCTGCCTGCCCAGCGTTTTTTAGTAAGGTGGATGTACGATTAATATTTCAGGAGTTGGGTGTTTATCTGGAGTGTGAGGCGGAGAGCTCAGGGAGGCACGCCGGCCGCAGCGCCCTCTCCGCCGGGCGGCACCGCTGGGTCGAGCCGGTGGGATGGCTCTCCACCAGGAATGAGCAACGTCACATTCACCAGAAAACTAATCTTGTTTGGATCACAAAGTCGTGACCTGGTTGCTTGCTCTGTATTTTTGGACCTGGGTAATTAGCTTTTGAAGCGGGGAAAGCTCCAGGACACACGCCGAGCACAGCGCCCCGTCGCCGGGGCTGTGCCGCTGCGTCCGACCCGGTGGGATGTGTCGCCACTGGGGGTGGAATACTTTCTAGAGACCCAGGCTTTCCTGCATCGGAGGTGAACCCAGCCGTCCCCTGTGTTGTCGCCCTCCTGTCGGTGTGTTTGAGTGAGCTTTAGGTGGAGGACATGGCCGACTCCGGCCGGGCCAGACTGGCGGACCCTGACGCCGCGGACTGCCGGACAGGGAGCCCTCTGACCGTGAAGAAGAGGGCGCAGCATTCTCCCGGTCTCCGGACCAGGTACCAGAGCGCCGCACCGGGACACTGCCTCAAGAAAGTCACCCTGACCAAACCCACCTTCTGCCACAGCTGCAGCGACTTCATCTGGGGGCTCATCGGCTTCCTGTGTGAAGGTAAGACCGCATGCACCTGAAGGTAATAGTATATAGCTACACACAGCAAAATCTGCAACTCCTGCTCTGTAAGCACATCCTGGTGTAGGCCAAGTTCTGTGGGACCTGGACCACCAGCCAGCCTCGCTCTGCCCTGCAGCTGCAGGTGACCAGGTCTTACTGCTTCAGTTGAAACTTCTGCAGATGACAGAATTTGTTCTGTTCAGAGTCACTTTGCACAGAGAGAGGAATCATCTGCAGCCAGGAAACAGATCCTCTCCTTTCCTATCATTATATTCTGTTTCCTTTCCTTATCGTGTTTCCTTACCCTGTCTTCTGTTTCCTTTCCTTCAATTTCCTTCAATGGTTTTATGCTTCCTTTCCTTTCCATCCTTTCCCCCTTTGTCTTTCCTCTAATTTCCTTTTTATGTTTTCTTTCCTTTCCTTATCTTTGGTTTCCTTTCCTTTCATCCCTTCCTCTTCCTTTCTCTAGTTTCCTTTTCCTTATCTCTCTTTTCATTACCTTTCCATCCTTCCTCTTTTCCTTTCCTTTAATTTTCTTTTCTGTTTACGTTCCTCATCTCCTCTTTCATTTCCTCTAGTTGTTTCCTTTTCCTTCCCATCCTTTTACATTTCTCTTTCCTCTTTTTTTGTTTTATTTCCTCATCTTCTGTTTCTTTTCCATACAGTTCCTCTAGTTTCCTCTTCACGTTTCCTTTCCATTCTTTCCCCTTTCCTTTAATTTCCTTTTCCTTCTCACTGAGCCGCGACTTAATTATCAATTCAACAGGCAGATCCAAGACAACACACACTCACACTCCACTCTGCCCAGTAACACACTGGTCGTCCAGTCTCTGCTGAGCGTGAGGACGTGTGAAGTGTCTGTCTGTTGCGCAATCGGAGCCGCAGTTAAGTCGTGATTTACTTCCTCCGGTTGGCATGGCAACAGGAGGTGTGTTTGCGTGACATCCTCCTCATCCTCATCCTCCTCTTCCTCGTCGTCACAAACAGCAGCAGATGCATTAAAAGCTGCAGCAGAGCATCACCAACAGAGCTGCAGACGCTCGGCTGGATTACATAACCTTTTCTTCTTTTAAGCCGTCGAGTTGGATTAACGCACAAACCTGTGATGTCATCAGAGTGCTCGGCCTGCCGGTGGATATTTCCCATCATAATAACAACAACAAAAAACCCACAAATCTCTTTATTGTTAAGACGTTTATGTTTTCCTAAAGTTCAGCGGCACATTTCACCAACACACACTCGGCCCAGATGCTGAAGGAGGATCCAGGTTTATTCTCTGTGCATCGTTTGCGTCAGTAATAAACTGAGACGTCACTAACAATAAGCCTGAAGCACGAGCACTCACAACGCTGGTGGTCGACCGTGCAGCCAGAGGAGAGGATGTCGGGAGGCTGTTTGTGGTTCACAGCCTTGTTTTTGCAGTTTGAAGGTTGAAGGAAACTGCAGCTTACACTTGTTTTCATTAAATGTTTAAATTAATTCCGTAATCAGATGTCTTTAGATGGAGCTAACATACGTAGAAATTGTCTACCTCAATTTCCAAAGAGAGTCCAAAGGAGACACATGTGTTGTTTTGCCTGACCAGCAGTCCAAAAACCCCTAAAAGATTCATCTGAAAGTGACGTAAAACAGACAAAAGCAGCAAGTCGTCACTTTGGAGAAGAATAATAACAGTACATTTATTTGGGGGAAGCCTTTCAGGACCCTCAAGGACATCTTACATGCAAGGTAACACAAAGGTGCAATTAAATGAGGTGCATAATTCAAACAGTGCAAGTTTAAAAGAAGTAGAAGACAACTTACACAAGTCCTGGATGAAAAAGTCTAAAAGGCTTCGAGGAGTTTTGTGAAAGATAACTGAGAAGCTGCAACTGGAGAATGTTTGACATTTTTATCTTTTAATTGACTCCAGTTTTCTGTCGTCCGAGTTAATACATTAATGCACTTGACAGACTAGATTAATCCGTTCTGCTGTGCGTACAGGTCGATGCTGCAGCAAATATTTGAGGTGGCAGTTGATTCGGCCCCAGACTCCTTTATAAAAATCACATAGTTTAGTGAGTTGTTGCGTTAGGGCTAAACTTCTAAACTCCGTGTAAAACGCTGTCTACGACAAGTTTGTTGTTTGTCCCCTCTTGTAAATTCGGCAGATGTAACACATGGAGTTACATTGAGTTGCATCAGCTCAAATGAGTTATTTCTTGCTATATATACCTGTTTTATCCATGACAGGACGTTCTGTTGCTACAGCAGAAAAAATCATTAAAAGATGTATTTTTGAATGCGTTAGTCATTTTACTGTCTTTATTGTTAATTTACAGATTCCTAAAACAAACTCACGGTAAAATTAAAGCGAGTCACTGAGTAATTTGGGGATTTGTAATCCGAATAGTCAGTTATTCGTTTCAAGAATCAAAACGCCTGGTGTTATATGTTGTTTTGGGACACTGGACGGTCTTGGGTGAATCTCTACTTGGACCTCTTTAGGTTAACCAAGGTTAAAACGTGGGCTAAAATATAAATGGATAGGTTATTTCAGCGGTGTTTAAATTGAAGTGAACACAACCAAGGTAGTGTAAAAAACAAAATAAACATTGATTCTTTCAATTAGGGGAAAGTTGAATGACGTCACAAAACAATGTCAGCGTCCATGGAAGCAAACATTGTAAATGCTAAACCATAAACTAAAAGGCAACAAAACTTATATTTGCATGTATTTAAATTAAAATAATACATACGGTCATGTAGTAAAACCTGTTCTGCATGTATATTGATATAGAAATATGTTTTGCACATTAGGTAGCCAGCTACAGTAAAGGCTCTCATAAAGTCTGAATCTTTTCTGCATAAAAGTTATTGTTAAAAATGGCAAAACCTCAGGAAGTGTAACAACAACACTGACTGACTTGAGGACTGCCAGCTTATTCAGCCAGAGGGGACACAGAACCAGAAAGGTATGAGATATTTATGTCAGTTAAACTGCCATCCCTTTAAAGAACTCCTAAAGCACTGCTGAGGGTGCAACTGTGTGCACACTTTGTCACGATCAGCCATGGTTTTCGTTCACTTTCGGCGTCATGCACCTGGGACGCTTTGATGTCTGAAGTTTCAACTGGGAAAAATCCCAGTTCCGACCGGTCTCGAACGCGGCATAATTTGGGCATCAGGGAGTGAGGCAAGGAGAAGTCAGAGACACAAACCAGCGCCGCAAATCATTCAAGAGTCCAACACATTCAAACAAACCATGCAAAAAACTGAATAAACGCTGCAAGTCATCACAGCCCCACTTCTTTTTAACTCAAAAAGCTGCGACAAGTTTTGGATTTTGAGCTCAACACTATGAGTTTTTTTTTATTTAAACTTGGATTCATTTGTTTTATTGACTGTTTGAGAGTTCGGTCAGATATGTAAGTGTTGAAAAATGTTTTAACTGAGAGTAATAGAATAAAGCAGAAATGTATGTTGTTTAGACTAGTTAAGGAAAGTTTTCTTGCACTGATAAAATAAATAATTAAAAGATAAATATTTCACTTTAACTCAAAGTAGGAAGTTGAAACAAGTTATAAAAAGTTAAGTCAACTTAAAAAGACCCCTGAGAACAATGTGGTTATAACAACTTTATGAACTTTAATTAGTGAGCTGAAAAGTCAATCTCCTAGTTGAGTTAACTTGCATTTTTAAGTTAACTCAAACTTAAATGTCTTACAGTGCACACAACAGGATCTGCACAACAGTAAATTAATACGGGCACTGCAAAACCACAACATGCACCAAACACAAAATAAATATAGAAAATTATTATCTCACTTGACTGGCTCACATGTTTGCATTCACACCACACATCACGTGGTCATTTGACACTGTATGTAAAAATAAAAACAAAGTCAAATCTTAAATAGTTTGTCCTGTAACTGAAGTTCTGACTGTAAGAAATCTCAGTCTTTGCTCTTCCACCTTTATTCAGACGTGTTAACGGCGTGTTGGAGCTCCTGGACAGGAAAGACCTGGCTGATGTGTTTTTTGGTGATGATGGTGGAGCTGAGCTGAAACCGACAGTTTGACTGCAGAGCTGTTGTTGTTGTTGATGATGATGAGCTCATTGTGAAACTGGCCAGAGTGAACATGTGAGGTTTACCACAGTGCGACAAAGCAAACGAAAAAAAACCACCACAAACTAAATGTCAGTTTGAGGCGGCGAAGCATCCACGCCATTATTTAGTTGACAACCTCCTAAAAAGTAACCATTTTCAGATATTTTTATCCAAAGTGGCTTCATTTCAAAGCTTTTATGTGAATATATGACATTATAGCACATTTAAGCGAGTAGAAACCTTGAACCCAGCGTTTTATCTCAGCTCTGCAGTTTCCCCTTTTTGTCCGGATGTAAATAAAGACATTCTTTAAATAACAGCGATGTAAAGAGATAAAGTGAACTGTGAGAATCTGATCAGGGGTTTCAGATCATTATCAGATCTCAATAATGTGTCTTTATATTGTATGAGTCCCTACTCTGCATGCACAATGCATTATAATAGAAGAGCACAAGATGCCTCTGTGCGTTTAGTCAATATCTATATCTGCAACAGAAGATCGCTTCAAAAACACTATAAATAATAATAAATAGAAAATAATTTATTAGGAGGGGACAGTATGGAGAAAATCCTCTGAGAGAACAAGTCCAGATATAAACGCCCTTAATGTACGGAAGACAATTCGTAGTTAAACTCGTAGTTAAAATAATTTTGACTTTATTTTTTATCTGAGAAAAATTCAGAATTCTGATATTAAAGACAGAATTATGGGTTTAAAGTCAGAACTCATTTCAAATGTTCACACAAAGATAAAGTCTGAGAAAAAAGTCAGAAAAAAACCCTCAGAATTCCTCAGAAAAATCTGAATTCTTGGGGTGAAAAACTCGTAATTCTGAGAAAAAAAAACATAATTCTGACTTTAAAGTCAGAACATAAATAAAATGTTCACATAAAATAAAGTTTAAGAAAAAATTCATAAATCTGAGAAAAAATTCAGAACACAAATAACATTTTCACATAAAATTAAAGTCAAATTTCTGACTATAGTATTCCAAACAAACTGCTCTGCATTGCATTTTGTCACTGTGTTGAAAACATATGAAGTAGTATTAGTATTAGTAGCAGAATTAGTGGACTGGTTGATTAGAAAAGAAGTGGAATTTGGACAAACAAAGGACCACACATATGGCCGACAGAGTGTTTTCGCTTCTCCTGTGCGCTTGCATGAGCCGTCTGTTGCAATTCACTAAAACCTGAACCTTTAATTAATGTTTACGCATGTTTCTAGCGTGCAGCCGTTGTCTTCAGCTGTATATGTTTGTTTATTTTAACGAGCCACCCTCTCAAACAAGTCTCTGTTGAAAAATGGATTTTAATCTCAATAATTAACATAATTCATCCATCGTTTTTCGTACAAACAAATGTCTTATTTCACTCGTTATATACGTTAAATTCACCCTTGTCGTTAGCTGTCACTTCTTGGTAATTGAACAGCGCCTTGCTCAGCGGTGTCTGACTGTCCCTTCTGTCTCCTCCTCAGTGTGTAACTTCATGTGTCACGAGAAATGCCTGAAGACGCTGAGCTCAGTTTGCTCCTGCATGACTCCGTCTTTGGTCCAGGTGGGTAACAAACAAGCTGCTGCCTCTCTGAAACTCTAAACACGCCCCGACATGATGTTTATTGATCAGCACTGCACTGTTCACTCAGCCTGACTAACTGCTGCACCGATCAATACACCAGCGATAAACATGAACAGGCGGTAAGAGAGACGCCTGTGTTTGTTTGTTTTTTACTCTGGGAATTTAAGCTGCGGTGGAAGAAGTTCTCAGATCTGATACTTCAGTAAAACTACAAATACCACACTGTGAATATGCTCCACTGCAAGTAAAAGTTTTGCATTCAGAACCTTATCTAGGTAAAAGTATGTACGTACTATCAGCAGCGTGTCTGTAAAGGATGAAAGTGAAAGTACTCATGTTGCAGTAAAATGTTCCTGTCAGCGTTTCACTGATGTTTCTGGATTAATAGTCCTGCTGCATTAATGTGCATGATGCATTTTGCTGCTGCAGATGTTGAAGGTTGAGCTCATTTATATCCTGTAGTTTAATCTGCAGCAATGCATCATGGTCTAAGAGATCCTCGTATGTTTAGAACAGCCTGTTTTCAGCATTTTAGCCTGTTTTCATTCCCAGAGTGTCAGATCACTTCGCTTTATCGTGTCCTTCGGTGGCTGGCGCCACGGCACACGGCTGCCTTTCGCATCATAGATTAACGCCCTTTAGCGCCGTCGTTCAACACTAAAAACACCACAAGAAATACTCAGAAAAGTCCGGGGAAGGAGGTAGTTGGGGTGGAAGGGTGAGACAAAAACTCAACATTGATTCCTTCAAGTGATGTTCGTTCACTTACACTATTTAAGCCACTTAAGTAATGCATTTATTTTAACCCAAACCATGATCTTTTTCTTAACCTAACCAAGTAGTTTTTGTGCCTAAACCTGAACCGAACTGCAGCGTTTTACAATGTTGACTTCTGTTTCACACAGGAGACGAACACCAGTCTCCTGGTTGTCTCACACGTCCACCCCAGCAGCCTCCTCCTCCTTTACTCTGACTTTTTTGGGATTTTCAAGCCGTTTTCAACCAAAAATACCAAAAGACTTTTAAGGCCACAGATCTCTTAAGGAATAAAAGGTTTCTTCAGCTAGCTGTTGTGTTGCGTTTCCACCGCGGCCTAAAGACCTGCGAAGATTAGGGAAATGACCCAGCTGACGTAGGCTGTAGGCCCGCACGCCGTACAAAGAGATGCACAGGCATCATTATTTGTAACCGCTATCCATGAGCAACTTTTATAAATGTTAAATGTTTTATAAAAAATCAGATTTGACTGGAATATAATGAAAAACTACAGGCTGTGCTTGGCCATTAAAGCAGCTTTGTTTGTGTGGGACTTTTTGGGGGTAAAATAAAGACCCCAGAACTAAATTTAGACCCTGGACCCTCCAGTGGAAACACAGTGAGCTCCTCCAAAGGTTCCTAGTTCTGGGGTTTAGTTCCTCTGGTGGAAACGCAGCTGAAGTACCACGGGCCCTTTCACAATGTTAGCGACTAGTTTTATTTTGGAAAGCTAACCGGACGTTGCACATTTATTCTTGCTAACTTCACGTAAAAAAAAAAGACACTAAAGGGAACCCAGTGCGTTAAAAAGGTGCTGACAAAGCGTCCTGGGTTTAGATAAGGTTGCGGTCTGAACCACCAAGGGAGGTTTATATAGTTTGTTAATCTGAAGGAGGATTTTTTTCAGCCCATAAAGGAACTCTTCATCCTTCTGTTCATCACATGGACACTTCATCTAAATAATATCCAGTTTTAACTGTTAACACAGATAATTCGGCTGATTTTCTAGGAGCTGCAGGTGATTCAGTTGTTCATCTGTGACTGCGAGGTTAGAGCACGGTTTAAATAATCCCTGAACACTCCCCAAGTCGGAATAACCGGTGTTTCTCCTGTGCTTCCCATTCTCTCCTCTTACAATGAATTTCTCCTCGTACATCATCACCTGATTGTTGCAGGGTAATCAGACCGACAACAGTACCGCGTTGAATAAATAAAGAACACAAAGGGCCGTGTTGGTGTGGGCGGGTTGTTCCAGGTACAGGTGAGACGGTGAGCCAGGTTTGAGTATCAGGTTCATGACTTTGAATGTTTATCAGACACCAAAACGCTCACAGCAGCAGTAAAGCTAAGAGACAGGACTTTACAACTCTGGAAAGTCATCGTGACGTCAATCACAAGCTAAACGGTGAAAAAAAGGGTTTCCTGTTATCAAGTCATCAGGATCTAAACCAACCAGCCATTTAAAACTTTAGTAGTAGTCAGGGCTCTTTGTATTTGGGTCTGGAGTTTGTCCTTCGTGCCGTCTTTATATTCTGATGTTTTGTGGTGAAAACCAGCTGCAGGGCCTCTTGAGTTCAGGGTCCCCGGCCCCGGCACCCTTGCTCCCGGCGCTCGATGTTAACATGTCATGCTCTTATATAACAAAGTGTTTTAGTAATGGCTCGTGTTGCTGTCCTGTTCGGGGGCCGGGATCCTCGAGGGGCCACCAGACTGACTTTGTGCCGAGCTGCATCGTTCTGAAGCCACGTGCACGGAGAAGTCCCGGTTGGCTGCAGCTGTTCTTGGTTGTAACACGCATGTTGCCCCCTAATGAGTCTTTACAGCATTTGTCTCATCGCCGCCCCCTGCAGGTCCCGGTGGCTCACTGCTTCGGTCCGGCAGGTCAGAAGAAACGTTTCTGCTGCGTCTGCAGGAAGCAGACGGAGGGAAGCACGGCGCTGCGCTGTGAAGGTCAGACCAGTTCCACCGCAAGTTAAACCAGTTCAACCAGCACCTGATGTGTGACGTACTTTATCTCAAAATGTTCACTATTTTAAACAAGTTTCCAGGGTGATGAACCCGTCGAGTGACACCAGACTGTATCTGACACAACAGATAAAGAAATACTCAGCAGTTATATTTTGTCTTTTATCATAATAAACACAGCGCGTAATGTTTGTGAGCAGAGGAAACATGACAGTTACATAAACACTGATGATCGATACGGAGAAACACACACAACACTCAAATCAGTAGAGTAAGAAATAGATTTTAAAGAGCAAAAACTAAAATCCTAACTAGAAACTGAAGTTAAAGCTTATGACTCTACTGTTTTAAAACCTGAAACACTGCAGAGGTGTGACAGAGTGATTTGCAGTTGTAATTCTTTTTGCGCATTAAAAACACTTTAACAGAGACTTCTTCTTCTTCGATTACTGTCCGTCATGTTGTGGCGGCCGTCTCAGAGTAATAACAGCAGCTGCATGATGTCAATTACCACTTTGCATTTGTTGTCTTGTTCATCACAGTTTGCATAAAGTTTGCACAGCATTTGAATGGAAACATGAACATTGAGATAAGTCACAGGAAACAGAGAAGAGATGTGTGAAGATCAGCGTCATCCTGTCCTATACAAACTAACGATGCTGATACAGCACATCTCAAACACAGACAAAGAAAGGGAACAAAATCAGCTAAGATAGAATAAATTACAAAAGTTCAGGAGAGAAATCAATCACTGATTATTAAGTTTTATCTGTCGTTAACTGCTGAAATGTCTAAAATGGAAAACTAGTGACACACTAAATGTCCTGTTGTGAACTGTGACTGAACCCCGTGACCTTTGACCTCACATTCCTGACCAGACCAGGATTACAGGCTGTCACTAATGCAACACGTGTGTGTGTGTGTTTCAGTGTGCGAGCTGCACGTGCACGCTGACTGCGCCGCCTTCAGCTGTGCAGACTGTCGCAGCTGCCACCTGGACGGGACTCTGGAGCAGGTCGGTATCACCTCGGTGAGCTGGGACTGTGAGAAGAAGGAGGAGGCGATTTATCATTTTAAATTTGTATTTCATAATATTTTTTTATGCAAGAAAGTGAAGCAAGAGTAATGAAATCCCTGCTCCGCCTGCGAGGCTGCCGTCATCATGTGTATGAAGAGATACAGGTTGTCAAGTGCAACCCAATGGGCCTCATTTGCAAACAGTATGCACGAAACAGGGCTGGAAACGTGTGATTTTCCCTCAATAACAAACATCATTTAAAATAATTTTCAGCACATACAAAAAACAAGATTTAGGAGAATAAACACAAACGGAAATTACTTTTTTTTACAAAAGAACACATTAAATATGTTGAACAGTTTAATCTGGAATTATATAGATTAATACTTGCATGCAGCCTAATTTCTTCTCACAGAAAAGGTGAACAGGAGGACAAAATAAATTGAAACTGATGCCGTTTTTCTGTGACTCAGTCGAGAAAACACGAGTGCATGGTTTCATATACTGTTATCAAATGTTCCGTCTCCGTCACAACTCCTTCCCGTGCATCTGTCACGAAGCGGCTTGAGCTCCGGTGCACAAGTGGTGCGTGTGTGTGTGCGTGCGTTTTACCCACCAAACAAAATGCTTCGGCTTCAGCTGGGTTAAATTTCTTGTAGCATTTCTGTCAGAATTCTGTATCCTCGTGCAGACAGAACGTTTGCGGCAGAGGATTAGGGCCACATGTGAAATTTGTTTTTGAATTCTGAGATTAAACTCAGAATTCTGAGTTTAAAGTCAGAATTCTGAGTTTAAAGTCAGAATTCTGAGTTTAAATCTTCTCAGAAAAAAGTCCAAATCTGACTTTAAAGTCAGAATTCTGACTTTTTTCTCAGAATTATGACTTTAAACTCAGATTTGACTTTTTTTCTCAGATTTATGACTTTTTTTCTCAAAATTATGACTTTTTTTCTCAGAATTATGACTTTTTATCAGAATTATGACTTTAATCTCAGAAAAAAGTCAGAATTCTGAGATTAAATCTTCTCAGAAAAAAGTCAAAATTCTGACATTAAACACAGAATTCTGACTTTTTTTTCTCAAAATTATGACTTTTTTTCTCAGAATTATGACTTTTTATCAGAATTATGACTTTAATCTCAGAAAAAAGTCAGAATTCTGAGATTAAAGTCAGAATTCTGAGAAAAAAAGTCAGAATTCTGAGAAAAAAAGTCAGAATTCTGAGTTTAAATCTTCTCAGAAAAAAGTCAAAATTCTGTCAGAATTTTTTTTAAATTTCAGAATTCTGACTTTAAACTCAGAATTCTGACTTTAAACTCAGAATTCTGACTTTTTTTCTCAGAATTCTGACTTTTTTTCTCAGAATTATGACTTTAATCTCAGAAAAAAAGTCAGAATTCTGACTTTTTTCTCAGAATTATGACTTTAATCTCAGAAAAAAAGTCAGAATTCTGAGTTTAAATCTTCTCAGAAAAAAGTCAAAATTCTGAGTTTAAAGTCTGAATTTTTGTTTTAATCTCAGAATTCTGACTTTAAACTCAGAATTCTGACTTTTTTCTCAGAATTATGACTTTAATCTCAGAAAAAAAGTCAGAATTCTGACTTTTTTTTCTCAGAATTCTGACTTTAATCAGAGAACTCAAAAGATTTTCACATGTGGCCCTAATCCTCTTCCACAGAACGTATTAATGAATTTCACTGATGATTTATAAGCAACTCAGTTTATAAATCAGAATATTCCTGTGTTTTGTCTGTTTCCTTCACACAGTTTTAGAGCGTCAGCAGCAACAAAGCCTCAACGGCTGATTGATCGGCTCTGTCAGTGTTTCTGCTGTCAGCCGCTTGCTAACGTAGGCCACCAGCAGAAGCAGAATCTGATCACTGATCAGTCGTAACCAACAAGCGTGTGGAGGCTCTTCAGCCTGTCCGTAGATAAAGCAGCTTAATTGATTAGGAGGCCACCGTGTTCCCAGAGTCCTCACCCTCTAAAGGCCAATTTATACTTCTGCGTTGAACCTAACCTGACGCGCACCTCCCTGAAAATGTAACTACACGTCGGGACGACGCAGACCGCAAGAACTGTGATTGGTCGGTTGGGTAGCGGCGCATTTCCAGCCTGTCCTCCCCCTTTTTTTCCGCCTCTGCACCGGTTAAATGGGCGTAAACGCACCATCTCCTCCGTCGGCTTCTCTCATTTCTGGTCCTAAAATTAACTGTTCAACATCAATCAGCTTCAACTCCAACATGATCCGCTCAGTTTCAGCCGCCCTGCACCAACAAAGAAGAAGCTCAACACGGTGCAACATAGAAACCCCTCCGTCATCTAGCGCTACTAGCGAGTCTAAATGCTCACGACGACTCGCAGACTCGGCGTAGGAGTATAAACTGGCCCCGACCCCTGGACCCGGGGAACAATGCCTCGATCGGCGTCCACAGGTATGACCTTTGACCTCTGTTGGCGTCACTGGTTACTGTAATGGCGACGATCTAGTCAAGCTCATTGCATCTGGACTCCCAAATGTGCTGCTTTACAGGACTTTATAAACTGAACGTGTGTGTGTCAGGTCAGTGAGTCAGTGAGTGACGTGATTGGGTGTTATTGATCAGTCTAACGGATCACCTGACACCTGCTGCTGAGGGCCCCTTTAGAGCCGGTGATGGCGGTCACGCCGAAAACCAGTTCAACACCAGGGGACTGACAGGAAACCAGCAGCAGAAACATCACAGACTGGTTCCCAGCTCCCTGACTGTGGAGAGGAACCAGTCAGAGGGCTGACAGGAAGCAGTCATCAGTATGCTGGTCACATCGGGGGCCCCGTGCTCTAATAGCCTCCTTCACTGACCCAGGATCTACTTTCTGTCTCTGCAGGATACGTTTCACCACCACTGGAGGGAGGGGAACCTGGCGTCAGCCTCGAGGTGTGAGGTGTGTCGGCGTTCCTGTGGTTCGTCTGACGTCATGGCGGGGATGAGGTGTGAGTGGTGCGGCATCACGGTAAGACCCCCCCCCCAAAAAAAGTCCCACATTCACTGTGTGTCAACCTGGGTTGTTTTAGTTTATTATTTTTATTTCGTTTTGACTCTGTTTTCACGTTTTCTGTTTTTTGCTATTTTAGTTTTTATCTTTTGGAAAATGCTCAGTTTTTTTTGTCCATCACTCTGCGTCTGAACTGCGATGAGCTTCTGTTTCGAGGGGGGGCGGGGCTCGACGTTCTCCGGTTAGCCTTCTTGTGCAAGCTTTTCAAATTGGTGGGATTTTTCATCCTTATGTAACGTAACACATATTTCATCACCTTCCGTCACGAGCTGCCTGCTCTCCTCTCCGTCCTCACTGCTGCGTTATAGAATTAAAACCTTCTGCTACGTCTGCACCTCCCGTCCAGACTAAAACGGCGAAAATGAAGACCTAAAATGGAAAAATTTGGAAACGCGGACGACCCCGTTTATCGTTTCAAAATTTCAGGTAGCATTTTAGTGAAGACGGACTGAAACGGAGGACGCAGCTGCTCGGCTCTCTGATTGGGTCTCATAAATCATGAGTTTTTGAGTTGGTCTTTTTATTAAAATATTTTTATTAAAATATTCTGTACCGTGCAAATAACACTCACAGCCTCCACTTGTACTGTGCATGTCGCCGTTTACTTTCCAACGACTCCCAGTCTGTTTTCCGCCGCCACAGTCTGGCGTTACATTCAGTAACAGTCCCAGCTCACTATCGGCGCATGCAAAAAAAAACCCTGATCTGATTCTTCGTATTTCTTTCTTCTTTCGCCAAATCTTCTGCAGCCACGGAAAGGACCACCTGCTTCGTGTTTACACCGGCACGCTCCCAGTGTACCTGAACGGCCGCTAGATGTGCGTTTTCACTCGTTTCAATGAAGACGAGATCAACTCTGATACGCAGCTTAAACACTGATGTGTACGGAGATCGGATTAGTTTTTGTTCAAAAACAAGTTTTAAAATTGGTAGATTTTAGGCCATGTGGAAGAAGAAAACTAAAGACCTTCACTCTGTAATTTCAGGTTATTTTAGGTCGAAACGGTTCGAGCTGGAAACTAACATGTTTACTCACGCAATTTTTGAGTTGAATTAGTTTTTGTTAAGATAACATTTGACTGTACAAACGGGCTCTGCATTATTGAGTAATCCTGTGGTGTCATTTCCATTCTCTGACGTGTGCATATTGATTTACGTAATAAAACTTTCCTCTGCCTCTCTGCTCACCACAGCTCAGATGAGAGCTGATAAAAATGTGGGCAAGCTCATCAGAGCAATAAATTCCACGAGCAGAAAATGTTTGGGTTAACGCAGTCAGTCCTGTTCCTCTCAGGCTGAACACAGTCTGCCCTGTACAGGCGCTTTATGCAGCACCTGAGAGGAAGACTGCCGGCCGACACACCTCACCTTCGTGTCTGTGGGAGTGCTGCAGTTAAATCTGTGTAATTACTTATAAATATAAACATAATTACTTTAATTGTTTGATTATATAAGTTGTTATCGTTATATTGAGAGTCAGATGTTCAGACTGGTGTCAATCTCATGTCTATACGTTCAGTATGAAGCTACAGACAGCAGGTGGTTAGCTTAGCTTAGCTTAGCTTAGCTTAGCATAAAGACAGCTAGCTGGTAACAAAATCTATCAGAAATATCTTGTTTGTTTCTTTGCAAAAACCAGTGAAGCAGTGATTCTCTGGAGCGTATGTGAGGTGGAAGAAGTGGTCTGACCCAAAGGTTGTGATACCGCTCTGTAAAAATACTCTGTTACATGAAAATGCTACTTAAGTATAATCAGGAAAATGTACTTAAATTATTAAAACTATTCAATGCAGAAAGTAAAATGTGTTTTACTTTATTATTGTTCCCCGTGCATTCATATAAAGCAGGGTTTTACTTCTGTAGTTGTTGAGGTTGAACAATTTCGTATCAGACTGCAGTAAATAATTATTTTCATCTGGATCAATCAGCGGATTGTTTTCTTCATTAGTTGATTGTAAACCTTCTGTAAACAGTGAGAAATGTTGTCCCAGTTACTCAGAGCTCAAAGTGACTTCTTCGCAGCGTCAGTTTAAATCTCAAAATTATTAAAAAACATTAAAATAATTAAAAAAGAAAAGCAGCAAATCTTCACATGAAATGTTTTTGCATGAAAAATGACTTATAAACAATAACGATTATCAAAAAAGTAATTTTCTATCAACCCACTAATAGTTTCCGCTGTACTTGGCTTAACTGTTGGAGTTTAATTTATAACTAAACATCATATTTTATAAACTCTTCATGGGTTTTGTTTGTAAAAATCTGACTTTGTAAAGTAACTGAAGCTGTCAGATAAATTTAGTGGAGTAAAAAGTACGTCGTCTCCCTCAGAGGTGGAGCAGAAGGAGAAAAAGGCATGGAAAGAAAATACTCAAGTAAAGTACAAATACCTCAAACTTGTACTTAAATACAATGCTTTAGTAAATGTACTTAGTTTCTGTCTACCGCTGTATTTCTTTATTCAGGATGAAAAACCAGCTGGCTGCAGTCCTTTGGCGAGAAACCTTTAAAGTGATAAAAAAAAAGTTACAGATCGCGCACATTAAAAAGCCATAAATACAGTAACAGCAACAAAACAAGAATCCTCAAGACAGAAACCGTGCAGAGCAACAGGAAATGACTACAAAGACCATTTCAGCACAGATAGCCACACGAAACAACAACACACAGCCTTCTTCTTCTGGTGCACGCAGAGCAGCAGCGAACAGTATGAACAGCAGTCAGATACTTAAGTTGATCTGTATATAAGTGTTAAAAAGATGCAGTTGCGGGTTAGTAACACGCCCATGACACAGAAGCCATGCAACACCGAGTCATGAGAACAGCAGTATAGGAGAACATACCAAGGTGAAGTACTAGTAAATATTCCAAACGCACCACAGCCGCGCAAAGATGGACGCCTGGCAAATGAGAATTTATTTCTGTTTGTTACATTATTTAATTTAGCACAAGTAATACCCGTGTTGGGAAGGTTACTTTGGAAATGTAAAAGTTTATCGATTGCAAGTTACCTGATTTAAAATAAAGTAGTGTAACTATTTCAATTACTTTATCAAAGTACTTACTTTTTGATTACTTTTCTTTCATTTTTTTACTCCATTTTCCTGTGAAAACGGGATGATTTTCTCGCGATCTCGATATAATAAAACAGGAGTTTAACAAAGTGGTTTAATGGTAATTTCAGTGTGATCGTCAGGGTTCTTATGAAGAGCCTGTTTCACGTGCTCACAATAAAGCCCGTCCTAGACTGCGTGCATCCCGCCGATTGTTCCACATCTCTCATCTCTGGACTTTTAATTTCCCAGACTGCGCTTTTCTTTCAGGGGAATCCTTTTAACGTTACACATTTCCTGACGGCTTTTTCCAAACCTTTGAAATAGCCCTCGGGAAATTTGTGATTGGATTCCCCTGAATCTCTTTATAACATCTTTGTTAAAGAGGATGTTAGAAAAACACACAAAAGAAGAAAAGAAAAGTTGTCGAGAGCGGGAGTCGATCCCGAGCTCTACCAACCGAGCTAACCGGTCAAACCGAAAAGTTCTCGCCTGTATTCAGCTTTCGTTATCTCGAGATCGCGAGATGATGATCCCGTTATCACATAAAACAGAGTAAATTAAATATTTGAATGGATAGCCGCTTAGGACTTCCGTACTTTTCTACATTTCTAATGAATGTTTTAAATGTTAACCATTTTCCAAAGACGTCAAAGAAGAGGCAGTTTAACTATCAGATGGGCCAACGCTGCAAATTCAACCAGGAGAACCAATCTAACTTTACTTTTAACCGGCTGGAGACGACATTGTGCACATGAAAAACAAGCAAAGAAACAAAATTTATATTATTACGACATATAGCCGAGCTTTTTACAGGAAACATGAGGGATCTAACAGAGGGAAGTAACTGCAGTTTTATCACACATTTTAGTAACGGTTACACTTCCATTGTTTTGTAATTAAATTACGTAACTAAATTATATGTAACTAGTTGGCCCCCAACACGGAGTAATAGCGCTGTTATTTTGAAGTCTTATTCCAAAGTCATCTGTTAGTGTTGACATTTTATATGCTCGGGTAAATTAGTTTTATTCTGGTCCCGATGGACTTTGATGTGAACAGCTGTTAGGAAACTTCTCTGTTTCGTGTCAAAACCTGGATCGAACTCCTTTCTTGTTGTAGTTTGTGCTTACATGGTGTATTTCGTGCAAAGTATACATGCAAACATACTAGACTGAAACTTACAGCTTGACTGGGCCCAACCTGCAAATGTTTTCCCAAGGGCCCTGGAAGTGTTTGATCCGGCCACCCTCACAATTAAACATAAAATGTGGGAAAATAGAGAAATATGAAAGAGTAAAAAAAATCCTCCAGCTACTATAAACA
This sequence comes from Lepomis macrochirus, assembly GCA_024633595.2. Classification (NCBI taxonomy): domain Eukaryota; kingdom Metazoa; phylum Chordata; class Actinopteri; order Centrarchiformes; family Centrarchidae; genus Lepomis; species Lepomis macrochirus. The sequence continues at coordinate 31,257,825 of JALXJV020000018.1, forward strand.
CTGAGATTCATCTTTCAGTCATTGATCACTGATCAGCATCCTGTCTGTCGTCTCTCTGCAGAGCCATGCGGCGTGTTACCTCAGCGTGCCACCAGAGTGCACTCTGGGACGTCTGCGCTCCATGCTTCTACATCCGTCCTGCGTACGCCTCGACTCCAGAAACTTCAGCAAGATGCACTGTTACCGCATCACTGAGAGCTGCAGCCAGGACCTGGGTATGAACACACACACCTCCAAACCACATCCTCTGCTGCTGACACAAACGACATGTGAACCAGAGACACTCGCCTCATTTCCTGACTTATTTCTCTGCTCTGCTCGGCTGAGCTGTGAAACTAAAATTGAGGTTTTTCACAGTATCAAGGGGTGAGTGATGAAGACCGTGCCTGTGAAGCTCTTCTTTAACAAACGTTTGTCGTCCGTGCACTCGGCCTGCAGAGAACTAAAACAAAAAGAGGCCCTGCAGGTTTCATCTGCTCAGATTTAAAGGAGAGAACAAGTTGATTAAACAAAAGAAGAAACTGCAGGATGAGACTCTGCCAGCAGCAGGAGACGTGTGCACAGAAAACACACCTTTTTCACGAATTTAAGAAGTGAAACAGGAGCTGTGTCTCAATTCAGATACTTCCGTTAGTACACTAACATGCAGTACACAGTGTACACCGTGTACCTACTTGTGTAGCACATAAACCTGGAAAACGGATGTGGTGAACTTAACAGAAATGACGATAGCAACATTAAAACACATCTTCTCCTTCTGTTCACCTGGGCGGAACATTATCACCATCATTTTGACCGCATTCAAAATATCTGCCGTCTTGATCTCTCACCTGAAATTAATTGATTTTTATTATAAAAAACAATTTTAATGAACGTTCTTCTACTCCACACTCAATTTGTTCTCTGATAGTTTTTCTTATGTGGGAGTGTAATAAAGAGAAACACGACTCAGGTTCTTAACAAATTTAATAACAAACTGGACAAGCCAGCACAGAGAAAGAAACACAAACCGGAAACAGTTCGCCAGGTCTAGAAACTGAAGGGGGCACCTCCAGCGCTGACGGAAATTAACACATTTCCAGCCAACAAAAGGTCGGCTCGCTCGTTTTTTTTTTTGTGATCAGCTGTTTTCTTTTGGAGAGGAGGAGACCAACTTCTGCTCCTTGTAAAAACCTCCTGACTGATGGAAAACTAAAAGTAACTGCTGACCCAGTTATTTAGCCTCACTCCATCAGCTGTAAACACACCGCAGGACTCGCTGCACACCGGCTGCTGTTTCCGAGCTATAAATACAATGCGGATTCACGATCTCAGGCGGACATCGGCGAGACAGAAGAAAAAGGACGAACAGTAGCAGCAAAGTTCTCCCAAACACCCAAAATGCTTGACTTAAAGCCACAACCCCAGTGACCTGCAGGGACCTTTTTGAGTATAAAATAAAGTCGCTGGAACTATTTTAAACTGATAACGTTCCTGCGGTGGAAACGCGGCTAGAGTGCACTGCATTCTGACACGTTTCTCAGTGTGGACACACTTATGCACTTAAAATAGCAAGTGTGACTGCAAAAGGGCCAGAGTTGACACCCTCTATAAGACAAAAACTATATGCAAGTAAAATGTTAGATTAAAACCAGATTTAAATCCGATATCATAAGACAAGAATATGAAGATCCTGTCAGTCTTTGTCCAATATTTATTAACCACATTAAAGTCTCATTAAGATTAAAACCTCTTTTTCAAGCAAGAAGCAGCCAAGAAGGCAGCGTCAGTACAACACAGCAATATGAACAGGCTGAAGACTGTGACATACATCAGTAATATTCAGTTCAGGTGGTTAAAGCTTCCTAAAACACTGAAGAACACTGACTTGAACTGATTCGGTCCTCCAGCCGCTGGAGACATTTCTTTTCTGTGTTTTGTGCACCGTCATGCGCCACTGAAGGAAGTCCTTGTTTCATTTCAGATAACTCGGATGATGTTGATGCAGCTGTTGCTGTGTCTAAAGATGGTCAGCCGGCTGCTCCAGAGTCAGGTCAGTGTACATGTTCAGTCCCGGTCAAATAAGAGATATCAAAACAGAGATTTCAAATCAGAGACGTCAGATCAGAGATGTTGGATTAGAAATGTCAAATCAGAGAAGTCAGATTGGACATGTCAAATCAGAGACATAAAATCATAGATTTCACATCAGAGATATATCAGAGATATCATATCAGAGATGTCAAAACAGTGATTCCAAATCAGATATCACATCAAAGATTTCAAATTAGACATCAAAACAGAGATATCAAAACCGAGATAACAAATCAGAAATTTCAAATCAGACACATCAGTTAAGAGATGTCAGATCAGAGACATAAAATCAGAGAAATCAAAACATAGATTTCAGATCAGAGACGTCAGATTAGAAATGTCAAATCAGAGAAGTCAGATCGGACATGTCGAATCAGAGATTTCAAAACAGAAATGTGAAATCAGAGACATAAAATCATAGATTTCACATCAGAGATATATCAGAGATATCATATCAGAGATGTCAAAACAGCGATTCCAAATCACAGATTTGAAAGCAATGTCAGATCGGAGATATCAAATCAAAGATTTCAAATTAGACATCAAAACAGAGATATCAAAACCGAGATAACAAATCAGAAATTTCAAATCAGACACGTCAGTTAAGAGATGTCAGATCAGAGATATCAAATCAGAGACATAAAATCAGAGAAGTCAGATCGGACATGTCGAATCAGAGATTTCAAAACAAATATGAAATCAGAGATAAAATCATAGATTTCAAATCAGAGATATAGCAGAGATGTCGAAAACAGCGCTTTTTCAAAAAACCAATAATTTCAAATCAATTTCAAATCTCTGATTTCAAATCAGAGATGTCACATAAGAGATATCAAAACCGAGATGTCAGATCACAGATTTCAAAACAGAAATCTATCAGAGATGTCAAAACAGCCATTTCTAATCAGAGATTTGAAATCAGAGATATCAAAACCAAGATAACAAATTTAGAGATTTCAAATCAGAGATATCAGATCACAGACGAGATGTCAGTCAGGCTGCGTTTGGGGGAAATGTGTGTAAAATGGTTGCAGCAGACATGTTGAATCAAATCAGAGTTGGGTTGTCATGAAGAGTTAAAATTTTAGTTAAAGTTAAAATATTCCAGAGCAGAAGTTGAAGGTTGTGTGTGTGTTCTGACCCGCAGGGAAACAGTTTCTGAAGGTGTTTGACGGTGATGATGCAGTCAAGCGCGGCTTCTACCGATTGGTCTCTATCATTCGAGCCACAAGGAATGAGGAAGTGGTGGTGAGCGCTCGGCCCCTTCCCTAAAACATTTCACACACACTACTACTGCTATTTTTACTACTACTACTACTACTGCTATTTTTACTACTACTAGTACTACTACTACTGCTACTGCTATTTTACTACTACTACTACTGCTATTTTTACTACTACTACTACTACTGCTATTTTTACTACTACTACTACTGGTACTGCTATTTTTACTACTACTAGTACTACTACCACTGATACTGCTACTATCACTACTATCACTTCTACTGCTACTATTACTACTGCTGCTAGAGTACTACTAGAACTGTTACCACCGCCGCTGTACCTGTGTTGTCCTGCAGGAGGCGGCGCTGAGGGCTTTCTACCTCCCCGATGAACCTCAGGACTACGAGCTGCACGAGATTGGCGGCGTGCAGCGTCTCCATAGCGACGACATCCTGAACCGTAACGGCGGTCCTGACAACAGGGGCTCTCTGAAGGACGGAGGTGAGGCCTGGCAGCTGAGGGCCAAACCCCGAGACTCTGAGGTCATCAAGGTGTACCCAGGCTGGCCCAGGTGAGACAAGCTGAGCTAGTAAACTGTCTCTTTACCAGTTCTGCTCAAACGTACTGGTGTTTTTCCACTTAACCTGCTTTGTGTTTCAGGTCGGGCGCACCTTTTCGTCTCCGTCACCGTCTCTAAGGACAGCACGGCAGCTTCAGTCCTCGCCGAGGTCTTCAGTCAGCTCAACAGAACGGTGATTTTAATTCTCCAGAGAAGTTTAACCAGAACAGAAACAAAAGTGAAAACCTCACAAATACTCCAGAGAATCACCTGCTCCAACCCCATAAAACCACAACTCAGCCCCAGTGGGGGACAGTAACTTAAGTATTTGAACTTTACTTGGGTATTTTCTTTCCATGCCTCTTTCTCCTTCTGCTTCACCTCAGAGGGAGACATTGCACTTTTTACTTCCCTACATTTATCTGACAGCTTCAGTTACTTTACAAAGTCAGATTTTTACACCAAAAACACATGAAGAGTTTATAAAATATGATGTTTAGTTATAAATTAAACTCCAACAGTTTATACAAGTACAGCTGGTAGATTAGCTGGTTGACAGAAATTTAATTAGGAACTATTTTGATAATTTCTGAAGTAATTTCTAATGTTCCAGCTTCAACACACATGAAGATTTGCTGCTTTTCCTTTCGATTATTAAGTTTGTGACTGAGAACAAATCAGTTAATGGAGAAAATGGTCAGCAGATTAATCCAGAATGAAAATATTAAAAATATAAAAATAAAGGGTGGAGCTAGCGAGCAGGGTTACCAAGACAGGAAAACAGGCTTAAAACAAAATGTACTGTTGAACAAATGAGTAGCCGACTCCTGATGAGCTTTTTTTGTGGCGCTGGTTAAATGGACACAGATCAGCGGATACAAGTCACCTCTATCCTGACAGGTCGCCATGGCAGCGACTTGTCATTCACCTTGTAGCCCCGCCCTAAAGCCTCCCCTGCTTCCTGGACTAAGTTCCTCTAAATGGGACCATAATTTACTAAATGAACATCATGCTGTGTTGAAGAAGACTTGAAACTAGCGACTGAGACCATAAACTCATCAGGAAAGTGTTTACTGAGGGAATAAATCAGCTGAGAAGTAGAAACATTTTCTCATAGACTTCTATACGATCGCACTTCTTTCTGCAGCCGGTGGAGTCGCCCCCTGCTGGCTGCTGGAGAGAACGCAGGTTTAAGGTGCTGCAGCTCTGTCTTTAGTCCTAAGAGCCGCAAGTGGAGAAAGTTTCATCCGTCTGATTCAGTCAGCGTTTGTGCTCATGTAGCATGAAGTGTCCTTTAGTAAGACACTGAACAACAGTCTGCTCCTGACGTCCTGATGACTGTGTGTTGTTTCAGGGGGAAGACGTGTCCTGTTTCAGCCTGCAGGAGTTCTGCATGAGCAGCAAGCAAGGTGAGCAGAAGTATAAAGGACACGCACAGAAACACCAGCAAGGTCTTTTAAAAAGTCTTTGTTGGCCAGAGACCCGACATTCACCAGGTGGATCGAAGGGAGCGCAGTGCGAAAACCCCGCTGTCTCAGTTTAACCAGTGCACCGCCTCCCCCTTCTGCATCTCCTGTAGATCCCAAACAGAGCTGCCGCTCCTCCATCTAATAACTCCGGGAAAGTTCCAGGTTCGATCAGGAGCGGTGGAATAGTCTGATGTTTAAGAGCTCTTCTCTTGTAAAAGTTACCAGAGAGGGACGACAGAAAACAGAGTTAATAAACAAAAACACAAAAAGCACTACGGCGTGTAATCCAGAGGCGGCCGTCTGCCGCGCCATCTATATCAAAATCTATACCGTTTCAGTGAAACATCCGTAGCGCTGTCCAATCAGGAGCAATCAACTGTGTAAACAGGAAGTCACTTTAGCATCACAAGCTTCCAAACAGGACAGTTTTAGAGGCTAAAAGATAAAACTTAGCAAATGCAAGTATTATTTTTATTTCTGTCTGTTTATACAGTTTATAATTAGCAGAGAATATCTGATTATGCTAAGCTATCTGATGTTGTTTAGTCATTTAGTCACATTAGCATAATGTTTCATCATTTCAGGTATGTTGGGTTATTTTAGAGAAATGTGATTTAAGTCGAGACACCAGTCAAATACGTTTTTTCCCAAGATCACTCACATCACAACGAAACTTTACAAGCTGTTTTATTATTAATATGCAAATGAGGTGTTTCCATATTAAATATGCGCCGATTTGCATATCACACAAACCCATTTTCCAGCTTATTGATAAGAGTCAGAGGAACTTTTTTGGTTTTGCTGTGATGATGGTCAGACATTTACAGAACAGTTTATTTAAAATATACTTTTTTATGGAGTTATTCAAAATATATCTCTCATGTGTTACAGACTCTCCAGCATACAGTACTTCTAAATAAAATGCCACACAAAATGAAAATGATAAAAGATTTTTTTTTTTTTTTTTAAAAACCTCTGCAAGGACAGGAAGTGACCCACAAATGTGTAAAAACTGTAGATATGTAAAAACGTTTTGTAGATATGACTTTATTTGTGAAGGCGTAAAATATTTGTGAGTCATGGTCCACATTGTTAATTGTCTTCTGTGGGTTACAAATATTAAAGTACAATTAAATCTTCCATAGTTTGCCACATTTTATGAATGTATGAATGAATAACTTGAAATCTCTGCGGCATCTCGCCCTTATTAATCTTCAGATTGACGTCATTATCAAACAGCAGTTATCAAATATCCATATTACTAAGTGTAAGTATCTATAACAGCTCATCTCTGCTAGCGAGCTGGAGCCTGTTTTGATGTAGAGATGATGAAACTGTAACGCTGACTTTGAACGGACAAAAGATCCTGACCTCTCCGTGTCTGTCCTGCAGTACAGAGACAGACGCTGACTCCGCAGGAGAAGATTCTGGACAAGCTGCAGGAGATCAGGAAGGTAGGAGGAGATACGACCGACTGCTTTTGTCCCATCACTGCTGCTCTCACTTCCTCAGAGCCGCTCATCATCATCAGCATCCTCACAGGCAGTGTCCAGGTCTAAAACTAAAGCAGCTGTTGGACGCTTCTTTAAACTTCAAACTCATCGACAAGCTTCCTAATAACTTTAACTTCAAGGGTCATTTCTGTATTTTTAGACCTGGGCCCCATTCTGTTGGTGTGGAAAAGGGTTTTGAATCCGTGCAGCAGATGCTTCCGCCGGCAGCTGCAGTGTCTGCAAGTTATTCCTTCAGGTCAAAATGGCGTCCACAGAAAGTGCTTCTTGTTGCCAGCGACAGACTGTTCAGACCGCTTCTCACTAGCTTTCATTGGAGCGTCTGCCACCCTGTCTGCGGCCTGCTAATGCATTACCACTAACTGTTTGGATGAAGGAGCTTCTGTGACAAGACACTAATTGGCCAACATGTATCTGTGATGCATGTTGGCCAATTAGTGAGTTTCATTACTCAGTAATGAAACTCACTAATTATGAAGCAGAGTTGAGTCATTTGAGGCCAATAATTAAGTAATCTAGTGGTTAGAAAAAGGAGGTAAATCAGCACAGAGAGCACAAATCAGTAATTTGAGGGAACGGCATGAAAAATAATCTGTGTATGGTTGGTTTTTTTGGTTTTTCTGTTTTAACAACAAAATGGGAAAATTTTGATTTTTAAAATGAGTCTGATTTGTGTGGCTTTGCGTGTTACACTTGATAAACCTGCAGCAGACACACTTGGATGGCGGTGCCTGATTAAATGTAAATAAGATGAGCTTGAACATCAACATAGGTGGGTTTTTAGTTAGAAAAACAGGAGGCTCACCGTTCAGTTTGTAACTCACTAGCAGCTGCGACAGGAACAGAAGTTGCCTGAGGATCAATTAATTTAGTGATAATTATCAGCACATCCAACGGTACACAGCAAATATGAACTGCTATTAGTTAAATCGGCGAGCTGTATATTAATGAATCATACAGGGATTAAAGGATCTACACTGCTTCCACCTGACCTTTATTTTCTTCGTGAGATGGAAGAATTTAGACAGTTTCACCAGCAGCTGCAGGAACACGTGGATTAGGAGCGTCAGACTTCATCCTGTCAGAGGGAACAACCACTGACCGTCCAGTGCGCCGGTTCCACTGGCAACACAACCCGTAGTAGGTCCACCGGCGAGGGAGCGTGGCGCTGGAGCGCACAGGGCGAGGGAGAGGTGTGTTCCCTCTGGCTGGACGAAGCCCGACGCAGACCACAGCTGCAAACATCAGGCGCACGTGTGCAGCAGCCAGTTAGTTTGAAAACCGGTAGGGATACAACACAGACAGATTCAGGCAGGAGAAAACGCTGCTGTTTTCCCGTTTTGGTTTAAAAACAGAAAAAAAAACAAAAAACGGCTTGTTTTTGTGTTTTTTCTGATTCGGTTTTGAAACGAAATAATCAAAGAAGGAAACAAACATGGATCAAAAATGTCCCTTTGGTTTAGATCTTACTAAATTTCTCTTGGCCGCTGGGTGTTAATCAGTTCTTTGTCTGAAATGATGTTTGTCTCGCCTCACGCTTTATTGTTATTTATTTGAGTCCAGCCTTCAGACTCTGTCACTGAGATGTCAGACAGGAACAGGTGTCTCACAGGTGAAAATAACGTGATGTTGATTTTTCCCAGGTGTCTCTGCGAAACATGAACCAGACTCGGTTTTACATCGTGGAGAACGGGAACCGGGAGGTGCGGGTCAGCCTGCTGATCGTAGGGCTGCCCCCCCTGCTGAGCAAAGAGGAGTACGTCCAGCTGATCCAGGAACACCTGGCCATCAAGAGTGAGTCCCAGACAGATTTACCTGAATTGGACGGCTCGTAACACAAACCTCACGTCAGCTCGTTGCTACACTCTGAGATTGAATATTAATGTTTCTCTCGGCGCCGACTGGTTTGTGCGTGAACGCGTCACTCTGCCTCCACCACTTCACTTCCTGCCTACTCCTCTTCTTCAGCTCGTCTAACTCACCTCCACGCTCTGCCTCTCTCTCTCCCTTCTGTCTCTGCAGGTCACCTGGTCACCGTCAGCCACGTCTATGCCAGTCAAGGTGAGAAAATCTAAAGCACCTAAAGCTGCAGAAAGTGGCACCAAAAGACAAGACTCAAGTTTTTATCTTAAATTTGCACTCAGTTTTTCTGCCAACTGTGCTCTTGCTGAATAGTCCAAAGGGGGAAATGTCATTAAAGAGAATTAAATCTGACTGATGGAGACCCGCCGTATTGAAAAGTATAACAAAGTCTTGCTGTGAGGTGACAGTGCTAACCACTGCACCACTGCGCCGCCCCTGAACTGTAATCATCAAGAAGAAAAAATTCACTTTGGCCTTATTTTAACAATCTAAGCACACGGTGTGAACATAGACTGTATGCGTGTGAAGCGGGTGGCGCAGCTGCGTTTGGGGCGTGTCCAACTTAAATTTTGCAAGTTCAACAGAGGAAAAAATGCTCAGTGAAAAAAACGTTTTGCTGCGTTTCGTCTGCGCTGAACTCGTCCCGGGTCTCCAGGAGACGTGACGCCAACCACAAGCAGAAGCTATCGTGCTTGCATTGACCTGGTGTTTGGTGTGTTTGTTTGTTCGTTCAGGTGCGTTGACCTTGCAGATCTCGTGTTTCTCTGAAGCGGAGAGGATCTACATGCTGGCGAAAGACACGAGCGTCAACAACAAGACCCTCACTTCCCTCGTCATCCCAGAGATCTTGGTAACAGTCGTTCAGTCAATAACAAACGCACTGACCGGCGCTTCAGAAGACAGATAGCGCCTCGTGTTTACGGGCAGTAACATAAAAACATCCCTGAAATGTGACGTACAGTACGTCATCACGCAGTTCATACCTGACTGATGTTTCTGTTTCTTGTTGTCGTCTCTCAGACCAGCAAGCTGGGACCGGACGTCTGTCCTCTGCTGGTGTTTGTCAACCCAAAGAGCGGCGGTCTGAAAGGCAGAGAGCTTCTCTACAGCTTTCGGAAACTTCTGAACCCTCACCAGGTCTTTGACATCTCCAACGGAGGCCCGCTGGCTGGGTGAGAGCAGCCGCTGCCGCCACCTCACAGGAGGGATGATGGCGTCCGTGAATGAACAACATCTCAGAGCAGAGTACAGGTTTTTTTTAAACCTGCTCACATATGTTGGTGTTGAACTAACATAACGTTAAATAAAGTCTGAAATAAAGTCTTGCCGACAGCTCCTCTATGTACACTTAATTACTACGTAATTAAACTAGGTGTTTAGATTGACTATTGAGCCAGGGTGGGGGTTAATAACCGAGAAAAAAAAATCCTAGATCAAAGAGTCCAATTTACAAGAACAAAAATTAGAAATTCACTGAAATTAAAGTCACAAAAAATCAAAATCTCACTGGTGTTTTCTTCTGAATACGCCCAATCCACAGCAAAGTCTCTGAGGTGCATGATAATATAGAGATTGTGGATAAACTCACCTGTTTCCTCACAGCTAAATGAAAGTCTAATATAACTTTCCACTGCATGCACAGGTGTGTGTGATGCTGCAGCCTTGCAAAGTAAAGTTTCTCTCATAAATGTGTGACCGTAATGTCAGAGAATATTCAAGTTTTTTACTTGTAGATTAATCCTGGAAATTAAATTCTTAAATCATATTACACATAAAAGAAGAGTCCATAAAATACATAACAGAGATTTGAACTACAATCAGAACACTGGGAAGATAATTAGGCTGCAGATTTACTCAATGCGATGCCAACAAGCCTCCCTGCCTTTGTCGGCCACCACGTTAGATTTAGCCGTTAACTTGTCTTTAAACTCCTCATATGCTGAAACTATCAACGTGCATTCTTCTTTCGGGAAAAACTCCGCCTGCACGGCCGAACACGCCCCTTTTATGCGAACAGGCACCAACTCCAATTACGTTACATCAACTCGACTAACGAGCTTATCCACCGTCGCAGTTTCACTCCAGTGCAGGCGGTCAGAGTTTGTTCACCCTGAGTTAACTTTGAGTAGGTTGAACTCCCTTCAACCTCTGGTGTTACAGTCTGAGCCTGTCACAGATCAACTCTTTCTGTGGACCAGAGTCCAAAGTCCATTTTGACGAAGGAACACACTGCAGCCAGTTCATCTGCCGGCTGAAACATCTACTGAACAGATTCAAAACTTTCTGCACCTACGAGTCATTTCAGCACCAACAACATGTGGAAACAGGGCTCAGGTTTAAAAATCCTGAAATTACCCCTTTAATCTTTAAGGCATCTTATTGGGGATTTTGTTTGTTTTAGCTCTTTAAATGTAAATCAGGTAAATATTTTTCAGTTTATTTCACTCTTCACTTTTTATAAAACATTTATATACATTTTTAAAACATAATGTCTAAGTTTAAATGACAGTTTTGTGCTGGTTTCGTTCAGCTGATCAGTAATCAGATTACTCCCATGGTAGTTTACTGTCTGTTCGGTGTATTATTTATTTATTTTGAACAGCAGCTTTACGTTCGTTATTTCTCTGCTCTCGTTACAAAAATCAGAAAACTTTGGAAAGGTAAACACACCTTGCGTCACACGACATGTTTCTGATGTTCCTGCACCCTGTTCTTCTTCTCTGGTCCAGCCTCCATACGTTCCGAGAGGTTCCCAGGTTTCGGGTGCTGGTCTGTGGGGGCGACGGGACGGTGGGCTGGGTGCTGGGAGTACTGGAGGCTGTCCGGCACAAACTGGTCTGTCGGGAGCCGCCCATCGGCATCGTGCCACTGGGGACAGGTCAGAGCGACGCTGCTGGATTTTAATCCACTTACTGCAGAGGAGGTCCTGTGGGGCGTAGACTCCTCTGAAGTGCTCACGTCTGTCCTCTCTCGACAGGGAACGACTTGGCTCGTGTGCTGCGCTGGGGAGCAGGCTACAGCGGCGAGGATCCCCACCACATCCTGGTCTCTGTGGACGAGGCAGACGAGGTTCTCATGGACCGCTGGACCATCCTGCTGGACGCCCAGGAAATGTCTGAAGACAGCAAGGACAACGGCTTCCTGGAGCCGCCCAAGGTCTGGTCCAGGTCCTACCGGACAGTCAAGACCATTAAATCTGCGGTGAAGTCACACAAAGTGACTCCAGTCCAGTCCACATGTTGTGTTTGATATTTTGAGAAAATAATTTATTGGGAAAAAAAGTTGTGATATATTTCAAGAAAATTCAGACTTTTTAAAAAATATAATCAGCTTTCTTCACATGTTTTCTCCAAATACTGAAATATTTTAACTTTATTCATATTCTTTATTGTAGAATGTTTTCTTCTGTCTCCTCCTAGTTAGAACACAAGTCACAAAGTGCTTTACAAGAGTAAATTACTAAATACAAAACAAAAAATGTAATAAATCAATTCAATCAAGCTACAGTAAATTTTTGCCAACCAGGAAATATGTGTTTATCCTTTCTAATTAATTAATCGTTGCATTTTACCGTCCAGCCTCTCCACATTTCATTTAATCTGTTTTTGTTCACATGTCGTTCACATAGCGTCTCTACACGTAGATCAGACATCACTGGAACAGGTTAAAATGTCTCTTTGTCTCTCAGATCGTGCAGATGAACAACTACTTCGGTCTCGGCATCGACGCGGAGCTCAGCCTCGACTTCCACCAGGCGCGAGAGGACGATCCCGATAAATTCACCAGCAGGTAAAACTTCAGCTCACTCAGACGCAGCCGAGGCATGTTTCTGCAAATACACACTACGGAGCTGCAACGATGAATCGATTAGTTGTCTCTTAAATTAATCTGCAACAGTTTGAAAATCCACTAATCATTTTGAGATTCCAGCTTCTTAAATGTGAATTTGTCCTGGTTTATTTCCTCCTCTATGACACTAAAGTGAACTTATGTTGGTTGTGGACAAACCAGGACGTTTGAGGACGTCATCTCCTATCCGATCTTTTTCTTAACCCCCACAGGTTCCACAACAAAGGAGTGTATGTGAAGGTCGGGCTGCAAAAGATGAGCTACAGTCGGAGTCTCCACAAAGAGCTGCAGCTCCAGGTGGACACTCAGAACGTCCCGTTACCCAACATAGAGGGGCTGATCTTCCTCAATATACCCAGGTAAGGGGCACCTGGTAGCTCACCTGGTTCTGAGTCCTGACCTTCGCTGTTAGATAAAGCAGAAAGGACATAATCTTTATAGATGTACATATAATACACACACACACACAACACACACACACACAAGGCTACAGGTAATGAAATGTAAATTAAAATATGGTAACAAATAAATCTAAATAAAATAAAACAATGCATAAAGTTATTTATATACCTACACGTGGACACCCTGCAGAACATTCTGCAGTGCGTTTTCTGATGTAAACAGCAGCAACAAGATGATAATCTGGTTTCATCTTCACATTAAACAGTCATTTAGGAAACAGTCCACCTCCTCGCATTTTGCTGGAGTCTAGCGCTGACGGCTCAGAACATGGACGACCTGCCGACTGCTTGATTCAGGATGTTGATGGGGCAGGTCTCTGTGACGATGTGGCCTCAACAGTCTGATTTCTGTTTATTGGCCAGTATATTGAGTCCTATTTTGTCCAGACCGGACCTTTAGGAGCAGAATTAAGTCCAAGCTGGACCAACATGGCTCCTGTTCAGGCTGTCTTTTCTGTCCTCTGAGCAATCGGCGCACTCGCCGTGGCGCCTGGTCCCGTTGATCTGGCTGCTGGATCATCTGAGGTCCGCTGCTCTTTAATCCAAAAACCCCGTCTTCCTTTTCCACTGGCTGTATTTCCGTCAGAGGAAACACGTGTTTCAGCAATAAGCAGGAAAAAACGGATGAAAAACAAAAAGCGAAGTGAAGTTTAAAGGGACTAACGGCTGCTGCTTCTACAAGCGACGTGACCTTACACTTGTCTTCCCGTGTGTGTGTGTGTGTAGTTGGGGTTCTGGTGCTGATCTCTGGGGGTCAGAGGTCGATGGTCGCCATGGGAAACCACGCATTGATGACGGCCTGGTGGAGGTGGTCGGGGTCACCGGGGTCGTCCACATGGTGAGATAAAACATAAAAAACACACAACTTAAGATCCACAAACTGGCCTTTTCCAGAGCTTTGAACCGTGTGTGTGTGTGTGTGTGCGTGCAGGGCCAGGTGCAGAGCGGTATGCGGTCAGGGATTCGTATCGCTCAAGGGAACTACATCAGGCTGACTGTGAGCAAACCCATACCTGTCCAGGTGGACGGAGAACCGTGGATCCAACCGCCGGGACACATCATCATCTCTGCTGCTGGACCAAAGGTGATTTAACTGTGTAGATGATGTGTAATATTTGTTGTTTGGGACACTGTGTACACCAAGCGGGAACCTCCGGGTCAGAAAAGTGAAGTCAACGCTGAAGTGCTCTCCAGCAGCCAGCAGGGGGCGACTCCACCGGGTGCAGAAAGAAGTGTGATTGTATAGAAGTCTATGAGAAAATGTTTCTGCTTCTCAGCTGATTTATTCCCTCAGTAAACACTTTCCTGATGAGTTTATGGTCTCAGTCGCTAGTTTCAAGTCTTCTTCAACACAGCATGATGTTCATTTAGGAAATTATGGTCCCATTTAGAGGAACATAGACCAGGAAGCAGGGGAGGCTTTAGGGCGGGGCTACAAGGTGATTGACAAGTCGCTACCTGTCAGTCAGGAGAGAGGCTGCTAAGCAGTAAGGATCCGACTGCCTTTTATTTGAGCAAATAGTCCCGGTTTGCTAAACGCAGCCATGGCAACAGATGTTTTGCCACTCAGTCCAGCGTGTTCTGGAAGGGGAAGTGACATCAACGCATTCTGTCCTCAGTGTGTGTGACTGCTCACAAACAGTAGCTCACAGGCTTAAAGAGAAAGTCAGAGGCTGGAGTAAAGTTCAAGGCTCTTTACTATTGTCATAATGCTCATGAAGGAATTTTGTAAAACTGGAATGATTCAGAAAGATAGCACTACTAACTACTAATGTGCTTCCTGATCAGACTGCATTATGTCACAGAATCAACCAATGAAAACAATGTAAGAATTATATATGAACATAATGAATTACTCCCAGATGACCACTAGGGGGAGAAAGTAACAAACTAAATGCAAAGTTCTTACAGAACATGACACATCCTCTATATCCGCTACTCATTTTTCAGTAAGAACATTTAGTTTTAACCCCGTTTGTCGCTAAAAATTTGCATCCTGGCTAATATCACAGTTAACATGACTTACAGATGCATTATGCTAACCAAGCTAGCTCGCTCCACCCTCTCGTCCAAATATGTTCACGTCCAGTGCCTGGTTGCAAAAAATCACATACGGCGAGGCTTCAAACGGCACAGACCAGGTGGCATGGCTACGGCCACTTCTTTTATACTGCCTGTTCTACACCTGTAGTTAAGTGTTTAACATGTGCTGTGTCTGTAGGTTCGGATGCTGAGGAAGTCCAAGCAGAAGCAGAAGAAGTCGTCAGCTAGTGTGAAGGACGGACGTTCTGAGAGTCCATCCTCCAGAGACGGAGGACACCGACCCACCTGAATATCAGTGCCCCGCCTATTACCTGCTTCCTTGATGCACCTGGGAAGCCATTTTGGTGCCAGCCGGGATTTCACTCATGCAGCTTTGTAGCGACGCTGACGGGCCGCAGATCGACTTGGACTCTGAAGGAGGTTTAACGTTTACATTCCTGCACGTGGTGGAGGAACTCCTGGGCTTCTGTTCTGCTGACCGAGCACTTAGAGTTCACAGTAACCACGGTTAATATTCTAACTAAAACTTTTTTTACCTAACACCCAAGAGTAACAAGAAATTAATCAATTCATAATAGGATTTACAAATAGTGGATTTTAAATGAAATCTAGAAGTATTTAACAGAAGTTGTTGTTGCTGTATATGTACAGTGCGTAGCAGTCGACTCAGTGTCCGTTGATATGGTGTAATAACTTTAGTTGTGCAGCTATAGAGTGATTATGACCTCAAAGTTTCTCATATTGTCATTGGAGAATATGAAAACGCTGAATCCTGAAGCACTCCTGAAGGGACGGGCAGTTTCTTTGTTAAGAATCTGTAACCACGTTATGTTTATCTAATCCACGAATCTCCTGGGATGCTGAACTGGCTTTCTCCTTCTTTTTCTGTTCCTTTGGTTTAAGACAACGATCACGTTGCAGTGAAGCTCTCTAAAGATAAATTCATCAATTCAAAACAAAAAAATCCCTGTCTCTCCCTGAAATCACTGAAACCACTGTACCTCTATACAGAGTTAGTGAGCAGATAGAAAAACAAAAGGTCTGGTCAGTCTGAGCATTAACTGAAGATGAACTGAAAAGCCTGAAACACAAGTGTGGAGCTTTTATTTTGGCATCAACAACAACTGTAAATAGCAGATGTGAGTTATGACATCAACAAGTTTGTTTTGCCTCAAATTATCACCTTTTAATAACTTATGTGAATAAGATTTCATGCAAGACCAACTGCAAACTAAATAAGTTAAAAAAACAACTTTTTGAATACACAAGTGTTTTTTTTAACCTAAAGTTGAATTTAGTTAAATCATTTCAACTACTTGTGTACAAAAACACATTAAACTGTCATTCCTAGATAATCCATTTTAGATATGCATCTTTAAATTCAATTTAATTGGCTTTATAGGCAAGACGTTTTAGTTCAAACATGTGCCAAAGCAGAAAGTCACATATAAATAATAAAATAATAATAAACAATAAAAAGAAATTAAAAAAGAGAAATAACTAAATACATATTTCTCAAATATATCTTTATATATTATATTATATAATATGTCAAAATATAGCATTTTTAAAGCTAGAAAAGCTGTTATGTAAGCAAAAGTGACCAAGTTAGCGAAGCATAACTTTTAAAATGTAGTTTTTGAACAGTTTACTTTAAATGAAAACCGGTTGTTCTGAAACACAATTGTAAAATCTACCAAGATGAATGTTATTATCAAAAACATGTGCTGAAGCAGCCTAACAATTAATCAAAAAATGCTAAAAGATACCATTGGAATGCTAACTGCAGCGTTAGCAAAAACTAGATTATTAAGTAAGTGTTACATTAATTAAACTTAATTTAGCTGACCGCTCTAGTCAAGTTAACGTCATTATCTTCCGATCGAAAAGTAATAGTTGACTATTTATCCAATTTTCTTATATCTGCAAAACATTAGCTAAAAAATAAAGTGACGTGCTACAGATGATGTTGTTGCTCAGATAGAAGATGTCACGCGGTTTAAAAATTAAAGTAGTCTTCTTCGTGACTTCAATAGAAACATTATGTCTTCAGTTAATGCTAATATACTGAGATTTGACTTGTTCTTCTCTTCTTCTCTGAAGGCCTGTCCAGTCTTAAGTGCATTTTATTAAGCTGGATTTATGAAGACGGTATAAATAACAATAAGCAGAAAGCACTAAATTACCACATGCTTAAAACAGGAAAGGACCCAAAATAAAAAGCGGAGAACAGACTGAGGCCATTGTGATTCTAGGCAGCACTAGACGCTAGCTCTGGAATACTTGCTACTTTGTTAGCTGCATTACAGTGCCATTACTAGCTTGAAAGCTGGTTAGCTGGTTTACTGAAAAGCTAGCTAGCTTGTTAGTATGCCAAAGCAAAACTTAATATGTAAAGTAAAAGGAATTACTGAAATGTGTGCTCTGGTTAAGTAAATGTAATTACTGTAATGTAATAGTAGCCCCAAAAACTATCTAGAAAACTAACTACGTTAGTAGCTTAGCGAGCTGGTTGCCAACCTGAACATTTTCCCCATTATGTTACATGTAAATAAAGGGAACGTAGTAAGAAACATAGGAGCGATCCCCTAGTTTACTAGTTAGCAAGCTACCAAAACAAAATGTAATTTGTAGATTAAATTGAGAGTTTATAAAAAGTACTGGAAGCTAGAAAACTAGTGTTGTACTAGCATATTAAGCTAGTTGCCAACCTGATCATAGGACGTTTGTCATGTTCCCATTGTGTGCCATAAAAATCTAATGAACATATAAGGGAACAAAGGAGCAGTCCTAAAAATCCTCTAATTTACTAGCTAGTAAGCTACCAAAACAAATTTTTGATTTGTTGATTAAAATGAGGGTTTACTAAAATGTAGTAAAAGCTAGAATACTAGCGTGGTACTAGCTAAGCGAGCTGCTTGCCAAGCTAGGTATCTTGCTAAAACAAAATTAATTTCAAACAACTGATTAAGTCATTTTTTGGGGGATTTATTATATAAGGTAACAAAATAACATTTATCATAATAATAGTTATTTATAGAAGGAATGATGATTGCTATTTGAGGGTAAAATTGCTCAATCTAGGGAAATTTATCAGAAATATTCCTGACACTTGGTGGGCTCAGTATAACCATGAATAATGTGAGTGTGCCCAGAAAACGGCAGCATTTACTCTTATTCTCAACGGTAGACTAAATCATTTTTAAATTTTATGATTTGATTTCAGCACCAGTGCTGTGCAGAAGCCTGCACCTTATCTTGTTATGCATCTCATCTTATTTATTATTATTAAGATCCACAATTCCATTCAACTAAATTTGAAAAGGTATTTTTATCATAATAAAACACAAAAAAACTCCCAGATAGAATCTCAACTCACCGTCACACATTTCCCCCAAAAACCTACAACTTTTTAAAGATGAGCTTCAGCTGCCAGTTTTGTACTGCGACATAAAGACGGAGGAGGATTTTACGAACTTCGTCCACATTCCCAGAAACGCTGGAACAAGAAGAAACAGAGTTTGTACGGGTCAGTTTCTGGACTCGACGAGGGATCTCAAGGTCCCAGGTCCTGATGTAGCCACAACAGTATTGGATCACTGTACTTTGGTTATGAAAGGGTTTTTTTTTTAAACCGAGATCTGCATTAGCTGATTTATTTTTTATGTTTTTTGGTGCTAGAAGGTTAATATGTTATAGATCTGTGTTTGATTCAAGGATCCTGTTTTTATTCAAAGCCTCAAACCAAAGCTCTTCTTTTATTAAAGCCGTTTTACAGAAGCACTAATGCAAGAACTGGAACTTTGAATTGAATTTGAATGCAGGGGGATTTATTCCAGATGGTTGCATTTAATGAATTTAATAAATATCGACCAAAGTAAAGGTTTCTGGCTTTGAATGAGCGGCGATCTGAGAATGAGTGCTGCTGATAACACCAGTGGCATCATCATTGGTAAACTGCTGAGCTTCATCAGCATCAGAGGAGCTGTGAGTAGTTGAAACTGTACAGATACTGTTTATTCCACGCATGAAGTACTGTAGTCCTGAGTGTTGTGTATTTATCTCATCTTTGTTCCACTAATGAGTTCGTCCGTCCGCTGTCGCCGTTAAAGAAATGCTGGTTTTACACGTTTCTGACAATTACCTGTGTAAACGTCACATTCCTGCTCATCATTTTTCCAAATCATCCTCTTAAGATTTTAGACTTCCTTCTTTTTGGTTTCAGTTTATTTCTATTGAAGTCAGCTTACAGAGAGACATTTAGGGACATCTACAGGTTTGTTTTTTGGGAAACAAAATCGGATCCACGACTGTAGCCCGCCAAAATATCTGCCCGCGAGGTCGCTCACCTGACTTCAGTTGAATTTTATTTCAATCTTCAATCTTCCGCTACGTAGCCGAGGAGTGCACCACCCGGGTACTCGTGGTGAACCGCATTATGTCACACTTGTCAGTGTGAACGCTCAAAATAAGCAAGTGTGAGTTGAGATGCAGCACGGGCTGACACACTTTGACTTGTTTTCTGTTTTCAAAATCTTTTTATTTATTCAGAAACAACCATCATGTAATTAGTAGTTTTAGAACGGTTCCTGTAATCCTTAAATGCACCAAACGTTTTTAGAAAGTGTGCATCCATGAGATGATCTGGAGTCCCAGAAGTCCTGAAAGATTGCATTATTTCATGGTCTTGTTGGCACAAGATGTGGAAATAACACCTTTAGGGACTTTAGGGGTCGGTAATAATGATCATATAACTGATAAAAACAAAAAAGGACACAAGTTGAATGTGTTGATGGAAGAAAGAAACTGAAATCAACGTGAAAATCGATGATATGGTTTGCAGGAATATAAAGATGCAGATCCAGAACCGTTTATATTCCACCGCTGAGGATGTTTTAAAGCGTTCAGTCTGAAGTGCTTCAAGCTCTTGTGACTTAAAGAAAGTTGAAGGCCAAAGAGACGAGGCACAGCTGATTTGGTTAATTTTAAATATCCAGTAATATTTGATAATGTCAAGTGCTTACAAGATAATCAACACGCCCGTAGCCTGAAAAGGAAGTTCCCAAAATGCCCAAGAATCAGGAAAATTTATTATTTGTTTTTATTTTATTTTACGGCAGCATTGCTCCAACAAACGGAAATATTCGACACTAACACTTTAGCATCTCTGCTAGAATTTAAAATAAAGTTAAACAGAGTTGGAGCAGTAGAAAATATTTCCTCCTCCTGAATCTTATTTCCCAGCAACCCTTTCAGCCACGCCATAAAATACTTTTATTTTGCCGTTGATTGTTCAAAATGTGCTTTAACGTGATTTGTTTCCTGCTTCTCTGCGTCCGTCGTGCCTCATGGCGTCCGCCTGTTCTTTCCTTATTAAGCCCCGCCTGTCTGAAGCCAGGCCAGGCGGCGCTTCGGTCTGCAGGTGAAGTCAGCGTAGTGCCTCATCGACACCCTCAGTGCTGATGTTTAACATGTGTGTAGACGTGTGTTTCCTGTCGGTGCAGTGGTGTGTTCACCTCAAACCTGCTGAGCTAATGTGCCTCCAGATGTCGGTTAGAGTTTTCTTTTCTGTCGCCGTGTTAAGTTTTTAACCTGAAGTTTTATTGAATAGACGATATGTATATTTTTGCAGACAGAAGCTGTTTCTTTGTTTTGTTTCGACTGTAAAGTTTTAACTGTAAATTGCACTAATTGTTCTACAGATGCTTTTAGATGTGACGTTCAGGGTATTATGAATGTTGTACCAACTAAAGCTAAATATATAAAACATATATATAGATATATATGTTAAACAACGGATTCTTACATGTGTTTAATCAGAATAAACTAAAGACCAACTAAGAACTAAAGACATTCTGGTTTCTGTCTAATTTGTCTTTACACAACATCACATCAGCTTTGAGCTTTAGAAAGATTTATAGAAAGTCAGTGAGCCTAATCTAAAGTTTTCTCTGATCTGTCTGAAGACGTAAATCTTTAAAAACTCCTCACAAAATACAGTGTCATGTTTAAAAAAGCAAATTACTTTCCACAAAGCAGCTGCTCGCTGTAGTTTCTATCGGACAAAGAGCATGAAATACTGCATCAGTTGGGGACTACGACATTTAAAAAGTCTGGAAGGGCCGCACCTTTATCAAGTTAGCGGAGGGCTAAACTGGGAGTTAGCTGGCTCGGCCTGAGGAAGTCAACACATTGAACGCTATGACGCAGACGCCAAAGCAGTGCTTACTTCGTAGGCTACAGCGTAAACTCGACGCAAAAGTATAAATCAGCCTTTAGACCCCTTCAGTAAGGAACCAGGTCTCTAAGACCTAATCTTGACAGTCACACACTCTGAGGGGCGTTCCCGCTAAATCTGAGCTTCCACTGTCACCTCATCAAGTGCGCAGACTTCGCCTGAGGGAACTGCCCACAGTTCATAGCGTTGTGACATAAAACACGGGGGCCTGGAAGCGACAGAAAATCCTGGCAAACCCGCTTTAAGCTCTCAATATACTTGCTCTTTAACAACGCGTCCACTCGAACGCCATTGTTCACATGCTTGCTTGTGTACAAAACCAAAAAAGTTAGGACACTGTACAAATTGTGAATGAAAACAGAATGCAATGATGTGGAAGTTTCAATATTTTATTCAGAATACAACATAGATGACATATCGAATGTTGAAACTGATAAAATTTATCATTTTAAGAGAAAAATAAGTTGACTTCAAATTTCATGGCATCAACACATCTCAAAAAGTTGTGACAAGGCCATGTTCACCACTGTGAGGCACCCCCCCTTCTTTTTATAACAGTCTGCAAACGTCTGGGGAAAGAGGAAGTTGCTCAAGTTTAGGAATAGGAATGCTGCCCCATTCTTGTCTAATACAGGCTTCTAGCTGCTCAACTGTCTTAGGTCTTTATCGTCGTCGCATCTTCCTCTTTATGATGCGCCAAATGTTTTCTATGGGTGAAAGATCTGGACTGCAGGCCGGCCGCTTCAGTACCCGAATCCTTCTTCTTCTCAGCCACGATGTTGTAATTGATGCAGTATGTGGTCTGGCATTGTCATGTTGGAAAATGCAAGATGACGTCTGGATGGGAGCATATGCTGATATACCTTTCAGCAGTGCCTTTCCAGATGTGTAAACAATGTTTTCCAGAAGTATTCCTGAGCCTATTACAGTAGTATTCCTGTATGTGATGCAGTGCCGTCTAAGGGCCCGAAGATCACGGGCATCCAGTACGGTTTTCCGGCCTTGACCCTCACGCACAGAGATTGTTCCAGATCCTCTGAATCTTTGGATGATATTATGCTCTGCAGATGATGATAACTTCAAACTCTTTGCAGTTTTTCTCTGAGAAACTCCTTTCTGATATTGCTCTACTATTTTTCGCCACAGCATTGGGGGAATTGCTGATCCTCTGCCCATCTTCACTGCAGAAACACTTTTTATACCCAGTCATGTTGCCAGTTGACCTAATGAGTTGCAAATTGGTCCTCCAGCTGTTCCTTATATGTAATTTTAACGTTCCCGGCCTCTTATTGACACCTGTCCCAACTTTTTTGGAATGTGTAGCTCTCATGAAATCCAAAATCTGATGTTATCTAGATTCTATTGTGAATAAAATACAAGTTTATGAGATTTATAAATTATTCCATTCCTTTTTTACTCACAATTTGTACAGTGTTCCAACTTTTTTGGAATTGGGTTTGTACTTTGCGTGTACCTGGAGCATTATATGTACCCTTTAGGGGGCAGATCAGGGCCGGATCACTCCTGTGGGACAACAGAATATCTTCCTTGGTAACTTCATAATTTGCACAACATAAAAAATATAGGAGCTCCACTTTAATCTTGAGGAGCTGCAGTCTCTGTTTATGAGTCAGTGTAACTTACACTCTACATTTCCAGCTAAACTGAGGCTTATTGCTGATTTTTTTAATTTATTTTAAATCTCTGCTCGCCTGCCAGTTTTGTGCAGAGTTTTGCATACACGCCATGCGGCCTATTGACATCAGGGTTCCTCGCGGGTCTATTTCAAGTAGGCTAACTGTTTAAAAACGATAAAATATTCTTTGTGTGGTTCATCAATGGTGATTAAAAGATCCAAACGTCCCGCGTCCAGCGGTGAAGCTGGGCCTTGGCCTCTTCTGCCACACGCATGCTACACCTGCACATGCACACTGACCCAGCTGACAGTTCAGGTTACAGTTTTTGGTTTATTCACGCACTTAAAACTTTTGTTAAATGCTTATAAATGTGATAAAGGTGTTGACAGCCCCCCGATGCCCCACAACCATCAGAAATGTTAGTACCTATGTCGCTGACTTTATGCATGTCGACCGCTAAGGGGTTAGCCTCTCTTTTGTTGCTGCAACATAGCAAACAGGGGCGTTTCATATGGATGCTGAAGGGTATCATTAACGTAAAATCTTACACTTTGTCACGCTGTCTAAAAGCGTCTGAGATGAGAATGTGTTTCTATGTAAAATCAGACGCTGACAAGCCCCACATCGCCAAAATGGTACGATTCTCGTTGCTGTGAGATTGACGGTCGAATCTTTGACTGTTCGGGCTCAGCCCTTTTGCGTTCTAGCTCCAGGAGGTTTTCTTCATAACATCCCGCCATTATTCTCCTTTGTCCAGTCTGCTGCTGACCTTCTGCAGTTTGCAAATCAACTGCTTTACCGCCACCATCGTGGCTGGAGAGTGGAGCAGGAGCTGCTGCTGACAGATCCTGAAATACAGCCCCGACGTTCATGTGCTGATGTCTTAATTTCTGAAGACGTGCACAACCTACACGTGGCAGCCATCTTTCATACGTGAACGTTAGTATGTTGGAACCTTTAGAAGAAGAAGAAAGTAGAAGAACGGTAACGGTGTGCTGTCCTGTTCCTGTTTTTAACATTGCGAGCTCTTGCAGCCTCTTGCACTTAAACACTCACCAGGTGACGTCAGTTAAGTCTGTGAGGGTTTAGGGTTTAGGGGGGGACATTGAGATTGGGGCTTTCATTCTGGACCTAAACGTGGCCACATGGGAAAACACAAAGGACACATGGGAGAAAGAGGTTTTCGGTTTAGGCTTTAGTTTTCTCTTGGAGCTGCTCCTTGTTAGAGCCAGACCTCTGCTCCTTGTTTCGTAATTTAATTTAATAATTTATTCTGCTGCTGTTTTACCTTAAAGAATTAGTTTGATTACAATTAGGGCTTTTGTTTTGTTTTTTTCACCAGAGCAAGACAGGCTGCAGATGTTTGTTTGTTTGCTTAAAATGGAAACAAACGCTATGTGGCCTGGATAATAGACAAATTTTTCATTGCTCAGGTGCCTCAGCAGCTCATATGAGTTGAATCCAGAGTTTTTTTTGCCACACCGGACTATAAAGTGACAGTTTCAGTGGCCTGCAGGCTCCCTCTGCTCCACTGGGAAGCCAACAAACCCCCCTCATTTATGTTTTCCCTTTCACCTTGGAGAAATTATAAATGACATAAAGGCTGCAGGAACTTTACGTACACATGGAGTGTTTTATCTGGAACTTTTGTTAGTGGCCCGACTCATTGTTAGTCACTATTGTTACCATAGTGATGGTACCTGTCACTTTTTTGACAACAACTTTTTTTGCGAACTAACCAATGAAACTGTTTTAAGAAAGGCAATGCAATTTAAATATAGAGAAAACAGATGTTCATTGCCAAAAAAAGTAACTAAAGCTAATAGCTACTGATTTCTGCATTATATTCTGATATATTTTTATATTTTGAACTGTCACCTGAATTTTGTCTCTCTTTTTATAAATAAAAACATTTCCACCATAAATTGGTGTAGAAAAATTCTCCAGAATGCAGGAAAGTGTTTAATGCTCAAAAGTTTAGAGCCCCCAAACTCCCTCTCTCATAAATTTCAGCATTAAATATTTCTTTAAAATATTGTTAAAATCTCATCTTCTCGTGAGCTAAGTGCATCATCACACCCCTAATCTGAGCCCTGAAGTCCAACCTCTTCTTCTGCCAGCACAAAGTGACGCCCTCGGTTATAATTATGACTGTACACCGTTTTTCAAGTCTTACTTAAAAACAAATTGTATGCGAGTCATTTTAAAATACAGACATTTTATTTTAAATCATGACCACATACTGATTCCACATATTGTGGCTCTTAAAGTCACATTTCTCACACGAAGTAACTAATTCTCATGTTTTTATCCCAAATATTTGAATAAACGTGACTTTGAAGGAAGATTATTTTCGTCCTGTCAGGTGTTGAGTGTTTGTCCGACTGGGAGCTGCGGTGCTGCTGCGTTTGACCAGCAGGGGGCAGAAAGTCAACGATTTACACCGCGCCAAAGATCATCTATGAGGGGAGAGAGCGCTCACTCTGCGCCTGGAGGATCTCCTCTCTCAGGAACATCTGCTCAGCCCACTGTATTATACAGTATTTACAGAAGTGTCACGATAAATAGCAGTAACTTTACATTATTTCTCAGTTTTTCTGACCTAAGCTTTACCTTCTTTGGTTCTTCTGCAGCAGTGGAAGGAAAGTAAACACATTTATACAGTAAATACATCGGAACAGACTGTTAATACACCCTCAGAGGCTTTATTTTTACCATATTATATATATTATATTTAATGTTAATGAAGGCAGACAGAGCAGCTGGTCATCCGTTGATCCTACAGTGAAATAATGAACAAAACTCCTTCATTTAATTTTTAATTGTATACCTGAAAATGTCTGTTTTGGTGACATAAATGTTTTTTATCTTGTGGAACCAAACATTTGACTTTGGTTCTATTTAAGGTTTTTCACTTGAACTACTTAAATTTAAAGAAGAACTACGAACATGGGGCTGTCCCGAAACTTTTGACGTGTAGTGTACATACTGTCTGTTACATAATAAACTACTTCTGCAATTACAAATGTTTTGGTATTCTCATGTTTATTTCTTTCGTTTGGGCTGGAACAACACGCAAAAAAAAACCGAAAAAAGGCCAAATATTGAGACTTTTAATACAGAACTCCAAAAATGGACTAATATTATTGGCACCCTCAACTTAATATGTGTAAGCACACCCTTTGAAAAGCCTCCACCTCTGTTCTGGACTTCTGGACCACTCTTATTTTCCCAGCTGCTCCAGGTCTTTCAGATTTGATGGGTTCCGTCTCCCAGCTGCTGGATCTGAGATCTGACCACTGGAGCCCAGTGGGATTTGGATCTGGACTCGTAGTTGCCCACTTCAGAACTCTCCAGTGCTTAGTCTTAAAACCACGTTTGGCGTTTTTTTAAGTCTGCTTTGGGTCATTGTCCCGCTGTAGGACCGTGGCCCTGTGACGGAGACACACTGGGCCCTACATCGGACCCCAGAATTCTTTCTTCAGATTTCATAATGCTATCCACAAAGTCAAGACATCCAGAGCCCCTTTTCATCCAGATGGCGACGAAAGGTGCGAGCTGACCCTGTTGGACCCTCTGTCTGCAGGTCAGCCTGAATTTGTTTGGAAGTTGATTGAGGTTCTTCGTCCACTGTTACTTCGTTTTAATCTTTCATCAGTTGTTCTCTGAGATTAGCTGCAGGTCCAGGGGCTGTAAACGTCTTCACACACGGGAACATTAAGATCTCTGCAGACGGACTTCGCTTCTCCAAAATGTCCAAATCCTCAGACAACTCTTTCTCTTCTTTCTTCTGTCCATGCTCAGTGTGGAACACGACACAAAGGTTGAGTCAAACTTTCTCCAGTTTAACTGGTTGTGGGGTTTCTATTTTCAGCACCTGTGAGCTGCTACAGGTGAGCTAAATTACACATTAACGCAACATCAGGTGTTTGAAATACAATTTTTTATGACGATTTTAAAAAGGTGCCACTAATTTAGTCCCGTCCATGTTCGGAGTTCAACGTCTCAGATTTGGCTTTTTTTCTCTGTTTTCTTTGTGTTGTTCCGATGCAGACCTAAAGGAAGAAACAGAGCTGTTGTAATTGTGACACTTTGTGGGAGAAGCAGTGAATTATGTGACACACATGCAGGGGATTTTTGGCCATGACGGTACACAAGCTGTTCATTTTTTCAGTGTGCAGGGTGTTGAAATCAAACGTGTTTTTAAAAAGTGAAATATACGGCAAGCTGTTTTAACAGTTATACCAAAAAACCTGCCAGTAGCTATTTAAAGGCTACTAGTACTTATTTATTAGTTTCTGTTTTAATATAAACAATTGATAAGATACTAGTACCTAATTTGTAGTTATGAGTAACTGAATGATTAGTTACTAGTAACTTATTTAGTTAACTAATTGCACATTTAGAGTTAATCTAAGAGGCTCAGCAGTTCAGACATCACCACATTAGTTGCTGGTAAATAATGAATATTTACTAATAACTATTTACATTTTACTAGTATCTATTATTCAGATACTTATTTTGTAGTTACTAATAACTTTTCCATTAGTTACTAGTAAGAATTCAAATATTACTCTCCTGGAATAGTTTCTAGTGACTACATATTAAGTACTAATCAATTGTTTCTACTAAAACAGTAATAGTCACCAGTTACTAAAAACTAGTGGAATAATTACTAGTAACTTATCAATAAGTTACTAGTAATTATTCTATTAATTACTAAAAAATAAGCACCAGTAACTAGTGGAATAGTCAGAAATTAACACAAAATTCAGATGGCAGGTGGCAATTCAAAATATAAAACTGTATATTTACATTTAGCTGACGCTTTTATCCAAAGCGACTTACAATTGGTGTCCACGTCAGAGGTCGCACGCCTCTGGGGCAACGAGGGGTCAAGTGTCTTGCTCAGGAACACATTGGTAGAGAGGTCACAGTAGATGATTGTACCCGGGTCTCTCACACCAAAGGCAGGCGTCTTATCCATTGCGCCATCCCCACCCTATATTATATATAATAATATTAAGATATATTTTATATTAAAATGAAAATTCTTCCCAAAGTTAATTACCTCTTCGCCGTGACCCCTGTCAGTCCACCTCTGGACTCATCAAACTCATCACTTTACAGAAACCCAAATATCTTGGTATTTTAATTATAAAAGAATTAAAAAATATATATATAAATATAAAATTATACAGGAATATAATTCAGTAATCAGTAGCTTGTTTTTTTTTAGCTGAGGTAACGCAGATCTGTTTCTCTTATATTTACATTGCATTGCAATTCTTATTCAATTGTGGTTGTGCAAATAAACCTTTCTTATCGCATTTGCTCTTTAACATTTGTTGTTGCAAGACAAATTTCAGTCAATCTTTTACAAATGCGTTAAAATAAACGCTTTTAAACGCTCGCCGTAGCCTTAAACACATGAATTGTCCTCAGAGTGAGACCTCTTCGTGGTTGGAGGTAAACGTCACAGGGAATTTCCAGTGGGGAAGGAAATCGTCTTCAACAACTGAGACTAACTTTGTGTCACCTGCTGGACATTTGCTGCTCGTTGTCGTGAATAAATGTCGATTTAAAAATAGTTTAGTTATTTAACTGTAATGACGCGGTCGTATCGCGTCATGACGTACTCGGACTAAAGCTCATTTAGGTGTAAATGGATCCGCTGCTTCTGCATGGGCTTGGCGAAATGATGTGCGAAAGTCATCTGGAGTGAAGTGGACTGAGGAGCGTCACTCATAGTTCATGTTGAGAATAACGACTTATAACCTGACCTAGCGAACCAGGTAAGAGCACGTTAACTACCCACTCTGTCTATGATAGCTAACGTTAACTAGGCTAACTTCATTAGATGTTTGTCAATATTCATTACTATGCTTTTGCCATGACTCGTTAGAAAAGCGCGACTCTTGCTTTGTTATGCTACTCACTTCCTCATTAGCCAGGTAACTTTCAGAACGTCACCACCAAACTCCTACTTATAAACGGGAGCTTTAAGGTCTCTTTCTTGATAGCAAATATAGTAATGTCTAACATCAGAACTTAAAATACCTTTACATATTTATGATAACCCCTGGTGAATTCGGCTTGTGTGTACTCTTGATTATGTGTTTATTTTAGTCGAAGTTAGAACTTTTACCACAGCCGCACTCGCTGGATATCCAACCGCAGTCCACGTTTTCTTGGTGTCAGAAGAACATGCATGGGTGAACAGGCAAACCATTGAAGAAGTGAAACTTTTATTTAAAGTGAATAATGTGAATTTTAAACTTGCCGAAAACAGCAGTGGACTCACCTGACTCTCTATATATGTAAAATTAAGTTCTTGAGTTGAAGTCCCCGAAGTGAATGGTGCAGAACCGTTAAACCGGCCGACATTTCACCGGAGTTTCGTGTTACGTTCTCCGCTCACGAAGCTAGCTCCTACTTAGCTAGGACAGGTAGCGGTTTGCACCGACTCTTTCAGGATATTCTGTAACGTGAAGCCAACAGTCTGACAGTAACTGCACTGCTGTCGCTGCTGTACAAGTATTATCTGTTAACAACTTACTTTTAAAGCGGCCGGTTTAATAACATAAACAAACAAAAAACATAGAGTCCGGCAGTGCTAGCTGATAGCCAGACAGCTAGCACAGGCGCGCTCATGTGTAAACGGTGCGTGCACGCGCGATGCCAAGCAGCAACAAGTGTTTATTAATAAATAGTAATTAAGGTAATAATTATTTACTGTAAAAACACATCATGCTTTGTATAATAAATGCAGAAATGTTTTTATTGAAACTAATTCACCTGATTATTTTCTGCGCTTTTAAAAAGTAAAATTATAAATGAACAGTAATAAATGTTTTAGTTTAGTGGTCGGTTGCTTAACTCACATCGTCATTAGACTGTATTTAGGTGTAATGGTTGTGTTTGACCTTTGCAGACACCATGTCTGTCCATGGAGAAGACTACCTTCATAATCCTCAGGTAAACTCACCTTTAGCTCTTCTTCATCTGTTTGTGCAGAAACGACAACAGTGAAAAATATCTCATACTGTGTTTTAGCTTTCAGCCACATCTCTGTCATTATTCAGGAGCTCAAGCAAGATATTTTACAGCAGTACTGGCTTAAACAGTAGTTTTTTATATGTTTGTTTTTGTGATTAATAGATCTGTTGTCACTATTTTAATAACCAATTAATTGGTTTGAGTCATTATTTTAAGAAAAATTCTCTTATTCCAGCGTCTTAAATGTGAATATTTCCTGCTTTTGTTCCTCCTCTGTCATTTTTCACCATGTTCTGACACTTTATAGACCAAATAACTAATTGATTAATCAGGAAAATTAACGACAGATTAATTGAAATGAAAATAAACCTTAGTTGCATCCCCGGTATGTTTTTGGGTTGTGTTGTTGTGTTTTGAATGTAATGGAAGAGACTCAAGCTGCTACGATCTGTCCGTTAACTGATGGTAAAAGATAGCTGAGTAATTGTTTTAGTAATTTTTCTAAGATTCATAAGCTCAAAAAACTTTATCTGGTTCTTCCCCAGTTTTGTACACAATAACACATCATGTTTATTCCGTATTATTAGATTTATATTTATAAATGTTTACATCTGGTACCAAAGCAAATCCTTCTACCTGTAAAAAAAAAACACCTGGGCAATACAGCTGTTTCTGATTCTGTTGGAGCCGGAAGTTTTTCACCATTTTATGACATTTTGTAAACAAAACTCGAGAAAATCATCATCAGATTATCAATAATGAAAATAACCTTCAGCTCCAGGTTTATTCAGGTGACATCATTTGTTTTTCTTGTTACTTTGCTTTTTGTTTTCAATATACAGATATAAGATTTTGTCTTCTTCTCTGTAAATATTGGTAAAATGGACCATTAATACTGAAACTTGTTGTTGGGGAGTCTTCACCTCACGTCGCTCCGTCAGAAGCAGAAATACTTTATTGATCCACCGAAGTGGAGATTTGTTTCGTTACAGTTGCTCACGTTGCCAAACATTAAAGGCATGAAAGAATAAAAAAACATTAACTTCAGTATAAAAATAAAAGAGAAAAAACCATACAAAGGAGTGTGGAAATATGTGCAGTACACTAACATTAATGAACCATAGTAGTAAAAATAAAGAGTACTGATAATGTTGAGAGCCGGGGTGGACTTAAAAATGCCAAATTAAACCAGAATATTGCTAATTAATCAGGTAAAACTTTCTTCTTCTTTCAGATTTTTGAGAACATAATGATGGATCCATCGTGGGACTTTCAGCATTTTGCCGCGATGCCTCAGACGACGTCCCTGCGGACAGGTGAGAGTCCCACCTTCATGCAAAGAGCGTGACGTCCTCACTCAGAGCAGATTTATCACCTTGATTTATCTCATCTTAAATCAACAAAAGCTGCTTCTGTGTTTTTAAACCTGTCGTGACACAAAGTTTGGTTTCATCAGCCGCTCCCTCCTCAGCTGTCACGAGCCTGAACACCTGTTGGTTGACTGTTTACCGATCGGTTTAAAGGTCTCCTTCAAACGCACGCCGTGTTTTTTTTTTTAAGGTGGATCTGAGGGAAGGTGAAGTAGGATGATGATCCAGCTGTCTTTCTGTTGGCGAGTTGGAGGCTGTGTTGTGATTAATCCCACAGTCGCTCAGGGAGGAAACTGTCCTTTTCCTTTACTGGGAAATAAAACTTTAACCTGAGCAAGCACATAAATCTCTGTGAAATCACACCTCAGCTCCTTTCGTTTATAACGTTATTAGGCACGAACATTTAAGATAACTTCTGTAATGTCAGTTTTAATCTAATTTAAACGCCGTCTGCTGCAGGGACGTCCGGCCAGCCACCGCAGGGCCCCTATTTTCGGAAATAAAAATGTACAGTAGTGACCACTAATGTTTTGTTACCGTTTGAAGCAGAGAAAGTTTCAGTTTGTCGTAGAAACGTTGAAGAATAAGAACATACCTGATCAAAAATGCCACAATCCTGCGAGCACTTCCCGCGAGCTCGGAGGAAATGACCAGCCGACCAATCCCAGTTCTTGCGGCCTGCGTGGAAGCGGAACCAACGGCGTGACCGACGTTTTGCCTCAAATAAAAGCTTTACCTGCAGGTGTTCCTCTTCACAACCACTGACAGAAAGTTAGAATATACTGTTATGGCGCTAAAGGTCTCTCCTAGTTGAGTCCGCCCTGCGAGCGCTCTGGGATCTCGTGTAGAGAGAGCCAGGAGCTGCGCGTTAAACACACTCTAGATAACTGATCTGACTGTCATGGCGAGCAGTTAATGAGCGTCAGTTCCTGTCAGACGTCAGGACGTAATGCGACTTTACTGTTGGTGAAACCTTCTGAGGTGATTTTAACCTTTACACTCGCCTCGCGTGTGACTCTGGAGGCAGTTAGACTGCGTCTGTGTGGCGAGTTTAAAACTTAACAGAGTAGGTTGGTGGTCACCGGCCCCCGTGGTGTTGATCAGGAACTGGCTTCACTTCTGTTGTTTACTCAGATTTGGTCTTTATTTCCTGCTTCAGATCAGTGTTGAGTCACAGATTGTTTCTGAGGCTTTTCTGTTTCCTCTGTTCTTTATCTCTCTGACATGTGGACACATTACTGTTAACTGACTGTTGACTGATTTCAGAGGCTGGAGCGGCGGTTTTCAAAGTACGAGACCGCATCGGCCTCCCCTCAGGCTTGGAAAAAGGCTCCTCCTCACCCCCCTTTAAGCCTGGTTCACGCTACATGATTTTTAGCCCGATATGCCGCTTGGCGAGCTGCATCAAAACGGCTCCCCGACACATTTCTGACACATCACCGACGTCCGCCAGATATCTAGCAAGCTTAATGTCTGGAGGAGACGGCCGACTAGACATCCACATCCAGCCAATGAGAGCAGGCAGCTACTTTTTTACCGCAAAGCGCTTTTAACTCCCCTGTAGCTCAGACGATCCGACTGCTAACCTGCGGTGCTGATCCGTCCTTTCACCCAGATTCTTTGTCTTTATAATAACAAACAGCTGTTTCGTCTGTGGGTTCGTGTCATTTCCTGTTTCACATTTCACCTGTGTTTTCTTGACTAAACGTGGTTTGGAGACCAGCGTCGGGTGACTCAGCCGCCGTCAGCTCGCGTAGTGTGTGACCCCCCGTCACCAATCAGACACGACTCCAAGACTTCGCTGAAAGTCGCGTAGTCTGCACGAGGCATTCGGTTACTCGCTTTGATTTGCTCAATTCCTGGACGCCTTTTGGATCATGATGATGTGAAATGGTCACTAGACACTCAACAAGAGAGACCAAATGCAGAGTAAAAGGTGTGTCCTCAGGAATTTATTAGTATCTGACTGATAAAATGCAAAAAACATTAACTTTCCCTTAAACTACTGTACCTTTGAACTCTCTTTAACCAAATCATTCACATTAAAGCTTTTCTATCTGATCTAAATCCGATAACTAATGTAATATTTGTTCACTTCCATTCACTGAGCCTCCTCTGAAACTGCCCCATCTCCTACTTTCCATCACCAGAAGTGCCCCAAACTTTCAGTCCCAGGATCAAACTTTCAAGGAACTGAAAGGCAAACGAAGTTTGATGTGACTGATGCGCCGTACGGCGTGCAAAGCTTCCCGACAGGCGACATTATTTATTTCAAGGGCTGCTCCATGAAGGCAGAAAGCATCGTAATCGGGATTATTTTGGTTATAAGTCAGATCGAGATTGTGCATTTAAAGTATTTAGTTGAAAAAATATTATTAAACTTCAGACAACATCGAGAGCAGAAGGATGACAGCAGCGCAGGTGTTGTGTAACGCTGAAATTCACCCGTGGTGTTCTGTCGGAGATGAGACGCTTACAAGTTTAATGATAAACCGCGGTGAATTTCATGACCGTACAAATTTAAATTACCATGATAACCATGTTTGATTACCGCGCTTTAGTAAATGCTGTCCAGCATCAAACAACATTAGTCTCCCAGAAGCAGGCAGAGGAAGCAGCCACGTGGGTTCGCTTTGGTCTGAGGTCTGGTCGTATTCTGGTTTTTATACGAGTCCTGAGGGAAACTTTATGGAAGAAAATAACCTTACAGTGAACGCAGGGTGACCTCTGAGTGTTAGCTGCTCTTGTAAAAACTCTACACGTTGTTCTGCTGCTGTGTGGCCGTGTGTCTGCTGACTTTATTCACCGACTGCGTATCTTGTTCATTTAAATTCTGGCTGTTGTCTAATTAGTTGTAAAAGTGTTCCTACAGCAGAAACGCAGCAGACTCCTGAACAAGGCTCCTCTGTGTTTACGTCAGCTGTTGGGATCATTGCAGTTAAGAAAGGGAGCGCTGGAGACAAAACGAGTGTCGTTGTGCAAAGGAATACGGCACAGTAATTATTTTATCCTGTTTTTATAATCGTTGGAAGCCAAAATCAAAATCGGGATTAAAATGGGATTAATTGTCCAGCCCTACTGCAGCAGCGCAGTCAGGAGATTAAAGGTGTGATTTATTGATTTGCAAATTTAGTCTTTGCAAAGATGTCTATTCAATCAGACATGTCGAGCACTGAAAGCCCCACCCTCCAAAGATCCGGCACTTTTGGAAAGTGCTGCCTCCACTCCCGCGTGCAGGTACTTTTTTAGGGGTGAAATAAAGATTTTTATTTAGATACTGGTCCCTGTGGCGGAAACGCAGTGAGTTCCTCCAAAGGTTCCTAGTTCCAGACATCCAAAGAAGGTTAAAGTCAGGGGGCAGCTGGACTTGGTCGAAGACCAGAAGACATTTCGTCTCTCATCCAAGAGACTTCTTCAGTTCTGAAATGACCGGTAGGGAAACTAAATTTCCCTTAAACTACTGTACCTCTGAACTCTCTCTTTAACCAAATCATACACATTAAAGCTTTTCCATGTGATTAGTTCACTTCCATTCACTGAGCCTCCTCTGAAACTGTCTGGAGCCCCGTCTCAAGTCCCAGGAAACTGAACGAGCGTTACCTCTTGGCCTCAGGTGAAGAAGCCGACGACGGTATCGGGTGGCCCACGGCGATTACCACAGCCAGGCGCAGTAACAAACCACGGAGGTTAAAAAGCTGAGTCTCCCCGCCAGTCAGTCAGAAGTGAAGAAGTCTCTCGGATGAGGGACGAAACGTCTTCTAGTATCTTCAACCAAAGTCCAGTTGCCCTTGACTTTAACCTTCTTTGGATAACTGTGACCTGGATGACTGAGAACCTTCACAGACGTCTAGTTTTCTGACTGTGTTCCCCGCTGGATGTCCTGGGAAAAACGTGTTTTGCAGAGCCACAAAGGGGACACAGAAAGTAACGTTTAACTCCTTTGTGAGGCGTCCAAAGTGTGCGATAGTTCGGAGGCGTGTCTCCCGACCTCCAGCGTCTGTAGCGGCCGCGGCGCTCGTCAAGTCCGGCGCCGCTTGCAGCTTTAACTCCGCTTTAGTCTTTATTTTGTTTTTTGACACTGAGAAGGGGAAACCACTCTTCCCCCGGTCACCGGCTCCCATGTGCGACTGACAGCTCATTGATTGTCTATCTGTAGCTGAGAGAAGTGACGTCTGTGTGAAGTCAGTTTCTGTAACGGTGAGAGCAAACTGCCCGCTGATAAAGACTGAGACGGGTTAAAGCCAGCAAGTGAACTTTGAGTTGTGGGAGGGAGGGGGCGGGAGGGGCGGGGTGCTGTCAGACAGATAGGGCTTTGTTTTGGTTGCACATGTTGACGTGAATGCACACTTTGTTCACCCCTTACTGTACAAACAGACAGGAAACACAGAAGCCTCCGGGTGTGCGAGGGGGGGCTTTGTGCGGTGAACACGATGTTGGGCAGATGTTGTGTTTTGGGTCGAAGCAGCTGTGGGGGACAGTTTCCTGCTCACGGCTTCAGAAACTCTAGTTTTCTCTTTGGGAAACGAATGTGATGAAGGCAAAGTGAAAGACGAGTTTCGTGACGCGCCGCTGTGGTGAATGTGGGCCGGCGTCTGTGCGAGTCTCACTTCCCTGTTCAGTTCTTTACTCGGACGTAAAGACAGAGCAGCAGGCGCTCGTAGATGTGTGGGACGAGGGGAAAGCGCGTCCTCTTCACATTTGCATACGACTTCTGCGGGTTCAGTTGCTCTGGCGTTGGTGAAGGAGGTCAGAGGTCGAGCGGCTGCGGTCGTCCCTGCTGTCTGTCAGCCAACAGGGTTTCAGTACAAAAGGTGTGATTGCACAGGATTTAGCCGCCCTGCAGTGACTCGGAACGTTTTTTTTACAAGTTAAAAGCATTAATCTGCTGCACTTTGAGAGCAACATTAAGACTCTAGATCTGTGAAGAACTTTGAGTTCTAGTGAACAATTTGATCATAAACACGCTGTATAGATATAAACGGTGAGGACGCGACAAAAAAGTCAACAAATTTATTTGTTTTACCAGCAACCCTAAACCCAAGAATAAAGTCTTTACCCAACATTTTAGTGTTTTTTAACTGTTTATGGACACATTTAACATTAAACTTCCACTGAATATAGCCTGAGAGGTCCCGGGTCAAATATAGTGTTGAATTTATTCGCCGATCTGGGAAAACAGAGACGCCGGGGAGAAATAACAAACCAAACAGCTCATCTCGTTACCCACTAACGGACCTGACCGGACAAAGAACAAAAGACGATACA
Source organism: Lepomis macrochirus (assembly GCA_024633595.2). Classification (NCBI taxonomy): domain Eukaryota; kingdom Metazoa; phylum Chordata; class Actinopteri; order Centrarchiformes; family Centrarchidae; genus Lepomis; species Lepomis macrochirus. The sequence continues at coordinate 31,294,386 of JALXJV020000018.1, forward strand.
GGCCGTTTACCTGCCTCCCTAACCTTAAACAGGAGGAAACAGGTTTAACAGAAACAGCTTCTCACCCCCTAAAGGTACAGATCTCGGTTCAGCAGTAACAGGACTTCACTAAACAGCTCAGCGCGACGCACGTCTGGTTGGGAGGCGGGAAAAAGGAGGCGTCCCCCGGCAGGTGAAATGACCTGGAAGTGTTCGAGTGGCAGCCGTGATGAGAGCTCCCTGATCTCCTTTAGCGTAGGTCAACTGGAAAAGGACTTCATTAGTTGTTCGGTCTATAAAATGGTGAAATATGTCGATCCGTGTTTCCCATGACGTCCTCAAACGTCTCGTCTTGTCCACAACACAAACATATTTAGTTTGCTTTCATACAGGAGGAAAGAAACCAGAAAATGTTCACATTTAAGAAGCTGGATCAGAGAATGTTTCTTTAGAAATGACTCACGCCGACTGACTTTATAATTGACAACTAATCGATTTATCGTTGCAGCTCCACGGTGGTAGATAATGCCGTCCCACAATTCCTTGCGGTAGCAAAATTTAAAGCGGCATAGCGTTGTAGTTTCACCACCGCAGAGAAACAGCTTTATTTCATACTAGTGACACGATTCAAAACGTCTGGAAATCCTTGTATGATGAGCTGAGCTCTAAGTGGTTCCCTCATTATGGAATGCACTAAGAAATAAATTTTCTCATCGTGGCGTCCACAGCTGTGGTTTAAAAATCTGATGTGAAGATTTGCTGCTTTTCCTCTTAGTGACTGTAATAACTGTGATGTTTGTTAATAACAACAAGCGTTGGGGAGTTGTCACTTTGGGTATCTGTGACAGCAGAATCTTTACAAACTAAACAATCAATGGATTTAATGGAGGAATTAAACGGCAGATTGATCCAGAATGAAAAGAATAATCAGCTGCGGTCCGATAATCTTCTAACCAGTTCAGAAACAACTACAGCTGCAACATCCTGCTTTACGTTACTGAGGAGGCAGAAGAATCTGAGCAGAGGAGAGAAGACAGTACAATATTTTACTGTTTAATACTTTTCAGCGAGGGCTGGGCAATTAAACAATAATGATAATTATAATTTTCCTCAATAACAAAATAATATTTATTTCATTGAGGAAAAGCGACTGACAACAACTTAACTTTTCTTGTGCATATTTGTATTTTTATTTTATCAGAATTATTCTGAATGTTCTGCCTCAGATTTGTGAAGCGATCCACAAAGTTTGGCATCAAGTGTTTGTTCTGACCCGAAAGTTAAAACCACAATTTACTTTCACTCAGGAGCAAAAATCACAATTTAAACCGGAAAGACAAAATGATTTCATTTTTATCCTGATAATAATTGATGTTAAATGACTTTTTTTTTTTTATTGTGATAAGATTTTTGGCCACATAGCCCAGCTCTACTTCAGGCACATTTACCTGATTATACTGACTACTGAAGTAACACTTGTAACAGAGTATTTTTACAGTGTGGTATCAGTACTTTTACTGAAGTAACACTTGTAACAGAGTATTTTTATAGTGAAGTATTAGTACTTTTACTGACAGAGTACTTCTTCCAGTGCTGCTGAGTGTAGTTCAGGGTGATGATGAGGGAGGAAGTGGCTGCGGCGGTCAGGTTGCTGCACACATATCAGGTCATCGAGTAAGTTTACCGTTAGCCGACTGCCACCTGGGGGGGGGTGGGGGGGGTCCAAACGCAGAGGCTGAAAAATGTCTCAGCTGATTAGTCAAAACGTTCTCCTGATGCCGCGGTTGCTTACTGCACTGATTGTTTCGGTTCATGCTGACTTTGCCTCTCTGTGTTTCAGTGGACGGCCCGTACCTGCAGATCGTGGAGCAGCCCAAACAGGTAAAGCCCACCTGTCCTCCCTCTGCTGCTCCGGCACAGGGACTCGCAGCCATGTGAATTATCACAACATGTTGGGAGACGTGTGCAGAGAAAAAAAGGATTGATTATTTCCCCAAAGAAATGATTTCCATGTTTTCAGAATGAACTGAAAGATTTGAAGTTTCCAGTTTTTAAAGTTTTTAAATTCTCACCTGTAAATTGTAAATGAACACATGTTGGACTGAAAGACAAAAAGATCTGAGAAGAACTGAGAGCTTTTAAAAAAATCCGGTGATTAAATATCATCTGATATTTTCAACGACAGGATTTATTCAGCAACTTCAGACTCTATTTTAAAATGTTGCTGATTAATAAACCAACTTCATCCTCATGAGTTTTTCTCTCTCACATCTCCACCTGATTGGGACTGATTTTATTTTTTTCTCAACTTGTAAATCTTGTAAAACTCTGAAGGTTTATTTTCTCCAGAGTAAGTGATAGTTGGAATCCCTCTGTTATATCTCAAGTAATTTATGGTGGAAAAAAAACAAAAACAAATATTTATGTATAATGCCCATCTTTATAGTAGTTTATTGATGTGTACAGTATTTAATACTGATGTGTGTCCAGAGGCTGCAAAATTTTAAAACTGACACTACATAAAAAAAACTTGTGCAATCAAATCAATTTTGTTGGTAATCGTTGACATGTCCAAGACTCTAATTATCAGCAAAGCCCCATCTCTCTACTGTTTATTCATGGAAAATAATTAATACTTTTTTGTGGTTTTTTTTGCAATAAATAACGAATGAATAATTCAAACTGCCATTTAAAGGGTTAAAATCCTGAAAATAAATTAAATAAATATAAATTGATCTTTAAGGATGAATAATTCTGTTGTGTTAAAATATGAAACATAATCTGAAGGCTCTGGTTTCCTTCGTCTGTACTCTGATGCGAGTTCCTGATGAGCTCAGTTCACACTACGTGATTTTAACTGCAGGTCGCCGAGGTCACGGTCTGGCTGTGCATAATGTGCATAAATAGTAAATTCGTCACTTTAAATATTCCGAAACAACCAAACATTGGTCGCTATGGGAAAACAAGGGACTCAGATGAAAAGGATGAGCTCTGAACTTGAACTCTCTGGTTGAGTTTGAGTGTTTAGTTGAAGCAGAAACTGACTCTGTGGGTGAGGAGGTGAGAAAAGAAAGGCTGTGCAGAGAGACTGACGGGACGCGCCGAACACGTGACGCAGCAGCGTTAATAACACGTCGGGTAAAACACAGCGACTGCTTATCGACTTGTTTTGAAGCAGGTTTAAAAATCCATCATGCAGGTCACAGTGCGGTCAGATTATTACCACAAAGTTTCAGATTTAACTGCAGGAAATGAGCCTTTTACCGTCAGAAAACATCAACACCCAACAGGGGTTTGGTATCTAATCATCTGTGGTTACTTTATTGATTCCAGTTCTTCTTTTTGAATCAGGTTCTCTTTGAATCTGGGTCCTGGTCTCTTTGGTTTCCCTTCAGTATAAAAGGTGAACGTCGGCTCACCTGTGTTTTGTACCTGAGGTGTTGCTGCCGTTAGCGTTAGCGTCGGACGCGGCGAAGCGTTCCTTCAGATTCACGCCGCGTTGAAGGAAACGCTTCGTCTCGTCGGAGCCGGTTCCCCCCTCGCGCCAAACCTCATCACTGCAGCTGCTGCATTTGTTTAGTGAAGCTGAGACAAACTTTGGAGCGTTTGCTGCGGTCCGCCACGGTCCAGGACCGGAACCAGATGGGCTCTCTTCTTCAGGCTTTGTTGAGCAGCTCCTGGCTCCTGTTCAGAGACACTTTGATGGGCTGTAAAATGCTCACTGCTGTTCAGTCAGGAGCTGAGATATGCAGGAAGTTAGGAACCGAGGAGCAGAATCTAAACGCACGGGTCTTGTCGAGCGCACGGTTCTTGGACATTTGGTAACAGATCCAAACACACAGATAAAGTAATTTTCAGCTGATGCATCACGTCAGGCTCTAGCTGACAGTTTATCTCATGAATGCGCACTTATATGTTCGTCTCCCTTTTGTCTCCCAGCGTGGCTTCAGGTTCCGGTACGGTTGCGAAGGTCCGTCTCACGGCGGTCTGCCAGGAGCCTCCAGTGAGAAGAACAGGAAGACCTACCCCACCGTCAAGGTAACACTTCCTGCCTCTTTTCTCAGAACCAAAACTCGGCGTTGACCTGCCGACTTTGGCGGGTGTTTGTGTGGCGCCTCCTCGGCGGACCCGCATCGTCTCCGCTGAGTATAAAGACATTTAATTTCATCAAACAGCTTCAGTCTGAGCTGTGAGGCTGTAACGAGGCCTGTTTTGTGAGTTCACGCAACTGTTTGGCGTTGAAAAGCAGGACTGACAGCAGCTGACATTTAAACTTCATTCCAACGTGAAATAATGATGCTAAAAATACTTTCCAGGAAGTGATTAAAAGTATTCGACGCATAAAGAAGGCTGAGAGCTGTGAAGTGTGGTCGACTTCACTCTGCAGAAACGCACGGCTTCCTGCGAGCTGTTTGTTGTCTCTGTGTACATGTCGGATTAAAGAGAGAAGCAAAAACTTGTTATGAAGGCAGAGAGAGCCAGCTGTGACGGCATTCACCTTTGCTTTTGTACTGAGGAGCGGTTCTGAACAAGAGCTTTGGTTTTACATTAAACCACCTGTATTTAAACACCCAAGCCACGCCGAGGGAAAACTAACAGTTTCAGCACTTAATTCTGAGGATGGAAACTGTGGTTTGCCTTTTTTAAATTTTATTTTACTCATTTAGATCAACGTCACAGTTTACTACTTTACACAGGCGCATGCACACTCAGGGCTCTACGCTGAGCCGCTTAATCTCACCAGTAGGAAGCTCCTAAGAACAAGAAGAAATAATTAGAGGCGACATCATGAAGGATCACATCTCAACGACACAGCAAACAGGCGCGACCGTTTTAAAAGCACTGATCAGTCAGTCATCACAAAAAAAACTTTACTGTGATTGGTGCTTGTGTGGTTTTAGAACCAGGGACGGATTCACGATCCACCTGCAGCACCCACAGAACCCACGGCTGATGTAAACAGAACAGTGTTGCCAGGGGAACGCGTTGCTCTCAGGAGGAGGCGGCGAGAAGCAGCGCGTCTGTCTGATGCAGAGTCTCCATCCACAACCTGGAGGAGAAACTGTACACGAGTGTATTAAAGAAAGAGTCCGATGTTTAGTTTAATAATTTACTGTTAAGATAACAATAAAATATTAAATACTAAAGTCATTATAATTTCATATAATAGTAAACTATTTTTCCACAGTATTAAATCCAGTTACAGCTGTTTCATTTCTGTGGGTTGTTTTTTAAAAATTTAATCCTTGTGAAAGCAAAAGGCTCTAAGTCGGTCTCTGATTTGTTAATTCAAAATAAGTACTAACTGAGGCTGACCCCGAATAGTCGATGCTTCCAAGAGGCGGAGCCTGAATCGACTGTCGGTCTCACAGTCGAAGCTTCGCAGCGAAACAAGGATCACGCCATTCTGGCGATATGGGGGAGCTCAACGTCTGATTTTACACAGAACTACCAGTTTTCTCCCAATAGTTTAAAAGACAGTTTAACGTTTAACGCTGTAAATAAACATAAAAAGAAAAAAGGTTTCAATAAATGTTCCAAAACTGTAACCTTAACCCCGGGGCGTCAGTGTAGGCGTGGCGTGAGGTGGCAGAAGAGGAAAACTCGCTGTAGAGACGGAGCTCCGGCTTCACCGGTGTTGTGCCGAGTTGTCCGCACCTCGCTGGACTTTTGGATAATTTATCGCCGTTGATGAACCACACAAGAATATTATACCATTTTGAAATAGACCAGCTGGGACCCGCGTCGTGCACACAAAACTCTGCAGTGTGTCCACACTGACGTATTGATCCCACGTTTAAACATTAATATTTCTATTAATGATCTGAGCAGCTTAGAAGCAGCTAAAGCGGCGACCCCGCGGGGTTTAAGAGGTTTTATATGCATCCAAAGAACTTCTATAAAAACCAGTCCAGGCATCTAATGGAGACCTGCGTTCATGCGTCCAGATGTTCCCACACGGCTGTTTGGGACGCGGCTGTTAATTAAAGTTTCAGGGTAAACGGAGTCCGAGGTCGGAGAGAGTGAAGTCTTCCAGCAGACTGCTGTTATTGCCGATGATTACGATGCTCGACGCGTAACACACTACTAACAGGAACGTTGAACCGACTCAGTGTTGTTGTGAATGTGTTTCAAAAACCCTCTCTGGTCACACGTCCTCCGGAGCTGTCCGCTTTGTTTTGTGCTTCTTAGGAGCAGAAAGGGAAAGTCGAAATGATCATTTAGTAAAGATAGATTTAAACTCTCATCCGGGACACCGTCAGGAATCTTCCTCTCCTGCATGTCGGACGACCTTCTACCTTAATCTGCCCTGCCTCTGAATAAGACTCTCACATTAAAGCTTAAATTCCATGTCATGCAGTTTCTGATGATGTTTAGTTTGCAGTCTGGAGCTCCCACATGTTCCGACCAAACCGGAGGAGATGGGGAAATCCCCAGATTCCTGCTGCCGTCTGACTTTACTGAACCTCACCACAAAACACATTTTAATTCACGTGAATCCAGATTTTAGACACGTCCCAGCAGATGTCCTTCTTAAGTAACGTCTAATAACACTTATCGGACTGTGACATTTGATTTCATTTTGGAATCAATCATACTTTGTTCAGAAGTGAAAACATTTTGAAAATTTTGACAAAATCCTTGAAAGAAATTGTTCTTCGCTCACGCAGCGGGACGGGTTTGATTCACCTGGACGGCGGTGAAACATTTGTGCACTTAGTTGGTGTCAGACTTCCGGATAAAGGAATTAAAAAGAAATGTTGGTGGGTGTTAGATAGAAGCAGAGGTGAAAGGAAGTGAAGGCAGAATGTTTTGACACCATTCAGGTGGATATTTAAAGTGAAGTCATCGGAACAAACCAGGAAGTCTTGTTCTCTCTCTCTCTCTCTCTCGTCGTGGATCTCTGTGTTCGCCGTCGTGGTCGTTTCAGACGGACGTGTGCACGTTGCTGTCGGTGTTTGCATGTTGAGGCTGCAGAGCGGGAAAACCCCTCCTGTTGCTCTGGTAGGACCAGTGGGAGGAGGATTATGATCATGTTTCTGACTCACCGAACGTCCCTGCCGGGCCGCCTTCAGCAGACATATGTAATAATTTGCCTTGTTAATCGATTCATTGATTAATTTACGCCCCGTGTTTCTGTGTTATTTGTTAAATGTCTGTAAGTTCGGTGGAAAGAAGTTTGTCAGAGAAAATTTCCCTGAAATAAGTGCAAGAAGTTTTTTTTTTTTTTTGGAAAACTTCCAGGAAGTTATTAGGATGTTATTGGGAAATGTGAAAAGCTGACGTATGATCACATGAAAGCATCTTTAGTCGGAGGGGAAGTCGGGTTTTTCAGGGGAATAAAGCGACAGTGGATGATAATAAATAATTAATCTGAGGTAATTATTAATCAGAAGTGCAGTAACAACCAGTAAAATGCTGTAACTTCTGCTTGTAATTCTTGTTGAGTAAGTCAAAATTAAGTTATTGAGCTTTATTGATTCCCCAATAAATAAACACAAATAACACTGAATCAATCCTTTTTTTTTTTTTTTAGATTTTAGAATAAAAATCTTCCTGCTCTTTAAATAATTAGAGACATGTGGAAATACGTTCATCTTTCATCTGTAAACATATTTTAAATTGTTTAAACAATTTTGTTTTAAAGTTAAATTAATTTACGTGCGCGAGTTATTAATTCAGGAGCAAGATTATTTGAGAGCAGAAATTAGTGACGCACATCAGTTTGTGCACAAAATTAAGTAATTTTACAGGTAAATGATTGGTTTTTCTGCATGAATTAATTTGATATATAACATTCAAACATTCTGTTCCTCATTTATTGAAGAGTTGATGATCTTATTAATGTCCTTTAATGTATAATTCATATAAAACAGCCAGTACAAACATTTTTACACACTTTGTGTCTAGTTTTACTACTTTTTATAACATTTCATCTCACTGAAAAATTTAATTTCCTCTTTATAATTTTCTTGAGTTCACGTCTGTGAAGATTCTCAGTCATCCAGGTTCTAGAACTGACGAGGCCTCTTGATTTTAACCCGCCTGAGTGAAAGTTAATTGTGTTTTTTAAACTTTTCAGTGAATCACTTCATAAATCTGAGGCAGAACATTCAGAACTATTCAGAGAAAATCAGTTTTTAACAAACAAGCACGAGGAAAATTAAGTTAAATCTGTCAACAAAATAAATATTTTGTTGAGGAAGAATAAATAAATTAAGTGCTGATTCGTTCGTGATTCAAATGAATTGAATCAAACATTTATTGAACATTTGTTATTTTATTACATGGCGATAATTATTATTTTATTACAAGCTCCTGTTGCGCCTGAACGTTTTTCGTCCTCCTGTCAGATTTTGTCTGTGACCTTTGACTCCTCTGGTCAAAGGTCAACTAAATTTCTGGCCACCGGCAACACCAGGAGAAATCTGTCGATCTGTGGTCGCTGCAGCAGCTTGTTCTACAAAAACACGAGGGATCAGTGATTTAAAAGCTGTTTTCATTGTGACAACTTTTCAAAAACTCTGCTAAATATATTATTTCATAAAGCTTTGACGGTATTTTTTGGCCCACGTCGAATGTCCTCAACAAACAAGGAGAAGGAGCACACACACACACACACACACAAACACACGTAGTTTAAATATGATTTATAATAAATATTTTTTGTTAATAAACTCTGCCTTCTTCTGTGTTCCTACATTTCTTTGTGCGCTCCTTTTGGGGGGAAAAAGGTCAGTGTACAGCTCTGATTTTGACTTTTTGCCTGTTGTTTCCAACAAATAATTTAAATTCCGGTCAAACCTTTTTTTGTCCTTTTTTTGTGCCTCATTGCAATAAGACTTCAGGCGAACTGTGCAGCTTTGGCCTGGATCTGAGCTCCGTGTGTTAGTTTTGCAGCCGACGAGCTGAGTTTTGGGTAAAACAATCTTTTGAAGAGTCTTCTGCTGGCCTGGACCTGTCCGGGTTAAACTACCTACTAACACACACACACACACCTCTGCTGTGTTTCCTGTCTGTTGGGAATTTCCTCCCATGACACCCACATGTAATTACAAGGAAGTGGCGTTGCGTCACAAACTTGAAGGGCGTTGAGTTTCGGCTCAGAGATGAAAGTTTTGGCAACCAGAGGTGTAATATCTGTGTTTGCGCCCACTCTGGCCCAGAAACACTGACATGTTGGACCCCGTGTTGTGACGGACACGTCGCCATCCTACTTCACATTCATACGTGTGCACGTCGCTCTGTGCGGCCACACACTGCTGACAGCTGCGCGTGAAGTGGAAAAACACTTCTGTTAAAGATAAGCGAGAAAGAAAAAAGAGGCGAATCTACTCTGTGATGTTCGATTCATGTTTCTGGACTCCTTTCCTGTTGTAGTTTCGAACTTCAAAGCTCCGTTTAATCTGACTTCATGCATTATTCAGAGATGATGATGATGAACTGAATGGAAATGAAGACTATTTTTATTGTTACCTGGGCGTCAGGACGGTTTGCACCATTTCATAGAAATAATGAGTATTTTAAGTATTAAGCAGTGGATAAATTTAAAATGCAGAAAATAACTTTTACATGTGTTGGCATTTTGCAGCTAGGAACATATAAATATTACATACATGAAGGTAATATTAATCGTTACCTGTGTTACTAAGATGGTAAAATAGGATCATGGTATTGCAAGTTATTCTTGACATTATGTGTCTACAGATTATTATAATAATAAATATAAATTTTATTACAATTATTATGTTCATGTCGGAGGTGGATGTGAAACAGAGAATGATGAATAAATAATAAGTGGTAACCAGTAAACAGGTGGCTGATGATTAGAGGCAGAGTTACTGGATTATTGCACAAGAATTGTTCCTGACACTGTGAGTCAGAAATCAGCTGGTCATCAGAGTGATGGCTTGTGGGAAGAAACTGTTCCTGAGTCTGTTGGCGTACAGCGTTCTGTAGCGCCTACCAGAGGGGGAGGAGCTGGAACAGGTTGTGTCCGGGGTGAGATGGATCTGCGGGTGGCAGGAAGTACATCCTCTGCTGGGCCTTCTTGATGATGGTGTCAGTGTGGGGCCACTTCAGGTCCTGGGTTATAGTGGATCCCAGAAACCTGAAGGATTCCTCAGCAGTGGTCGTATGGTGATGGGGGGCAGAGTGGGGGTCATCTCCATAGTTCTGAGCGTGTTAAGCTCCAGGTTGTTCTGACCGCCCCAGAGAGCCAGCTGATCAACCTCCCGTCTGTAGGCCGACTCGTCCCCGTCCCGGATGAGGCCGATGACCTTGAGGAGTTTGACAGATGGGTCTCCTGAGGTGCAGTCGTTGGTGTCGAGGGAGAAGAGCAATATCCACATTTATTACCATTTATCATTATATTCTTTATAGAATATAATAAAGTTTATACTTACCAACTTTTACTATTCTGTTCCTTAGGGGCCCGTGTCCAGGATCTTTGTATCTTTACATAAATTTTTATCTTTCTGCGTTAAACCACCGGCCACACTCGGAAATCTCTAGGAAGAGGTGATGAGGCAGTGGATAAGACACATGCCTTTGGTGTGAGACCCGGGTTCAATCCCCCCTGTGACACATCCACCCATCTATACTGCGGCGTTTTTGTTTAAAAACAGAGTTTTAAAACAAATACAATCTCCGTCCACAGTAGCGTTTTAACTCCGCATCAGAGTTGATCTCCGTCTCTGTTGTGGCCGTTCGGGTACACTGGGCATGCACGTGGCAACGTGATGTCCTGTTCCGTAGCTACAGAAGATTTGGCGAAAGAATAAAGTAATGCAGACGAAGAACCGCACTAGATTTTATTTTGCATGGACCGATAACGAGCGGCATGCACAGTACAAGTGCAAGCTGAAAGTGTTATTTGCACAGTACAGAATATTTTAATAAGAATACAAAATCAAAAACTCGTGTTTTTGCTCTGCATGATTTATAAGACCCAATCAGAGAGCCTAGCCTCTGCGGTAGTGTGGATGAGGCTTAGTTGCTCCAGAGGCGTGCGACCTCTGACACGTATAGCTCTTGTAAGTCGCTTTGGATAAAAGCGTCAGCTAAAATGAATAAATGTAAATCCACAGCAGTGTTATTCAATAATAAAGCTTCCATCTGAAACAACACCTCACTGGCTGAGACACCATGTAGATTAAATTGGATTCTGCATGGAATAATCAGACTATACAGGACTTTTCTGCGTTGATTCCAGGATTATATAATGGCCTGCAGCCACTGAAAAACCTGTATTGGTGGACCTTTTAAGATAAACGTTGTGATTTGCCCTACTGGACCTGGACAGGTGGAAATCTATCTGAACAGGAGGCGGGGCAGACGCTGCTGCTAGAGCAAATGAAACATGAGCTCCCACATTCATCTGGTTCCCACGCTAATCAACTACAGCTCTGGGAAATCTGCAGCCACATGAGGTAGTTTGTGCTTAGGGTTCACCTCGCTGACAGATAACTTACACCTGCTGCAAACTCCTGACACCTTGCCGTGTCAAACTGCTGGGAGCGAGCTCCAGATAGTACAAATATTTAGTCTGAACATGTTCAGAGCCAGGAAGCCGTTAAACGGCGACACTCGGTGTGTTTCTAGGAACTGAGTTCGTCTGCCGGAGCGCTTCGATTGGCCGCCGAAACCGGGAAGAGGAAGTGGGCTGATGTTTATTTACTGCGGCGGTTGCAAACGTTCCTGCAGGCAAATACCTGCAGTGACATGACACACAAACACACGCTGCAGAAACAGGAACAGGAGCTGATTTCCTTTATGTAAAACAGCTCAGTAACAAAGCAAATAAATGATGAGATGAAACGCGAAAATCAGTGTGCGGGAGACATTTCAGAGACAACAAAGGAAAGGAAAGTAAAACACTTAAAAAGAAAACAATGCTGAGAAGTAAATGCATCAAAACAGACCAGAAGCATATTTCAGATTTCATGTCCAAGCTTCCTCTTTTGAGAAATATTTGATTCGGAGCCAGTGATACTAAAAATTCTATAAATGGTTTGGCTATAAATGCTGTTTTCCTTCCTCATTCATTTTCTGTTTCTTAAAGTTTCATGTTACAGCTTTGTTATATCTGACTGATCTGTAATCAGACTGCGTTCATAAAGCTGAAGCTGTGGTTGTCTGTTCTGGCAGAACCTGGTGATTATCACGTTCAATAGGCAGTTTATGAACAATCATCTGTTTTCATTTCTTTTTTTAACAGCCTGTCCTGTATTTTAGGACAACGCGTGATGGGTTCATGACTGGGAGTTAAGTTCATGTGGGTTTTGAACCGTTTAACCTGTGTTCACAATGTTGTATCATCTCTAACATCCTTTAAACACATGTTAAATATTGTTAAATGTCAAGTAATTTGAGACCACAGTTTGTTCATTCGCACACTTCTAATATGTTTATTTTTCCACTGTGACTCCTGTCGGGCTCTGTAACGTCTTGACACAGGATTTAAAAAAAAGCGTGGCTCCACGTGGATCTTTTTATAAGTGGTAAAGTAAATATTTGAGCCTGTTTGAGCTGTTAATTTGTGAGCACGAGAAGGTCCTTGATATGATGTTTGGTTGTTGGTGCGATGGCGCCATGAGTCATCTCTGTCGGGAGAAAGTGTTACTGAACCACAGCAGAGAAAAACTGAGAGACAAAAACTCCAAAGTGCTTTGAATTAACTTTCCTTTTCTCTGTCTGAAGTCTTCGTGAGTCATCTGAGCGCTCTACCCTCCCTGATCTGACAGTACTTTCATCTCAAAATTCGGCGAAATGTTTCCAGACTTCTTTCACATAATGTGCCTTTTAAGCTTTCATTTGAATTTATTTTCAGTCTGTGTGCAGTTACAGATGACACGTGTGTGTGTGTACAGTATATGTACTGTATTCACAAATAGTTTATTTTAAAGATATTATCTAAAAGTATTTCTTAGAACTTATTATTACTTCTGTGTGTCACCGGTTAGTTTAGATCTTCAACTTGATTTGTGTATTTAGCAACAATTCTAAAATCTATAATAATGCATCATATTTATAACTTGGTCATATGTATTGTCTGTAAAATTAAAGTAACTACAACTGTTTAAATGTAGTAAAAGGATTACAGAGAACAGTATTTCACTCTTGAGATGTGGTGGTGTTGAAGTAGAAAGCAGCTTGAATTGGAGATTCTACCTCAAAATTATAGCTAAAGTATAGTACTTGAGTAAATATACTTACTTACTTTCTACCGCTGAATATAATACACTGCTTTTGATCTATTTTGACTTCGATGAGCTCATTTTCTTTATTTTTCTATCTGTCTCAGTTTCAGTTTGACTTTGCATTCGGTTATTTTTGGGTACACAGACATTATCGGTCTTTCATCTTGCCACACTGCTGTCAAAGATGCTTTCCCTGTTTATAGCCTCGTGTGATTTCACTTCCAATCACATTTTGGTGCGTTTCAGCTCAAACTCTAATGTAAAAGCTGCCATCAAATTCTGGCGTTGAAGCTGATGATCGAACTCTGGTGTGAAAGCTGCCGATCAGATTCTTGTCGCGAAAGCTGCCGATTGAAGTCCGGCGTGAAAGCTGCGATCAAATTTTTGGCATGGAATCTGCTGATCAAACTCTTGTCGCAAAAGCTGCCAATCGAACTCTGGTGTGAAAGCTACCGATCAAACACTGGCATGAAAGCTGCCAATCAAACTCTTTACTTGAAAGCTGCCAGTTAACCTCTTTGACTTGTATGCTGCCAATCAAATTCTGGTGTGAAAGCTGCCGATCAAACTCTTGACTTGAAAGCGGCCAGGTAACCTCTTTGACTTGTACGCTGCCAATCAAATTCTTGGCATGGAAGCTGATGATCAAACTCTGGCGTGAAAGCTGCCGATCAAACACTGGCGTGAAAGCTGCCAATCAAATTCTTGGCATGGAATCTGCTGATCAAACTCTTGTCGCAAAAGCTGCCAATCGAACTCTGGCGTGAAAGCTGCCAATCAAATTCTTGGCATGGAATCTGCTGATCAAACTCTGGCGTGAAAGCTGCCGATCAAACACTGGCGTGAAAGCTGCCAATCAAATTCTTGGCATGGAATCTGCTGATCAAACTCTTGTCGCAAAAGCTGCCAATCGAACTCTGGCGTGAAAGCTGCCAATCAAATTCTTGGCATGGAAGCTGCTGATCAAACTCTGGTGTGAAAGCTGCCGATCATCAGCTAACTGGACCAAAGACCCTAGACCCTGACCGATAAATCAGCCTGCCGATATCATCAGTCGAGCTAATTGCATATAAGTCGGTATCTGTGTTTATAACAGCCAATAAATGACAATTTAAAAAGAAATACTAACGATTAATTTATCATGGTATGAGTGTTGTCATTGCATAGTTTGTCCACCAGAGGGCGCTCTGCAGCTCCCCTGTTGGCCACACGTTTATTTATACTAAGGCTGGACCTGAATATTGGACCGTTGGGTACACTTTTGATTTTCAATTTTGAGATTCGATTATTAGGGAGGGGGGGGTTCCGCTCGCCTGAACTCCGCCGACAGCAGTGAACGTAGAGCTCCAGTTCACATCAAAGGGAAAACGAAATGAACGCCTCAGCTGTGCGAGAACACTTTAACCGGAGTCATGACAGTAGTGTGGAAGTTATGGCTTTTATTAATTTTACAGTTGCTTAATTCCATTAGTCAAATTTCCTACATTTTACAACGAATCCGTAAACTGTAGGCTGGAAACAAACTAACAACAACATAATGAACACATTTAGATAATCAGGCCGATTGTACAGAACGTTTAGTCCCTATAATAAAAGTTAAAAGTGAATTTTGCATAATAACATGTTAGATTTAGTTTTACTGGAACTACCGCTCATTATTAACCGATTATTCGCTCTTAATTACTATTGAAGCGTCAAAGCTCAAAAAATGACATTCGGGCCAGCCCCAATTTATAAATTTGATTCTATCAAAAATGTAATATATATATTTTGTACTTTTTCTTTAAAGTACCATCTATTACAATTAAAATAGTTATGCTCACTCTGCACTACATTGTGTTATCTCATGTCAGGGATAATCTTTGTTTATGTTATGTGTTTCTGAAAAGAATATCTGCTGATCGGATTTAAAATCCTCAAATATCAAAATCGGTATCTGTCAAAATTTCCATATTGGTCAGGCTGTATGTAATTCAGACCAAGTAAACCGTGCCTCAGATGTGAAGCGCTGTTACAGGTCTCCACAACCATGAGACCTGTTGACCAAGTAATTTTTTAAAAGCTGCCAGTAACACCGGTGAGTCGAGCCTCGCGAGGGGGTTCGGGTAGGTGAGTGCAGACTAACGGGAGTTTCCTGCGCTGAGAAATAAACCGTAGGGTGAGGCTTAAGTAGGCGGATCCAATGTGGACCCAGACCAGGTTCAGTCTAGTCAGAGGAAGACATAGAGATAGATGGATGACGATAGCCTAATGCTGCTGTTTGACTTTAGACTACACCAAATACATAAAAAGGTCTGTCCTCAGGTTTTAACTCTGGGAATCTCTGACTCTGAGAAAGTGGGAAACACAAACCTACTGTATCTCTTTAACCAAATCACACATGTAGGCTGTGTAATCTCTCTCTCTGATAACTACTAATAAGTGATGTAATATTTTTTCATTTCCGTTCACTGAGCCTCCCCTGAAACCGTTTGAAGCCCCCCGGGGAGGCCCACCAAAACCTCTGGTCTACGTCACATCCTCGGTTTGTTCCAGGTTTCATCTGCCTGAAGGCCTCCGGTGGAAGTTCATTTAAACCCAGTGCGACGGAATAAAACTGCTGTCTCTGCTTCTTAAACAATTAATTGTCGGCTTTTAATACCTGTCAGTTTGATCTCAGTCGGCTGATTGTGAACTAAGCCCAGGACTTTATTGTTTTGGCCCTGACAAAGTTTGAAAAGTTTTATTTTACACAAAATGTACCGTCGAAACCAAAAAAGTTCCAAAGATGTATTTGGAAAGTTAAAGTCTTGTGAGATTCAGTGTGAACCTGAAAGTCTGAAGTGGAAAACAAGCTGTGTTTGTGTTTCAGATCATTAACTACCAGGGTCCGTCCCGCGTGGTGGTGCAGCTGGTGACGGCGCTCACCCCCCTCCCTCAGCTTCACGCTCACAGTCTGGTGGGAAAACAGTGTGACAAAGGGATCTGCATCGCCGACCTGCAGCCCAAAGACACCAACATCAGGTCTGCAGAACACAAACACACACTGCGCTGTAAACCGGCCAGGTACGAGACTCACAGGTGTGCTTTTTTCTTCTGGTGTTAGTTTTCCCAACCTAGGCATCCTGCATGTGACGAAGAAGAACGTGGCAAAGACTCTGGAGGAGAGGATGATCGAGGCCTTCAGGATGGGATACAACTGTGGAGTCTCCATCCACCCCGATATCGACAACCTGCGGGGGGAAGTCCGGGTCCCCCGAGAGCTCACCGGTCAGTCAGAGAAAGCGCCGACCTTTCATGAAGTGAAATCAGTTCTTTCTCGTCTTACTTGTCCGGTGTTCTGACGATTTATGCTGCCTTGTTGAAAAATGCTGCCGCAGTCTATCGATTCGTGCTGACTCTAACCTTGACTCCTCAATCCTAACCACAAGGCCGGGCCCTACTGGTGCCACACAACTGCTATGTTAAAGTCCCACCACCTACATTTAAAATTGACGTGACTCACCCATGAAGCCTCATAATAATCCACCAATCAGTTATATTCTGCCAAAAATGGTCTTGTTACACTGTCAAAGGGCCAGATGATCCAATATCTTGATTTTGAAATTACTAATGGAGGAGACAAGCCTGAGCTGTGTTAGGCGAGGGATTCCCCTGAAGGTAAAAGATAACATTACCGCAGTCGAGCGGCGGCAGGGAGCCGGTGGTTTATAATGGCAGAAATGTAACGTTATATGGATCAGATATTTCTGCATATCTTTCTTTTTCTTAAGTTGAAAGGTGATACAAATAAAATTTGGGTGCTTTTTCGGCGTCCAGGTCACCGCGCGCGTCACCTGACTGACATGCAGGATGGAAATAAGACTAATTGGATTATATTCACAGAAAGTATAAACACATTACATGTGTCCATTTAGTAAAGTAAAAAAACAACAACACTAAAAGGTTAAGAAAATTACTTGTTCTATTTTCTAGTTGATTTAGAGCTGCTGGAAAAACATTAAATAAATTTGTTGCTCTACAATGAGACAACGCTGAGAACATACCCTTAGAAAAACCTGTGTAAAACATACATTTTCTGTGGTGTTGCTTTCAAATTTTAACTTGGACTAGGAAAGGCTTCCTGCTGTGGTTTCCAGTTGTAGTTGTTGTGGGTTTTTTTTGCTTGTTTGGAAAACAAGTCAGTGTGTTCAAACTTATATTAATCAGTTCCAGCAGTGACTGTTGGGTCAGACACATCAGATGGAAACCATGCATTTACTCCAAACGGTCCAAGCATTCAGTTAACTTTAGGGTGAGGCTTCAATAGGCGACTTTTACAGGAAGGTAAGAGGTTAGAGATAATTGGCGCTTACAGGTGAAAAGGCAATCACGGACATTAAGACTTCAGGGAGCCTAAACGGGCAGAACACCGGCCCTTGTTTTTGAGATGTGATGAGAATCTGTGTCCATCGACCGACCTGACAAACTACCAGCTTCTTACTTTTCTGTGTCTGTCTTATTACTTTTTTTTAATTTTGTTTTTAAATTATGCCCTCCCTCCACAGACCACCAGCGCGGTCTGATCAGCAGCGTGGCGTCTGTCCAGGCTAAAGAAATGGACCTCAGCGTGGTTCGACTCATGTTCACGGCGTTCCTCCCCGACAGTGACGGCGGTTTCTCCAGACGGCTCGAGCCCGTCGTGTCTGAGCCGATCTACGACAGCAGTGAGTCTGAACACATCCAAACACTGTAGGCGGCTTTCATTCACCCAGTTTCCAAGAAGGCGGATAGATTTGTGCTCATTTACTGATCTGGTTTGAGTGAAACTCAGCGCCACACGTGTCTGAAATCACTCCCTGAGCGCTTTATTAATCCAGCATGTAACTACAATGAAATATGAAGTTAAGTTTCATTGTCTGTGAAGTTTCACATCATGCTCTGCTGCTTATTCGTGCTTTCTCATTTTCTCCATCTACCCCCGCACCACACGAGAGGGAGGACACTTTATTAGTTAATTTACTCATTTAGCTTTAATTCAAGGCAACTTAAAATCGCTTTATGTGTCAGAGGAGCGACTAGGGGTTTAGTGATTTTCTCTTAATCCCTCTTTTACAAAAATGCAAATAACCCTGTTAATCGTCCCACTGCACTCGCGCCCTGACAGGTGTGCAGAGACACCTGCGGGTTGCTGCAGCGTTTCGGATTGTGTGTCTATTTTGAAAATACCCGAGGATGAAAGTGTGAATCCACGTGATGAAGAGTTGGAGATTGTGTGGTTTGTGATGTTGTGGACATTTTAGCTTTTTGTGAATTTAACGTTGATGAAATTTTAAAGGAGCGTTTTTGTCATCCATTGCAGGGCTGTTATACTGGATATCTATGTTTCTCATTTTCTCCTGAAGAAAACCTGTCAGGAGATGATGATGATGATGGTGGTGAATGGGTTTGGGGGAAAAACTCTCTCCACTCTGTGTTTTCTGTGACTTCGGCTCACGTTATTGAGCTCTGAGTTCAGCCTCTGCAGCGTTTGTGTCTGCAGGAGATTCTTTATAATAAAAGTAATAACAACAAAGCACTGAAAAAAAACACAGTTACAACGTGCATCACATGTAGGATAACATATGCATGCAATAATAATAAATAATTTAAAGACATCTAAAATCATTAAAAAACATTTTACCCAGATGCCACCATTGCACATTTCCACATATTGCTCATGTCACTGTATCTCCATTGCACTCTAACTCTAAATGCGTTTTCAGCAGCCGTTTGAAACAAACCACAGATTCAGCAGATCTGTGGGAATAGGGAAGGCTAAGTTTAGGAGCTACAACTGAAAAAGCGCGGCCACCTCAGCCTCGCCGCTGCCGTTTGCCCTGAAGACGGGCGGGAGAGGACGGGCGTGGTTGCGAGCAAAGAGGGAGCCGGAGCAGTCGAAACAAGAAAAGCTTAGGGTGCGTGCGAGGAGTTCCACGTCTCTGGCTGATAATATAGGTTTGATTTTTCTTGAGATTTCTAAACTGAGAGAAAAGAGTGTGACTTGGCCCGGTGATGTGGGTCTGAGATTATTGTGAAGTGGTGTCAGCCCGCTTAGTTTCATTTCCCTCTTCCTGCTGGGTTGGTTTCCGTACGCTGCAGCTTCCTCTCAGAGGACTGAAACCTGCTCTGAGTTCAACACAGCAGGATCCTTCTGCACTTTCACTTTAGATTCACTCTCAAGCTGGAGAGTTTATTATTATGATTAAATCTTCCACTTTTCTGCTGACGTTTTCCAGACGAGAGAGAGAGAGAGACATGTTCTCCGCTCAGTTGTCCCCGCGAGGCTGCAGAGTTCAGTACAGCTGCAACATCAAAAGTGTTAGAACGAACACCTGTTATATGTTCTTAGTCTCAGCAGGAGATAAAGGCCCCATCCACACTACGGATTTGTTTTTAATCTCTGTTTTTAAACAAAAACGAAGATTAAAAATCTCCGTCCACAGCAGCGTTTTAGCTGATTATCAGATTTGATCTCCATCCACATTAAAACGACTGAAACGCACAGCTAGTCTGCGTCATAGTTTCCTCCGTTTTTGTCCGTCCGCACTAAAACGCGTAGCCGGAGCGTCGACGTGTTAGTCTGGATGGGAGGTGTAAATGGAGCAGAAGGTCTCCGTTTTAAAACACAGTAGTGTGGTTGGGGGTCAAACATGTGCACAGACTTGTCCTGGGGGTGGCGCTAGAGGAAAGCAATCTAAAGGGTTTATCGTCTGGAGCGCAGGAAAGGAAATCTGAACCGAAGTGTTGGGCAGACTGAAGAAACATTTTTATACACTGTTTACTGTCAAAAGTCCCAGTTTAAAGGTGGTTTCAAGTGTTTTACCGTCGCAGTTTGATTTATGTCTTTAAGCGCTAACCTGTAGAACTTTTTTTGATCCTTGAGGAGGTTCCAGGTGTCCTTAAAGAAGCTCAAGGGGTCATTGAGGAGATATTTAGTCCATGTATCTTGGCGAGGTCAGACTGTGAGATCAGCGAACACGGTGCACAATAGGTTTTAAACCTGTCCATCCAGGTGATCTAAACCAGTGGGTCTTAAAGTGGGGGTCCTTGAGGAGGTCCCAGAGGGTCCCCAGCATGTAATTATATATAATTATAATTACATTTAAGTAACATAGTAACTGAATGTATGACTTTTTTTGGTCATGGATTTCATACACTTTCTGGAATGAAACAGAAATCCCATCAGATGTGCGGCACTGGGACCAAATCTGATTAAACGGGGTCTGTGGTCTGATTTGTGTCAGTTTTTAGGGGTCTTTGACGTGAAAACGTTTGAGAACCATTACTCTAAACAAACACTGATTGTGGTAGGATCACTGCGGTTCATCAGATGAGGTTATGTTGCACATGATACTGTTGGCTTTGCATGGTCACAACATATAAATCTGATCAGCGAGCGTCTTTCTAACCTGCCTCATAGATCTCACATAACATGCAGTCACACTTTAGAGGAGATACTTGACACTGTACGCAACAACAGGCTCGTGCATTTAGTGTCTAAAGCGCCTCACAGGTGAATCACGGTTTCCCTCTCTGCACTCTTTCTTCCCTCAGAGGCTCCGAACGCCTCCAACCTGAAGATCGTGAGGATGGATCGAACTGCCGGCTGTGTGAGCGGAGGAGAGGAGGTCTACCTGCTCTGTGACAAAGTCCAGAAAGGTGAGGCACGCTGTTCATCTATTTCACTCCAGAGGACATAAATAACATTCACTCAATTCAAAAACAGAAGCAGCAGGAATGTGAGCTGCTGATGTGACCTTAGATCTCAGGTGTTAGATTTCCTTCAGACTCTGAAAACCCAAACGATAGGATGTCAAAAAGATTTTCGCTTCAGATCAGCTCGGACGTTGACGCCGGCTCTACCCAAACAAAGTCCCGGTGACGTCACCACTGTAGGAAATGCAAAGTGTGTTCTCTCAGCTGATACCGCCGCCTGCTGGTCGCTTTGTTAAATCCTCTTCACGTGTGGTTAAAGGAGCAGGGAGAGATTTTATCAGTGGTGTTTAGAGCTGGGTATCGTTTAACTTTTTCTGAAACAAGCACCAAAACCAGTACCTTTAAAGTGATACCGTTACCAATAGAGGAAGTCATTCGATACCTTGCATAAAATGCCACCTGGTTAAGCTGGCGAGTTTTTAATATGTGTGTTGAAAGTGAACGACGGAAAATGATTTTGTTAACTATCGATCAGTAAACTGAATTGAAAGATCTCCGAGTGCTTTTTCCTTTAGCGGTGAGTCGCAAACCTCCGAAGACGACAGTCACAAGTAGAAAACAAGAAAGAGTCTGTTTAAAGAAATCACTAAACTAAAGACTCTCAAACCGAGTGAATAGAAGCTGCACGTTCAGCCGATCAATGCAGCTACACCTGAAGCTGCCGCAGCCGGAGGCTCCGTGAGGAAAATCAGCTGATCGCAGCGATCGATCAGTGACAAGTGAACAGCAAATAAAAATACACAGAGAAGTAGGGCTGCACGATACTGGGGGGGATAAAATAACATTGCAATATTTTTCTTTTCTGCGATTTATGATATGAAAGAACCCAGGACTTTTTTACCAGGTGACTTGATTTGCTCTATGTGTAATGAGTTAAGCATCCTAGAATTATTGGGATGGTGCTACCAGTCCTTTCTAGAGCTTTTATGCAATACACATATTTTAAACAAATGATGAAAATAAAAATTAAAGAGCAGCTACACACCAGCTCAAACGATATATTGTGCAGCCCTACAGAGAAGCGTTAAATGATTCCAGGAGATGAAACCAATGGAAAGCCGATATTATGGTGAGAAACAGTGACGAACACGCCTGAGACGCAGCCGGACGCGAGCGGCTGTTAAAAACAGCATGAACTCGCTGCTGCAGCCTCTTTTATACAGTTTAAGGTGCAGGCACGAGAGGAATAAAACGCTGCCCTTGTCTTTGTTTCGATGTGTTGGGCTGCAGGCAACACCATACGAGTGCTCAGTTTTCGCCGGGATCTGGTTACAAAAGGTTCTGGTTTGACTGAAGACGTTTCGATTCTACTATAAGATGTTCTGAACCTGAAGCAGCGGTATCCATCCCTAGTGGTGTTAC
The DNA here is from genome assembly GCA_024633595.2 of Lepomis macrochirus. Taxonomy (NCBI): domain Eukaryota; kingdom Metazoa; phylum Chordata; class Actinopteri; order Centrarchiformes; family Centrarchidae; genus Lepomis; species Lepomis macrochirus. The sequence goes on from JALXJV020000018.1 coordinate 31,316,645, forward strand.
CAGAGCTTCTGTAGTAGAAACGACTGGTTTTGTTAACACTCGAAAGCCCAGCACAGCCTGAATAATAAAACAAACTGACTATTTTTTGATTTTTAGATCCTTGGGCTAAATATCAGACGTGAACTCTTCAAGTGTTTATTAAACTGTTGCTCTGCTGTCGAAGCACAGACGCGTATATTTATGGTTCCAGCTGGATCCGCTCTCTGTTGTACCTTGATTCATTTAACCAGAGGGTGTTCTTTTGAAAATGGCAAGTCAGATGAGAGTCTAATCCACTGATACTAGTGCTGGGGCAATTCACTGATGTAATTGACGTCAATCAATTACAAAAATCCGTTGATTTGCATAATGTGCGTCGGTGCGTTGTGACAAAGCAGGGTTTCACCCGGAGAACAAGCTACAGCTAAAAAATAACTCTCCTTCAGCCGTGTAAAGGTGAGGAGAATTTTAGACAAGAGACCGACAACGTGTTGCTCAACTGTGCACAAACACGTGATGCAAAATCACGCTTTGTCAAGACGGCAATAAGACATCGCCGCAAATCCTGTTCATAAGCCTGATCTATCAGGCTGATCCAGCATGAGGGGCGGGTTTCTCTTAGGAGTTTTCACTTAGAATCAATTTTTCAAAATGTTTCCTGAAAGTAATTTCTGCACCGCTGCTGTTATGGTGACGACACAACATGAGTTTAAAAAATGAACATAAGCATATTTGCCACCACTATATTGTTATTATACTACCTGCAGTACCATCCATACTGAAGGCTAGTCGCAATTAAACGTCCTCATTGTGCGAACATTATAACGCCGCCGACGGGACAGGAGGAGAAGGCAGCAAGCGATCCTTCTGCACCTCTGATTCAGGAGAAACCAAAGATGTATGTGGCAGTGTGCTTCTATAGCGGCCGTCTGTTTGAAAAGATGAGCTGTCACGGGAGATTTATAATTGTGTCCTTATTTCAATGCGTTTCCCTGTGCATTTGTTGTTTTTTTCCGCTTCACACGACAAACGCATAACTTCCTGTAAATTGTCAAAAATTCTGAACCATCCGAAAAATGCTTTCACACCAGAAACGAACCGAACCGTGGTTCAGTTTGATCCGGACCGTGGTCCAGGGGAGGTTTCCGGACAAAACGAGGCAGGTGTGAAAGCCCCCTAATAGTTAGATGAAAGATCTCTAGTAGTTTCAGTGGTTTTCTTTGATGTGAGTTTATTGCTGAAGTTGCTTCTGTATTCATCAACAGAGGCATGAAATTAATCACATTTTAAAGTAGAGCAGCTGAAGCGGCCTTTTCTCCTTGAACAGAAGCTGTTTTTTCTGACATTTGAATGCAGCAGAGTGGATTTGTTTTTCCTGGTTGGAGCAGTTTTTGGCGTTTTGTTGTCCTGGAGGAAGTCCAGCTTCAGGGAATTCCCCTCCAATATGTAAATCCCTCGGGAGGAAGAGGGGGATTCAGGCTGTGAATACTGTTTGTGTGCTGCTTTAGACCCGCCAGTGGCTTCTTTTTCTTCTTTGTTTTGGCAGAGAACCGGCAGCTGATCTGGACTCGCTCTAATCCTCCAGGTCAGCTGCTGGCAGAGATTTCCAGCGAGGTCAAACTCATCAACAAACAGTAGTTTCTGCATGGCGGTGACAGCAGGAGCTCAGGGAGAACGTATGCAAGCAGCGATGGGGTCTTGAAGTTCTGGACGATCAGAGGAATTGCCGCGTCTTTAAAATGTAAAATTTAAAATGTGCGCTTGTGTTTTCAGATGACATCCAGGTTCGGTTCTACGAAGAAGACGACTCGGGGATGACCTGGGAGGCTCTGGGAGATTTCTCCCCCACAGATGTTCACAGACAGGTCAGTACGAGGTGTAGTATTACTGTTTACAGTAGTCATACAGTAAGTAATAAGTGGAATTATTTTAATCTAATAAAAAGGACTAATAGGCAGCAGCACAATAGCGGCGTTAGAAGTGGTAGCAGAACGATTGTTGATAGACTGTAACGATAGTAGAAAACCAGCTGCAGTATCGCTCACTAACAGTAGCAGTGCCATAGACTGTGTATACCAGCAGGGTTAAACCTGCACCATAAGTGTCATTATGTGTCATAACATGGCGACGTGTTCTCTGTCGTCAGTTCGCCATCGTGTTCAAGACTCCGAGTATCGAGACCAGAACCTGCAGAAACCGACGTCCGTGTTCGTCCAGCTGAAGAGGAAGTCTGACAACGAGACCAGCGAGCCCAAACCCTTCACCTACCACCCCCAGATCATAGGTAGGTCGGGTAGCTCCGCCCCCAGATCATAGGTAGGTCAGGTAGCTCCGCCCTAGGAACATAGGTAGGTCGGGTACCTCCGCCCCCAGATCATAGGTAGGTCAGGTAGCTCCGCCCCCAGATCGTAGGTAAGTCGGGTAGCTCTGTCCCCGGATCGAAGGTAGGTCAGGTAGCTCCGCCCCCAGATCGTAGGTAGGTCGGGTACCTCCGCCCCCAGATCGTAGGTAGGTCAGGTAGCTCCACCCTCAGATTACTCCCATGTGGATCAATAGTGAAAACCTCAGCTCACTGAGAGGTGAGCATCATGTTACCTGAACAGAGTCACTGAGCTTGTGTACCATATGTGTGTGTTCAGACAAGGAAGAGGTGCAGAGGAAGAGACAGAAGACGTTGCCAAACTTTCAGGACTTTAGTGGTCATGGAGGAGGAGGAGGAGGAGGAGGGGAGGAGGAGGAGGAGGAGGAGGTCTGTACCGAGGAGGAGGAGGAGGAGGTCCTGCTGCAGGAGGAGGACCCGGCTCTGCAGGAGGAGGAGGAGGTAAAATCAGCAGGGCCTTGAAAACCTGGAAGCTGACCTTGAATGTGGATTCCTGTGCAGTCTGTGTCAGCTGACGTTGTTTCATTTGTCCACCAGCTTACTTCCAGGGCTTCCCTACCTACCACTATGGAGGAGGTGGAGCAGGTGGAGGCGGAGTCGGAGGCTTCTCCACAGGATACTCAGCTGGTCTAGCGGGAGGAGGAGGCATCAAGCACGGTGAGAGATAACACAACGTTTAGTTCGTTGACCTCATTAAAGCGAGACAGATACACGGTCTATTTTGAGATTTTGGGCTATTTTGCTTCCTTAACATATCTTCTTTCAGACTAGTGGAAAGAAAAAGTCCAAAATACACATTTAGTAGTTTATTTTTCTGCAGTTTGTCATCTGTAGCTCTCTTAACGCCACATCTGCTGCTGCGTTCGGTGTTTCCACCATTTGACCACCAGTACTAGTTTGTGATTATACCAGAAACCAATCATAAAAGTACTAAACCGGATTTAAGTTCTAAACTTTCCAGTTTTATTCCTGACTATATTCTGAAGGTTATAAAATTACAGAATATTTTATTCCCAAAAACATGGCGACAATCATTTTTTTATGAATGTTGACAGTATTTTCTGATTTATGGGGTAATAAAAAGAGAAATCCAAAATCCCCTCTGTGAAAACATTTAAGTATAATGTGTTAACAAAATAAAACAATAATTTTGAACCCGACTTAATCCAGTTTTCATATTTCAGTTCTTGAAATAGATGCAAATTGGCACATATTTCATGAAATACTGCCTCATTTGCATATTTAATCAGAAAACTTGTAAGACAAAAAATATTGCTTTAATCTAAGTAATCAACCAGGAAAGTTTCATGCTGATATCTGTTCAAAATTTAAGGTCATCAGTAAATGTTGTGCTAACACTAGTGAACGTTGTGTTAAAGCCTCCCAGGGTGACTCAACAGACGACAGCGATCCAGACGACGACGGCGACTCTGGGTCCGGGGTCGTCCTGGGAGCTTTATCCCAGCCGAGAGGAGAGGAGGTGGGGGAGAGGACGGAGGAAGGAGGGGTCTGTGCGGAGTCAGAACAAGGAGGTACACCTCTACTGTTGCCACTTCTACTGCTTGCTACTTCTGACAGCTCTCCCCCGTTCATTCAGAGAGGGGCCAGGGGCCGGTTGCACAAAAAACCTGAAGTGGTATGCTGCTCATTTTCAGGTTCAGAATCTTATTTAGCAGTTGTACCACAACAGTTTTAGCTATGGAGTGATACATCTCGTCTCTAAATGATCTTTGTTGGGAGTTGAGCATGCGCAGTTCCTAGTTAAGGACTACTAGCCAATCAGAAGCAGAGTAGGGCGGGTCAGCGAGAAGCCGGTAAACAGCTCGGGTTCAGCTGCATGTGTTGCCGACCAGCTCGGCAACATGGACTGGAGCAAGAGCTTCAGAGCGGTGAGTTATTAATCTGTAACAAAAGGATCTTTCATCCATAAAGTTTTAACCGAGCTCTGTCTCTACATCACAGTAACAACTTTATGTCCACTGACTGCCTGGAGGGTAGCTAGTGTTTGGAAGGGAGAGGAGAGCTGTGTGCTGCAGCTCACTGTTTCTGAGGGCGTGTCGGAGCAGCCGCTCGGCGAGCGTTATATGAGGCGCGTTTAGCTTTCATCCCTGTGACATCACAGGGATGAAAGAGAAGCGACTACAAATGAGCTGTTTTCAGTTCAGAGCAGAGTTTCTGTGGGAGATGGGAACTAACTTTGGGCTTTTTCACTTTACAAACCTGTTACAGCACAAAAAGGTTTATAACTCAATAAAGGAGAGGGAAAAGCCAAAAAGCAGAATACCACCTCTTTAAAGTCTGAGTTAAGGTTTCCTTAAATTACATTCAGTTGCATAAAACACCCTTTTATCTTTCCTTAAAACGTTCACTTAAATATTTGAGGTTTTCTCCTTATACTTAAGGTGTCCCTTAGGTGTGTTAAACAGTTGCACAAAAGACCTTAGCAACCAAACTAAGGAAAATAATTAAAGGTATCTCTGGTCTTATCTTTAACGCCGCATGGTTGAGTTTATGGCGATAAATGAAGAAATTTTAGATATCCTGAAAAGAGTGTCCGCGACCAGGAGACTCTCTAATACGCTAAATCAGTAGTTCTCAAAGTGTGGTCCGGGGATCCCCAGGGGTCCTTTAGGGGGTTCCCCAATAAAAAGGGGAATCTGTTTTTGTCATCTGTTTTGGAGGTTGTCAAATCGCTAGCTAGCAATACGGTCTAGTTAATATCTGTACATAAATAAAGTTATTCTCACCAGCTTTATTGGGTTCCCTTCTATAATTGGGGATCTCTTTTTTTTGGGGGGGCCTGAACAGACAAGGTGTCATATTTCTTTTTGATCTCCTGGACGAACCTCTTCACAAGACTCCTTGAATTAATTTTCCAAGCGATTTCCTCCAACATTTGTTGTTCTCCGTTTGCTGTTATTTGTGGATCAAATTTACTTTTTAATACATGCTTTCTTTTATTACATTCCTCCAGCAGTACAATATTTTCCTCCTCTGACCAGTTTTCTTCTCTTCTTTTCTTTCCATCTTTGTAAGGTAAACAACAGGTCACGTGCTGGTACAAGCAAACCGTCTCCATGATCTGAACAGTAGAATTTTACTGCTGTAAATACTGCAAACACCTTAATGCTTTTCCTTAACTAAGGAAAAGTTTAAAGGGATCTTTAACACTCTTAAGTGTCATACTTAAGAAAAAAAACTTAAGGTTTTTTGTGCAACTGGCCCCTGATCCTGTTAGTCCCAAATAACCACCCGGAGACGGGACTTTGCTTCTACCCAGTAACATGAATCATAAAAGGAACTGTTGAACATGTAGCTTCACGTTCATAATTAACGGTGTCAAATATGCACTTCTTTGTGTTCATAAAAGGTTTTATTCTTTGTGATGAGGTGGGAGAGGACGCTGGCGTTGTTTGTTCGCCGCTTCTCTGACCGAAATCCTATGTGCAAGAGTTGCTGCTGTGCAACTAGGCTATAAAGTACATTTATCGACCAGTATTACGTTCAGGAAGTTATACTAGGGTCCTTGCTCCCTTGTAAACATTGTGGATTGTTTGTGTTTTGTACGGATTCTGCCGACTCCAGCGGATGTCTACTTACCAGTTTACCATTGCTCGGAGTTTTCCCGTATCTATTCATCCCTGCCTGCCATCGAGACTTTCACCGAAGTCACTGCTGATGTTGGTGAGGTCTCCACTCAAAGTCACTGCTGTTACGCTTACTGTGTCTGATGGCTCTCTTCTGCACATCACGGGCATTGCTAACGGCTAACAGACCACTCTCCACGACTGGCATGATGTTGAAGTATTCCGTCACCCAACTGAAGAAATTCAACAACTACACCACTCCATCGTGCATATCGGTCATTCAACAACTTGGACTCCTTCAGCCGGCCCGTTACATTCACAGAAGTTGCGGCCGAAAGTTTGTTTTCTCCCGGTCCGGTAACAACATCCCATCCCTCTGGTCTGGCGCACGCCCCGTCACATCTCCAATACGTCATCAGGGCGCAGCCACTCCTAGGACTAATAACGCTGGAGTTTCCACGACAACACCACGCACTGACTGGAATGGAAAACGTGGAGTGGATTTCAGTCTACTCCGGCCAATACAGAGACACACTGCTCCATCTACCATCAAGATTGAACTGTTTAATGCACAATCCATCACAAACAAATCTTGTCTCATACATGATCACATTCTGGATAAGTGTTTGGATTTGATGTGCCTTACAGAAACCTGGCACAAACCAGATGTTTTTTCTGTATTAAATGAGACCTGTCCTCCTGGCTACTGCTACCTACAGAAAGCCCGCAGCTCAGGTCGCGGTGGTGGTCTTGCTGTCATCCACCGAAGTGATCTGGGCTTGTCCCCTATAACCCTGCCTGAGCTGTCTTCTTTTGAATGCCTTGCATTTAAATGTAAGCCTCCTCTCTCTACAACAATACTTCTTATCTACCGGCCACCCAAACCAAACTCATCTTTCATCCCTGAGATGTCCAACCTTCTTTCAACATTCTGTACAATGTCTGCCAATATCATAGTCCTTGGAGATATAAATATCCATGTCAACTCCTCCTCCTGCCGTTTTGCAGCAGAATTCCTCCAACTACTCGACTGTTTTAATCTGGCACAACTTGTCGATGTCCCCACACACACCAGGGGGCACACACTCGACCTGGTCATTACAAACTCTGCTCATCTCAGCAATCTTCTGGTGTATGATCTGGGTGTCTCCGACCACAAGGTCATTTCCATGAATATGTCTTCACCTACCCCCATCAAGCCCAAACGCCAAATCTGCTTCAGAAATCTAAAAAACATCAACCCACAGAGTATGGCATCTGACCTCCAGCATCTCCTTTCTGTAAACTGTTTACCAGCCATGGACCCAGTGGATTACTATAACGACACCCTCAGAGGTATCCTGGATCTCCATGCCCCAGTCAAAACCAGAACAGTCACTTTCTCCCAATCAGCCCCCTGGTACACCAGTGAGCTACGGAAAATGAAGGCATCTGGGCGTGCCATCGAGCGGAGATACAAAGCAACCGGTCTCACTGTGCACAAGCAAGCTTTTCGGGAACACCAAAAGAACTACTCAAAGTCACTAACAGAGGCACGGTCACAGTTCTTCTCAAACATCATCAAAAACAGTCCGGAAACTCCAAGCAGCTGTTCTCCACCATAAATCATCTTCTCAAACCACAAACCCCCCACTCACAGAAACTACAGAAGAACACTGTAATAATTTCCTGGCCATTTTCAAAGCAAAATAGACTCAGTCCGCTCCTCCTTTACTGAATGCTCAACACCACCCGCCCCAGCTTTCCAGTCACAGCGTGTAGTCTCCCAGCCCCTACGCTGCTTTCCAGAAATCTCACAGCAAGAGGTCGAGAAGATCATCAAAAGGATGAAACCCACCACCTGTGCCCTCGACCCCTTTCCTACAGCTCTGGTCAAAGCAAACACCCGTCCCCTAAGCCCTCTGATTACCACTGTAATAAACCACTCCCTCCAGTCTGGTAAAGTCCCATCTGCCCTTAAAACTGCCATAATCAGACCACTTCTAAAAAACCCACCCTTGATCCAGATGCACTTACAAACTACAGGCCCATTTCCAATCTCCCATTCCTCTCCAAAGTACTGGAAAAAGTTGTTGCCGCCCATCTCCAGGACCATCTCAAACATAACAACCTGTTTGAAAAATTCCAATCTGGTTTCCGCTCTGCTCACAGCACAGAAACAGCCTTGGTTAGAGTCACAAATGACCTACGAATGGCAGCTGATGCTGGCTCACCTTCCCTCCTCATACTCCTCGATCTATCTGCTGCTTTCGACACTGTGGATCATGGCATTCTTCTAAACCGGCTACACCAAACCACTGGACTCACTGACACTGCTCTTAACTGGTTTACATCGTACCTCGCTGACAGAACAGAGTACATTTCACTTGGTAGCGCAAGGTCCCGGCAACACACAGTCACCTGCGGAGTCCCCCAGGGGTCAGTTCTTGGACCCATCCTCTTCATCATTTACATCCTCCCCCTCGGCCACGTCATCAGTCACCATGGAGTCTCATTTCACTGTTATGCTGATGACACACAACTGTACATGAAATCTGACCCACACCCCACTGCAGCTTCACCAACATCATCATCGTCTTCAACACTCACCGCCTGTCTGGAGGAGATAAAGGTGTGGATGAAACACAACTTCCTCCAGTTGAACAGTTCCAAAACCGAGGCAATTCTTGTTGGCACCTCACATCAAGTTCAGTCATCCTCCATAACCGGTATAACTATCTCTGGTCAAGACATTCCCCTCTCCACAACAGTCACCAATCTTGGTGTAAAATTTGATCCACAACTCACCTTTGAAGCCCACATCAAAAATCTGTGCAAGATCTCTTTCTATCATCTCAGAAATATTGCAAAACTCCGTTCCACACTCACCTTAGCTGATGCTGAAAAACTGGTCCACGCCTTTGTCTCCTCCAGACTGGATTACTGTAATGCACTTCTCATCGGGATCCCTAACAAGAGTCTGCAGAAACTGCAGTATGTTCAGAACAGTGCTGCAAGGATCCTGATGAGAGTGCGAAAATATGACCACATCACACCCATTCTTCGCACACTTCACTGGCTTCCTGTTTCTGCAAGGATCGACTACAAGGTCTCACTTCTCACCCACCAGTGCATCTATGGAAATGCCCCCCCTTATCTCAAAGAACTACTCACCCCTCTCACTACAACACGATCCCTCCGCTCAAAAAACTCAAACTGCCTCCTAGTTCCCAGAACTAAACTCAGCACCATGGGTGACCGTGCCTTCTGCTCTGCCGCTCCCCGGACGTGGAACGCCCTCCCTGACCATCTGAGGGCACCACAGACAATTGAGACTTTCAAAAAAGGACTAAAAACATTTCTTTTTAGCAGAACTTATGAGTTTTAACCTTGCACAATAATGTCAATGCACTATTTATCTTTTTCTTTACACTGATGGTTTTACCTTGCTTTTATGATCTTAACTGTAGCACTTTGAGGTTTTTCTTAAATGTAAAGTGCATTACAAATAAAATGTATTATTATTATTATTATTATTATGATTCAGTTTATTTTGAGCATAAGCCGTGCTTTAAATTTTAGCGCCAGAGATAGATAGACGTATCGAAGCTCCTCACGACTTCCAAGGCGCTACGGTGAAAGTCATCTTTTAAAAGATTCAAAATCGATGAGATGTTAGAATAATGTTTGGTGTGTGTGTTGTGTGATGCAGGGGAGCGGTTGGATCAGGTGACCAGCAGACAGTTGGAGGCTCTCTTTCAGTACTCGGTTACAGGTGATTCGGCCTACCTGTTGGCTCCACAGCGCCCCCTGATGACCACACAGGACGAGGACGGAGACACGTCAGTAAACATAAAACACACAGTTTATACTTTAAAAGCTTTAAAGCTCCTGACACTCGTGGGTGTTTATATAAAGGTGGTTATTCTTGTCTGTGAACGTCACCTGTGTGGTCCGCTGGCATCAGGTGGTGCTAAGTAGGAAATGTGCGAGCAGTAGTTTGACGGTTTTATAGTTTAGAGTGAAATAAAAATTCACAAGCAGCGAGTGAAGCTTAATGTTATTTTTATTCTCCCCTCAGTGGGCTCCATCTGGCGGTTCTCCACAGCCAGCAGGAGGCGCTGAAGAGTTTGACTCAGGTTGTCTCTGCTCTGCCTGGACAGGAAGTGCTCAACATGAGGAACCACCTCTACCAGGTACTGAATTACTGAAACTCTGTCGAAATCTGCGTCGTGTTTCTTCTTAAGTTTCTTAGCAGCAAGGAAGCTTCATAAGAAAGCTTTCCACGTGTTGAGCAGAGAAGGAAGGGAAGAAAGAAACCCGTTCAGGAAGCAGGAAGCTGAGATGTTTCCTACACAGAGAACAGGGAAATGAGAGTTTAGCTCTGACCAATCAGCAGTGACTGACGTGTTGGTCAGCCGCCACAGAAGCAGAGGTAGAAAGAAGCTTCCTGTTCAGGTAGCGAGTATTAGGGAAGGAAGGAGGCAGCCCTTAGGCAGCAAAGAATGAAGGCGCCTTTGACCTCTTCCTCCATGTATCCCAGACTCCTTTGCACCTGGCGGTGATCACCCAGCAGAGGGAGGCGGTGGAAGCGCTGCTATTGGCCGGCGCTGACCCGACTCTGACAGACCGTCATGGCAACACAGTGCTCCACCTGGCGTCCCAGCTGGAGGGAGGAGGGATGGTCGAGTTTCTGCTTCAGCACAGAGAACTGAGGGAGCTGCTGTTCCACACCAACACAGCAGGTACACGCACACACACACACAGCAGGTACACACGCACACACAGAGCAGGTACACACGCACACACACACACAGAGCAGGTACACACACACACACACAGACAGAGCAGGTACACACACAGACAGACAGAGCAGGTACACACACAGACAGACAGAGCAGGTACACACACAGACAGACAGAGCAGGTACACACAGACAGACAGAGCAGGTACCGCACACAGACAGGTACACTCACACACACAGAGCAGGTACACACACACACACACACACAGCAGGTACACGCACACACACACAGAGCAGGTACACACACACACACACAGAGCAGGTACACACGACACACACACACAGAGCAGGTACACACACAGAGCAGGTACACACACACACGCACACACAGAGCAGGTACACACACACGCACACACAGAGCAGGTACACACACACACAGACAGACAGAGCAGGTACACACACAGACACACAGAGCAGGTACACACACACACGCACACACAGAGCAGGTACACACACACACACACAGACAGAGCAGGTACACACACACACACACAGACAGAGCAGGTACACACACAGACACACAGAGCAGGTACACACGCACACACAGAGCAGGTACACACACAGACACACAGAGCAGGTACACACACACACACAGAGCAGGTACACACACAGCACACACAGAGCAGGTACACGCACACACACACAGAGCAGGTACACACACACACACACAGAGCAGGTACACACACACACACACAGAGCAGGTACACACACACACACAGAGCAGGTACACACACAGACACACAGAGCAGGTACACACACACACAGAGCAGGTACACACACACACACAGAGCAGGTACACACACAGACACACAGAGCAGGTACACACACAGACAGAGCAGGTACACACACAGACAGACAGGTACACGACACACAGACACACACAGAGCAGGTACACACAGACACACAGAGCAGCTACACACACACACACGAGCAGGTACACACACACACACACAGAGCAGGTACACACACACACACACACACACAGAAGGTACACGCAGACACACACACACACACACAGAAGGTACACACACAGAGAGCAGGTACACACACACACACACACAGAGCAGGTACACGCACACACACACACACAGCAGGTACACAGACAGAGCAGGTACACACACACACAAAAACACAGCAGGTACACACACACACACAGAGCAGGTACACACACACAGAGCAACTACACACACACACACACACACAGAAGGTACACACACAGACACACAGAGCAGGTACACACACACACACACACAGAGCAGGTACACACACACACACACACACACACAGAGCAGGTACACACACACACACACACACACACACAGAGCAGGTACACACACACACACACAGAGCAGGTACACGCACATACACACACACAGCAGGTACACGCACACACACACACAGCAGGTACACAGACAGAGCAGGTACACACACACAAAAGAGAGTCAAAAGTGCCTGCAACCTCCCAAACAGACACCTCCCTGGACTTTAATCACAACAACACCTGGTGTGATATCCAGCCAATGTGGGAAAGTATCAAAATTACTATTGCAAAGCAGAAACATGTTTATACACATGAATGTTTGTACGTTCTTACTAAGAGCGAGTAACGGTTTGGTCTCATTCTGTCATGACGTGCTGTGTGCGTTCCCCTGTAACCATGGACGCCATTCAAGATATGTGGCGATGTTTCAGTAATCTGTTCAGTAGTGTGACGCAGACGGCGAGGGACCTGAGTTACACACACAGCAGCAAACTTAATATTGTTTAACAATCGTCTGTCCGTCCGTTTCCATGGCTACAGGCCTGTGTGCGATCCACGTGGCGGTGCTGGCCAATCAGCTGTCTTCTCTCAGAGAGCTGCTGGAGGGCGGGGCTAACGTGGAGGCTCAGGAGCGCAGCTGTGGACGGACCGCCCTTCACCTCGCCACCGAGGCCGAAAACGTGTCGCTGGCCGGCTGCCTGCTGCTGGAGGTACACACCTGGTGTCTGCGACCAATCAGAGCAGAGACCCGAGTTCACCACAAAACAACCCCTGTGACAGACGTGAACCCACTGGTTTTACTGGTCAGGCTCAGATTGTACCCAGTAATATCTAATCGTGTGTGTGATGTTTTCTGTCATCAGGGAAACGCCAAAGTGGACTGCTGCACCTTTAATGGCTCCACGCCCCTCCACATCGCTGCAGGGCGGGGCTCCATCAAGCTAACGGCGCTCCTGATGGCTGCAGGTAGGAAACACAGACATCGCAGTCCTCAGTCAGGACGTGGTTAGCCTAGCTTAGCATAAAGACTGGGAGCAGGGGGAAACTGCTAGCCTCATTCTATTCAAAGTTAAACTATACCAACACATGTAATGCTCACTGATAAGGTCGTCTTACTCGCTTCTTCATCACTGGGTGGAGTTTTCTCACCTGTCATGGAGATGGATCCGTTTGCCTGCGAGAACTTTAAGCACTTCCTGTCCACGTTTGTTTAAGGCGGGACGCCACAGCCCAAAATGATGATTTTGCTTCAATCTGTCAATTTTCAGATTCCAAGATGTTTTGGAACAATTATTATTATTACCATACTTTCTTAAAATGTACAAAACAATCTTAAATCATATACATAAACGTTATTATTTTCTATTTGACACCAAGTCCGTTAACTGCAGATCCAGTAAATTTCATCTTTGTTTGCATTTTACAAGTTTGACCGTTCTTTTTAAACGCTCCATATTGAATCACATGTTGTTTGAAAGTTTGTTTTCTAGAGCACGATGTTGGCTAGTCCATATATCAGATATCTATAAGGGATGTGATTTAAAAAAAAAATTTAAAAAAAGAGATGCAAAGCGTTTTTTTCTAAATGACGTTTCCTGTACGCCAAGTCTTTTTCCTCGCCCTTCACAGCGGTTAGCTCAACATAACTTTACACACTGTTTCTTAAGTCTGATAGAGTTTTACAGAGTTTTTTAAATATCTTTTATTATGAAAGGGTCATATGAGAGGTCAATTTTGAATAAATGAAACAATAAATTTTGATAAACTGATAAATAATACACATAATAAATTGATAAATGTCTGGTTATTTGGTATATTATCACAATAAAACCAACAAAAATCCAATGTGCTGGAAAATGGATTTGTGTGATCATCACATTAGCACATATATCCATGAACTAAATTGAAAATCATTTCATCCTGACCTTTTTAAAAACAGTTGTTTGAGAAAACATAGCAAACCGAAGGTCCACCTACATGTTTTGTTAAAATGACTCCATCTGCTGATGAAGGCAGTGTGAAAGACAGTTGAAAGGTCCGGAAGAAGATAGTAAGATAGTTGGGATTGTTAAGTCAAATAAAAAACATTAATCCGTGAACTTTAAAGCTGTATTTTTATTCTTTGAACAGAGCCAGGCTCTCTCTTTCCCCCTGCTTCCACTCTTTATGCTAAGCTAGGCTAAATATTGCTTTAATAATGCTGATCCAAATTGAGGCAAAATTATCAATTTTGTCAAATAATTTGGTGGCAGATGACCAGACCTACAAAAAAAGCTTCTTGGAGCCATACCTTAAACCCAAGTTACACAATTTGAATTGAATGGTCATTTTTGGCAAATTACTGGTCCCGTACTTTTATGAACTCCTCTTACAGAATGAATTCAATAGACGATACATTTTTGCCGCGTAATCTAAAGGCAATAATGATGAAAAGTTGTAGTACCTGTGAGTTTTCATCACAGGGTGTGTGGTTGGCGTGGCGTTGAACATCAGTGATTGGCCATGAAACAGGAAGCTGTTGTAACTTCAGTGTACACATCTGGATCAAGATGTACGTCTTTGATAAAAGCACTGAACTACATCTACAAGCACTTTGAATTGGGCTCCTGCATCATCATTTTATTTAACTAGGGGACGCAGGAAGTGACGTTTAACTGCTTTGTGAGGCGTCCAAAATGCGTGATAATTCAGCGCCGCAGCTGTGGCAACCCCCGGCGCGCGTCACGGTGCGATGGCCCGTCCAGCGCTGCTATATGTCCATGTATCAATAGATGTCCACCACTGGATCAACACTCTTCAGTCTCTGCTTGTGATTCCAGGCGCTGACCCTCATAAGGAGAACTTTGAGCCGCTGTTCTTCCGGGACGAGGAGTGCTGCGACGACGAGAGAGGGGATGAGGATGAAGATGAGGGCTACATCCCGGGTACCACACCGCTCAACATGGCCAGCGACCGCTCAGGTACGCCGGCTTCCTTCAGCACCTGGACTCGAGAGAAACCTGCTGGTGAAATATAAAAGGCACAAATAAAGCTTTCAAAATAAGAGCCTGTTTAACCAAGTGGTACCTGACCTGCCCGGTATCAGGTAGGACGATAACAACAAGAAACGTAGCAGTATACATTTACAGGCACAACCGCTGACTTACTTTTGTAGTTTTCGATGTCGTCAATAGAGCCCTTCGTCACGGGCCGCTGTCTTGGTGAGCTACACAGACCTGCATTAAACCAATCAGTTCGTCTCTTCAGCAAAGAGAAAGAGCCCGTTACAGGCTGTTCTGTTCTCAACTTGTGTGCATGTAAAGAACGGGAGTACTTTTGGAAACAGGAATATTGATCGGTATTCACTGTTTTTATCAATATTTCAATATTTTGGAAGCTTTATGTTATTTGAAACGTGGTTGTATGGAGAGAAACAGTGTTTTGAAGAAAACCCCCAATAAAAGTGAACATTTAAACAGTAAATAAGGCCAAAACATGGAGAGTTGCCTGGTATATTTTTGGAAAATTGTATAATACTTGCATATTAGTTTCTTTTCATCAAATGTACAGTTACAGGTGTATTCCAGGTGTATTAGAAGATATTCTGTTGCATTATAATGAGCTGGATGGTGGTTTTAATGGTGATATTGCTATTAAAATATAGATTTTTTACCAGGCGAGGATGAAAATATCACATTTTCCTGTATTGCATCTCCATTTACTCTATTTATAAAAAATAAATTGCTTCATTTACAGATTTAACTTTGCTTCTGACCTTTCAAAGGAGACCTGAATTACGCATCTAGGCCTGATGGTTGAGGGTTGATTTATTTTCGGTATGTTATTTTACGTTTTTTTTTTTTCGGGGGCAGGTGTTACGTTAAAGACCAACTCTGCAGCCTCTGAACCTTGCTGCAGTGACGTAGAGTTGTGCTTCCTTAAAGAAAATAGAAGCCACACAGATTTAACAAAGATCACATCCTCAGGAAATACACATCTGTAATTCTGCAGCTGGTGGTTTCTGACCACTTGGGGCAGAAACTAAGCGTGACTCTGCTTATTTCCTCCATCGCTGGACTGAAAATGTTTCTGTGTTTGCAGGTGTTGGAGCTTCTGAATGGGAAAGAGTACGAACCTCCACAGAGAGCCGTCGTCCCCCCTCAAGGTGAGTTTACGGCACGTTTCCACCGGACATGCGGCGTTCAGGCGAGCTGATCGTTCTAGACGATGCTTTTAAGTCGACCTGATTCGACTACGCAGCCTGCTAACCCACAAAAAGCGAGGACAAATGACCAAATCGGCAAAATCTGGGCAAGACAACAAAGGCTGCGTTCAGACTCATGTGACTCAGATCTGATGTGTTTATAACGGTGTGAACAGCCCAGGAACTTTTAGCTTGACCCGAATTGGCAGCCAGACGAGACTAAAGCGAAATGTGACACAAACAGGATGTAAAAGTGTTGATAAAGTGGAAGAGAAGCCTGGACTGTTCATAGAAATGTGTGTGTGTGTGTAGGCGACCTGGCGAGCCTGGACATGGAGGTGAAGCAGGAAGTGTGCCGAGCTCTGGAGAGTGAAGGATGCTGGGAGAATCTGGCTCACGGTCTGGGTCTCGGGATCCTCAACACGGCTTTCAGACTGAGCCCCTCCCCTGCCAAAACACTGCTGGACAGCTACGAGGTAACACACGCACACGATGGCTGTGCTTCTCCGTCGCCGTGACACGCCTCCTCTCCTCGTGACCTCGCTGTTTTTCTGTCCTGCAGGTTTCAGGCGGGACGGTCCGGGATCTGCTGGCCGGTCTGAGGTCAGTCGGAGACTGCAGAGCGCTGAGCGTCCTGGAGGAGGCGCTGCGTCACCTCGGCGACCAGGCGGCCGACGAGACGAGCGGTGAGCAGACGGACGGGTCACGTGACCGTTTATCCTTTAGTCCTGCTGGTTGAACGCCGTCACCATGACAACCTACCTGTGTTTTTTTTTTCCTCCCCGCAGGCGAGGCTCTGTGCGCTCAGGTCCAGGACCTGAAGGTGGACGTTCGGATCGACAGCGGGGTGTGTGACAGCGGGGTGGAGCTCTCCACAGCGTAACGATCTCATTGGTCCGCCAGGAAAAGGAAGCCCGCGACCCCGTTGGCCCGTCATCCAGCGATCGATCGGCTGAGCTGAGCCGGTCCCTCAGAGGAAACACTCCTCCTCTCCATGAATGTTTCTCATCACAAAACTTTTTAAGCTGTTTTTAATTACATGTGTACGACCGTGTTTCATTTTTTAAACCCCCGACGAGACAGAAGACAAAGTCGCAGACGTTCAGCTGATTTTAAAAAGTGAGCGGTTGATTCTTGTTCTATAAAAAAAAAAAAAGAAATATTTGGTTTGACGTTTTCCGCCCACACTACACTACGGAAGAGGATTAGGGCCAAAGTATTTTGAGTTCTGAGAAAAAAAGCCAGAATTCTGAGATGTGACTCTCCCACATGTGGGACCCTTACAGGTACCCATACTTCTGACTTTAACCTCAGAATTCACACGTGACCCTAATCCTCTTCCGTACTACACTCCAGCAGCTCAACCAAAGAATGTAAATCTGTTTCTGTCCCTTTGAAATAAACCCGGCTCCTCGGTGGGCTCGGCGGCAAGTTGTGTAAACGAGCCCCTCAGTTGTCCCGCAGTAGAAAAGGCTTTGATTTGACCGACTCAATGATCCACTGACCCTCGTTTGGAACCAGGTGTTGGCTGCTGGACGGAGAGACGAAGCGAGCGGGTGGATTTTAAGATTTTCGGCCGTCCTGATGAGGCTTTCAGCCGACGTCCAGCATCTGCAGGGGCAAAGGTGCTATTGATACTGAAATGATTGTAAAGAAGCTGATGTGCCCTAAAGGTCGTGTCCGTGTGAAGACTTGTTCTGTCCTCCACGTCGACCCGGAGAGGAATCATTACAACTCTTCTCGTCGTGGACATGCAAGCGTCGTATTAAAGGGAAACTTGTGTATTTTTTAACCAGAACCTTATTTTATTTCCCCATGTTTTTGTGTTTCTGTGACTAATTGGGACGTCTTTTAAAACTGGTCCAGTCCTCCCTTGACAAAAACTGTAATTTTACTTCGCAGAACACGTGAGCCGCTGGTCTCCCGGCGCCTCGGTGGCTTAGTTTATTTATGTTATTGTGTGTATTTGTTTTTAAAGGGTTAAAAAACCAAAGTTACATCACATAAACAAAAGCAACACATTTACACAAAACACAAATAAATTAACCAAACAAGGCGATGTAAAATTACTTTTTTTGTCAAGGGAAGCCGGCGGTTTGGGGAAGATCGAAAAACTACCCTTTGGTGGTCAAACAAAAAAGGATCTGACTCTTTCTAAAGGTCTAAAGCCTCCGACGTACTTGCTTTTTAACAAAGCGTAGGCGTAGACAGGCGTTCACATACTTGCCTGTGTACTTTGCTTGTACCTGGAGGATTAAACGTGAATCCACTAGGGGGCAGACCAGGATCATCCCTCGCCGACGCCGGATTACCTTCCTTGACAACTTCCAAATTTGCACATCATAAACAAACCAAACATGGCGACACTCAGCAGGTTGTGATTTTAATGAGACGTCATAACGATCTCGGTAACTGCGGACAAGCTCCAGGAGTTTGATTTAAAAACATCCTGCCATGAATCTCCTTATTTAAAGTCTGCTGCTGGCCTTCTTCTTCTTCTTTTGTGCTGCTGACCTGCCGCCACGTTCATGTGCTGAACTGCATCTCGCGGACGCATAGCGTTAATCCCTGGCAGTATTATGTAGCTGCAGTACTGGAGGCTGCAGGTTCAGGACCCCCACAATCCTGGGCTGCAGTTTTAGGACTGTAGTTCTTCTGCGACAGCGCCATCTAGTGGAGTGGTGGTGGTAATGCACAGCAACACGAAAGAGGTTAACCCTGTCTGCAGCTGTAGGGTTAACTGGTCGACATGCATATAATCAGTAACTTAGGTTTAGGCAGACACTCGGTGGTGGTGGGGGTGAGGAAAAGTGGCTTTGGGGGTCTGTAAAGAGAAACATAGCTAATGTGGCAGTAACAAAATAAACAAGGGTCCTAGAAACTCAGGTCCGGTCCTAGGATTACGGTCCTGAAACTGCTGCTGCAGCTACATACCACTCACTACTGGACATGTGCACGACCTACGTTCCAAAGGAGCGCAGGCTACGCGTGGCAGCCATCTTGCGTACGCAAACTTGAGTTAAAAGGAAGTATGTCCAGGGCTTAATTAGGGACAGGCAGGGTCCAGGTTTGAAAATACAGTATTTACCCTTTAAGACAGACTTAGTCTGAAACTGTGTGTGCGTGTTGTAAAGATTGATTAAAAAAAATAAATCTGTTTAGTGTTTTTTAATTTAAAGGGCCATTTAATTTCTGTCCGTCTCACCCAAACAAAAAAACAGTTTAAGACTCATAAAACATTTTAATAGCAAGATAAACTTGTTTTTTTTTTTAAAAAGTTCTTCAGTCTGTTTAGTCTTCCTCTGCGTTGGATGAGAAGACTGATGTTTTAGCACAAAGACTGGAAGCGTGAGGAAACTGTAATCAAAAGAGACAAAACACAGTGCAAGGCATTGTGGGAAACGAGTCCAGAGCTGTGAGGAGTTGTTTTCTCAGTGTGAAACCAAAGCGTCTCTCTCATATTTATATCTTTGCTCTGCACTGTACAGTTCAACACGAGCTTTTCATTGTTTGTATTGTTATTTTTTAAATAAAGTTTTTATATATACTTCAAGTGTGGTGTTTATGTTCATTTAACTGTGTTGAAATGACTTAAATCTTTTTCTTTTCTTCTCAGGCTACATACAGTAAATGGTGCCTGTATAACTCGGCTCTTTGTAGTTTTAAGGTTTAGGTTTGTGTGTTTAATATTGCAATATTTTAAATAGTATTTCATATACTATTTGAAAATTAGGGGTTTGCTAAGCAGGTTCTGGCCCCACAGTAGAAACAGGTTTATACTTTAATTTATAATAATAAAATCTGTTATTTCTATAATTCTCTGCTGCTGTTATTGATGAGCAGTTTGACTGACAGAAAAAAAAGTGTTTTTGTGCAAAAAATATCCGACATGGAATCTATTAAAATCAATTGTTACATTATTCACATAAAATAGAAGAAGTACTAAAACATAATAAAAGGAGGTGTGGCTCATTTGTACAGGGTAGCACTCGGGTTCAGCTCTGGTTTGGAGTCCCTGGGTCACGTGACATGGAGGCTGTCAAAAGAAACTGAAATGATATTAATATAAAATAAAAGACAAACTAAAATCTCCCAATATCCGGCAATTGTTTTCTATTCAAATATTTATGTAAAATAAATGAATCACCCATTAATCAAAGTAGGTGAGCAACATGAGTCCACTTAATATTTTTTAATTATAATTTTAACTTATATGTCAGAACTAAGGTCTTGATGATAACACTGATTTTGTGTCATTCCAACAGGAACATATTCATGGTCCTTCATCAAGACTAACGTCCATCCCTCCTTTTCCCAGTGTAATTTATTATGTAACTTACAAAATAAAAAAGGCGTGAATATAATTTATTAAGTAACTTATATTTTGTTTTGCATCTTTCCAGTCATCAGCAGAAATGTCCTCCTGCTCCCAGGGTTCAACCGGATTTAATAGCAAATGAATATTAAAACCACAGTTCGTGTCTGTGAAGGCAGAATTAATAATGATCGTTTATGATATTTTACTGTGTTTATTGTGAACGTTATGCACCAAAGTTCCTTTAATGTGAAACCTTTTTGACAATAATCCTGAGCAGATTTGTGTCTGATGAAGCTGTCAGTCAGAGCAGAGTGTACCTGCTGCACATGCCCACTAGGTGTCAGCGTGGGACAGGTGAATGAAAGCGGAATGAAACAGCTGTCAGCTGATCCAAGTCACATGCAATGCAAAACTGTGAACAGGAAGAGAGACAGAAAGAACCAAAATCACTGACCTGCCATATTCCTTATTATTTTTCAATATTTTTACGTTTTGTCAATTTTATATTTACATAAATTGTATATTATATACTTAACTAAATAGAAATCCTGCACAAAACAAATCTGGGGTGATGCACATGTATATTTTGTTTTTCATTTACACACAGTTCTATAATTCTTTATAACTCGCATCTTATTATTCCATATTTATCTATGTTTAACTCTGTTTATGTTAACTGTATGTTTTTTTTAAATTACTTTAATTCAATTATCCATTTTTAACAACAAAACAAACAAATAATAAATAAACAAACACCAAAACATTCAGAATTCACATCAAACATAGACATACATAAACAATAATGATGCAAATCCAGCTAATACAGCTAAGGGGGCACCCGCAACATAAAAACAATTAACTACCATCAACATTACACAAAAAATATTCAAAATTAATAGCAGCTGACCAGAGATTGATTGTATATACGGGTGCATTGTGAATCTTCCTGTAACACGTTCTAAAAGTAAAATGTCCAAAAAAGAAAGCATCCAGGCAGATATATAACTAACGTTTCAAAATAATGCTGCCATTAAAATCCTTCTCTGGTGCCACACCAGAGTCATCTGCAGGCAACAAAGGAGGAAGACAAAGACAGATTAACCAACAAAAACCTCAGGAGCACTTTTACTCTATATGTCCAGAGCTCCATGATGTGTGGACGCTCCCAAAACATGTGCCTGTAATCGCCAACAGAGACGGTGCTACGTTTATTACTCAATTTATTATTAGAGAGCTTCATCAAGATCCTGTGGGTATAAACTTTTGACAAAACAAAAATAATATTCCAAATAGTATCCCAATCCAGTTTCACACCCAGCTCCTGTCATGCTTAGGCCTCCTCAGTTTTCCCTCCGCTGCTGTCTCTCACAGTCTTGTTTATCCTGTCCTGTCTGTGTTTGTGTGGGCGTGTCCGGTCCTGGCTCTTCACCACCTGCAGCGCCTCGCACCTGTGGCTCATCAGCAATCAACCCATGCGGCGAAATACTCCGGTTCAGCTTCCCCTCTTCGTCAGTTTACCTCCTGTGGTACAATTGTTCCGGCCAGCTCTTAGAATTACAGTCTTGTGGAGTGTTTTTTTTTGTGATCTGTACTTTTTGTGTACCTCAGTTACCACCTGAGTGTCGAGATGCTGCCCGCCTGCCTGCCAGTCAGTCAGCCCAGAACAGAGCTAAAGGACGCCACAGTCAAGCCCCGCTTAGTCAGGAAGCCTCCGCTCCCCAACCAGCTGTTTTACTTTGTTCTCTTTTGGGTGTTTCTGACCTCTGCTTTGTGTCTGCTTTTGAATCCTCTAGCGAAACCTTACAGCTCCCTGCTCCAGACTGAGATAAAACCTAAAAATGGAGCCTTGTGCAGAGCGAATACGTCATACAATTTAGTAACCACACCCTGATTTGGTGTAGATTTCTGCAGATGTTCAAGCAAGGGATGGTCACCCGGCTCTGTATCCCGCGGGACGCCGAGAGCAGAGCACAACCTCAGGTTAAAAATAAATAAGACGAACTGGGAAGAGGAAAAAAAATGACAGAGATCTTGAAAAGACCTCAGAGTTAAAGATGTCATTAAAATGTAAACACCTTTATTTGACCAGGAGGAGAAAACAAAAGTTTAGAGCCTGTTAGAAGATAATTGTTGTGCCAGATACGGGAGGATTTATGAAATTCATGCTTTTATCCAAAGAATATTTTATACTGAGTCCCAAAATGAAGTAATGTACTCCGTTTGGTGATACCTACAAGTCCTGCAGCCTCAGAGGATGAACCAATTCTTGTTCACTCGATTGCCGGGAAATTTTTGAGGCAGGTTAAAACCATATCTTTATCAACCTAATCGATTCCTCGCACGTGTAAAATAAACGTCTTTCTGATCCTGAAAACATTTAACTAATTAAATTTGAGGAATCTTTAGTTATTGGCACGACACTGGAGAGGACACACGGGAACAAATAAAGAAAAACATGTTAGAAATTAAATTGAAATCAACGACGAGAAACTGTTTACTGAACACAGTGAAAGCAGCAGAGGATGATGATGTGTAACGAGAAGAAGATGATTTATTATTTTTATTTTTATTTTTTTAACATAAAGGTCTTTTTCTCATGTCAAGGCGTCGAACACCAACTCTTTCAGAAAAGGTGACAAAGCGTAGGTATTCGACCCAAAAGGTACCCTTCAGCGTCTGTGTGGGACACCACCGGGTGTGTCTGTATGAGGCTGGAAGGCACGTCATTGTTAAAGGCGTTGACAGCCCCCCGTAACCTCCATATTCTTACCATAACCATCAGAAATGTTTGCGCCTAAACCTAAGTCAGCGACTTCATGCACGTCCACCGGCTGTCCACCGTTTCATATGGACGCTGAAGGGTACCATTAGCGTCACGCTGTCTGAAAGCGGCGGTAATGACACATGCGAACGCGTTGGTCACATGTTCTGTAGCTCTGGCTGTGATCACTGCAACCAAAACTGCCTCGGGTCTTTACCTGGAGGCCTGTTTCCCACCATGCTGCAAGAGTTGGCAGGTCAGAGACGTGGGCAGACCAACCTGTTCTCACTCCCAAGTTGTCCAATGTGGACGCACGGTCATGGTCAAGCTCCTTAGGTCAGACTTCAACACACAGAGGGAAGCCCTGTAGCATTTTTTTTTTTTAATGCTAAAAGTACCTCACAAAAGTGAGTCCGCCCCTCACATTTTGTATTTGATTACATCTTTTTATGTGACAACCCTGAAGAAATGACACTCCAATGTAAAGTAGTTAGTGTGCAGCTTGTATAACAGTGTAAATTCCCTGCCCCCTTAAAATAACACATCACACAGCCATTAATGTCTACTGTTACTGGGGGGGGTGTCAAGACACGTCACTCAAGAGACAAGACAAGATTTTAACGCTATTTTTAAGAAATCTTTACTGCTGAATTATCTGAAAATTTTGAGATTAAACACTTTATTTCCTGCATTCTGATGGATTTTTCTGCTCCAGTTTATGGTTACTTTAAAAAAAAAATATGTAAAGAGAAACATAAAATTCAGCTGGGAGGTGTCATTTTAACATATATAAATATTATAGATCCAAGTCTCTCAGTCATTCTGTGCTGCTCTCAGATCTGTTTCTCCTGTAGATCTACTTTTTTCCTGTAAGATCGTCCCTGCTGATTCAGGATTTAGTCTTCCCTCCTCTTTGTGTCTTTGTTTGGGGAAGTCACCTCTTTAAACGTGACAGTTGCACCTTTTCACCATAATGAAACATTTTTTAAATTTTAAGTTGGTTAGGAACTCCTGGCCTTTAATAGCTCCTGTGTTTCAGCAGGTTTTCTGCTCGTAGTCAAAACTTTCTGCACATTCAGAATCAGCTGTCTGGACTCACAGCGCGAAGGGTGTGGTTGATAACTATCAGCGTGAGTCTCGTGAGACAGCTGTATATCGTCTCGTGGTGCGAGATCTCGCCATCACGCCTATTCGTTGCGTACGTTTTGTAAGTCGCAGAACTTGACGCAAGTAACATGACTAGCAATTTTATTTTGAAAGTGTAACCAGATGTTGCCTATTCACTGTTGCTAACTTAAACCACGGAGCCGTACACATCAAAAAAACGGTAACGAATAGGTGTGGTGATGGAACAGTGGACAAGACACATGCCTTGGTGTGAGAGACCCGCGTTCATCTCCCCACTGTGACCGTCCCCCGATGTGTCCCTGAGAAGGACACTTAACCCCTGGTTGCGTGCGACCTCTGACTTATATAGCAAGTCGCTTTGGATAAAAGCGTCAGCTAAACGAATGAATAAAAAGAATAAATGTAAGATTATCTAAAGGTACCCAGGGCGACGCCAAGGGGTCTTGACCAAGAGTCCATATGTGACGAGTTGGGAAAGACATTTCTTGAAGGACCTGAGTTCCGTGCAGCGTAGCTTTTAACATCTCGTTACCGAACAGCAGGCCGCGGCCTGTAATCCGTCTGTCTTTGATTCCACCATCACACATTTTCACCTGCCTGCCTCCATCTGCGAACAGCACACATGACCAATATCAAGCCGAGTCGGCCAGCCTTCAAGTATCCCAGGACTCTGATCCATCAAACCCCCGCGGCTCCTTGAGTCACACCTTTTGTCTGAAGTCAGAACTCCTGCCTGTTATCTGCTGGCCTCACCTGCCTCGCTGACTGTCGGAGGTGTTTTCCTGCCGGCCAAAACACTTTTGGATGATCTGCCAGCTCAAACCATCAGCGCTTCCCCTGGACTGTAACCCCCAACCCCGGCCCCCCCTTCCACAGCCACTCTCTGAACTTCCCTCAATAAACTCCTTAAAACGAACTCTTCTCTCTTCTGCTTTTGGGTTCAGGCCACGAAACCTGACAGAAACACCTTCTGAAAAACAAACGATAACTAAACCAGATGAGGTGAGGCGGAGATTTACGTCACGTGACACTGAGCAGATACGGCAAGAAAGTAAAACTTCACAGCTTTGGCAGACGTAGTGTCCAGTGGGCCAAATCTGGTAAAGGCTGACATTTTCCCTCGTTGTTTAAAACATTGACATGATTTTCCATTAATCCACCACAGATAAGAATGTAAACACGCGGTGCAGAGAGGCAGCATGGAGCTGAAACGCAGTCCGTGAACTTACCAGATGAATACATACATTCAACAGGACTGAAGTAAGCAAAGTATCAGCAACAGCACATTATTGTGGATTAAGACCTTCTAAACGGGAAGTCAGAGATAAGTTCTTTGTGTTCTCGGTGAAACCACCGTGACGTCACCTGTTGGTGAGGGGCAAAGGTGTCAAAGGGGACGTTGGGGATTTACTTGCACAATAGGAAAACACGAAATTCAATGTAAATATAGAAGACAAAGATCTGCTTTGTCCAAAAATAAATAAGCTGCTTGTTACTGTTTTATATATTTGGTAATATTTGTATATTCTGATTTGTCACAGGTCACAATGAATTTTGTTTCCCTTCATATAAATAAAAAATATATAAATTAGTGCAAAAAATGTCTCCGGAACTCAGGAAATGAAGGGTTTAAAGCTCAAAATCTTCTAGTGGAGGGCCGCGGACCCCCAAATTGAATTGCCAATTTTAACAATGATTATTTCTTCTAAATAGCTTTGGAGTATCGTGTTGTCTTGTTCTCATGACTCCAGTGTTGTGCATTATCACGTCTGGTGGACTAAGTGTTTTGTCACACCCCTAATAAGCCTCTAAATGTCCCCACCACTTTTCAACACAAAGTGACGCCTCTGGTTTGTGGACTGCAGTTTTGAAGCCCCCAGTTTGGCATTTCGCCCGTTGCCATCTTGTTTGTTTTGGCACCTCTCAAGCTAGCTAGCTTGGTTAGCAAAGTGGTTTATGACATTACTGATAATTTAATGGCAGAATAACAGCGAAACGAACATTAACAGTATCGTTCAGCTGTTGCTGGACACGTCTGCTGTGTTGGCTGCAGTGGTCTGTGTGACCGGGCCTGGGGGAGCTAACCGGAGCTAGCTCGCTAACAATTCCTGACAGCCCCCCGAAGTATAATCCTCTTACCCTGTCGACCGGTTAACCCTACAGCGCCACATCGGCCGTGCTAGCAGATAGGGTTAACCTCCATTGTGTTGCTGTGAGCCTCCGGTAACGTTACTGCAGCTTTATATTGACACCGTGGTGACACTTGTCAACTCTGAAAACGTTTGAACACATTTTTGATTCGCCCGTCAATTTTCGCCAAACTGCTGATATTCAAAATCTACACAGTTGATTTCTCGCCTCAGAACTTCTCAGAAGTGTATTTTAAAGTTCTGTTGTTGGCCTCTTTGTGCGCAGTGTATTCTGGAACAAGCCATTTATGGAAGTTCAACTTCCGTCAACTTCCAACGAGCCTCCCCTGCTTCCTGGTCTCTGTTCCTCTAAATGGGACCATAATTTACTAAATGAACATCATGCTGTGTTGAAGAACACTTGAAACTAGCGACTGAGACCATAAACTCATCAGGAAAGTGTTTACTGAGGGAATAAATCAGCTGAGAAGTAGAAACATTTTCTCATAGACTTCTATACTCTCACACTTCTTTCTGTGGAGTCGCCCCCTGCTGGCTGCTGGAGAGGATGCAGGTTTAAGACTCAGACCCGGAGGCTGGTCTGAACCACAGGAAGATGTTAAACACTCTGTGGCGCGGTCTTTATTTTGATCTTAATGTTTGCACCTGTATCGTGTCAGTTGTTTCCCCGGACTTCGCTCCGTTGCTGTAAGTTATTATCAGTAATTTCATTAAACACCGCCAATTACACCTGTCCAGCCTGAAGTGCCTGGTCCCAGTTGAGACTCGTCTTAAACAACGGCTCAAAACGCATCAGATATGTTCACTGACTGACTCTGTTGCATTGTGTGTGTGTGTGAAGGGGAGAGCGGGTGTGGTTGTAACACTTATTGCTTCAGCAGCTATAACTCACTGAACTTTGAAGCCAGAGTTCTCAAACTTTTATACTTTAAGTACCCACATTATTTACATTCAGTACTCAGCACAAGCACTTCTATATTTTACTCTCTGCCCGTCTTGACAGAGCACGGACAAGATCGAGGACAAATAAATGCTGGTAACTCTGGCGTGCAGGCTGCAGGACCCAGTCTGCAAAGGGCACTCTGTAAAATATTAAAATCAAGAATGCGATGCATTTAACACTACTTTTGCGTTACTTTGAGTTACTTTCGCTGCTTAATGGGTGCGTTATCCTGATAGTAGGATGTGCTGCAGATTTCTAGAGATGAGCAGAGTTATGTCCGCAGATCAGGTGGATCTTTTTGTTTTTCTGCAGCTGAAATGTTTCTTGGTGTTGATGAATGATTAAAAAAAGAAAGCAACTCTTAATGTCGGGTTAAAATGTGTGTAACGCGCATAACTGAGATTGTAAGAGGTAGAATATTACTATTATATATATATAATTTTTTTTAGTAATGCATTATATTACTGCGTTACAGCAAAAAGCAATACATTACTGTAATGGCGTTACTTTTGTAACGTGTTACTCCCAACACTGTATAGCACTTTTCATTCCAGTCAGCCAATGTTTAGCTAGCTGTTTTAGCGCAGTGGTTTGATATTAGAAAGGAAAAAATGCATCACAAATTATCTAAGAAACTACATTTCAATCTAAAATGATAATAAGAATTGTATCTGCAACAGTTTAGACACTAAACAAAATATAGTCTTGGTCAAAATCATTTTTTTTCTCTCTATATTCTGAAGGTGCCTGTTTCCAGACTTGATAACCACCACAGGAAAATTCTGAAATGATCACATGACTCCTATCTTATCTGTAATTGGCTTTGTCACAACCATACCCGGTCTCCCCCACATATAATTACACACAATGTGTCAGGCTCAGATTAACCTTTAAATTCTCTTTGAGAACAGAAATATTCTGCAGTAAAATCTAATAAAAATCAACAAATAGTAACAATCAGTTTTTAGGCTTCCCCTTCATTGAGTCACGTGTTTTTAGTTTGTTTACTTTCTCCACCTGAGCTGCTGAACGTCTTCACCCACGGACCTAAATCCATATTTATAATTTAATGATTTTTAATGTGCTGCCTCTTGTGAGTCATTGTGTAATCTGATTTAATATATATTATTTATTTTCATTTTAAGCGCTCTCTCTCTCTCGCTCTCTCTCCTCTCGGTGTCTCTCTACCTGTTTCTGTCTCCTCCCCCCCTCTCTCTCCCTCTCTCTCTCCCTCTCTCTCCTCAGTCTCGCTGCTGCTGCTCAGACGGCAACAGCTCCGCCCGCTTCTCCGTCTCCCACCGTCTCTCTCGCTCTGTGTCTACCTGCCTCTCTCTCTCTCTACCTGCCCCCCCTCCTCCTCCCTCCATCCCTCCCTCCGTCCCTCTCCTCCCCCCTCTCGGTGCGGACATGCTCCCGGGGCTCCGGAGATGAGGCTCCGAAATGTCTCCTTCCTGACGGTCTTGTTGTTCGGGCTGTGCGGGCTGGTCTCCCTGTCCTGGTACACCGCCTTCAGCAGCTCCAGAGGTAAGACCCGATCCCGGTGCGTCCGGGTGCGTGTTTGTTTGTGTTTCACGCTCCACACACGCCGCTGTGAGGAGGGCGGGTCGCCACGCAGAGCTCGGCTTGGTTTTGTTTCTGCTGCGCGTTGTGTTTGTTGGATGTTGCGGAGAAAAAGACGTGAACATGATGGTGTTGATGTGAAAGGGAAGGCTGCAGGCTTCAGATGGTCCGGAGGTGAAGGGAGCGCTCGGTTTGCGATGCATCACATGCCAGAGAAGAGGAGAGGGGCCCGGAGGAAGGAGAGAATTAAAGGAGGGGTTGGTTTGATTTTGTTGCAGCTCCACTTCGTTTTGCAGAAAAAAAAAATACATGATGCTGGTGATGCAAGGGGAAGCTCCAGCAGTGAGGTAATGAAGGGAGCGCTTGATTTGGGAGGCATTACATGCCAAGAGGAGAGGGCTTAGAGGAAGAAGCAGGTGAGAGGAGGTGGTTGGTTTGATTTTGTTTCAGTCACAGTGTTGCAGTAAAACATGAGATGCTTGTGCATGAGAAGCTACAACCTCCTGAGGTAAGGAAGGGAGCGCTTGGTTTGTCATGCATCACATGCCAGCCAAGGAGAGGGGGTCTAGATGGAGGAGAGAAATGCATAGTGGAAAAGAGAGGAGAGGTTAGTTTGATTTAGTGACAACTTCACTTTCAGGGGAGCGCTTGATTTGGGATGCATTACGTGCCATTTCAGGGGAGAGAGTGGAGATAGAGAGGGGGGTGGCGCTTAGTTTGATTTTGTAGCAGATAAAAAGCACATTGTGGTTGTGCATGTGAGGGAAAGCTCTGAGGTGATAAAGGGGAGCGCTTGGTTTTTGATACACCACATGCCAGCTAAGGGGAGAGGGTCTAGGGTAGAAGTGGGAGATGGAGGTGGGGGGGGGAGAGGAGGATTTGTTTGTTTTGATAGCAGGTTAAAACGTGGATGTGTGGGAAGGAACTGTGTTCTGAGACAATTAAGGGAGCGCTTGGTTTATGATGAATCACATGTCAACATAGTGTCTAGAAGGACGTAGGGAGGTGGGAGGGGTTGGTTTAATTTTGTAGCATCTCCACTGTGTGTAGCGGCATCACGCTTCATGTGCATGAAGAGGAACGCTCCTTGTTAATGAAGGGAGCACTTGGTTTGTGATGCGGTGCGTGCCAGCTGAAGAGGTCAAAATGGAAGAGAGAGATGCAGAAGAGGGGCGGTTGGTTTGTTTTTAGTTGCAGCTTCACTTTTTTTCTCTGCAGAAAGAAAAGAGGAAGGTATGTGTTGCAGAAAAAAAAGTCAGACGAAGGAGAAGCTAATCAAGGAAGCGCTTGTTTTGTGTTAGCCTTACATGTCAGGTAAGGGGTGAGGATCCAGACGGGGAAGTGAGATGGAGAAGGGGCTGAGGAGGGGTTAAAAAGCAAAGATGCAGTAGAAATGAAGTGGAAGGTCCAGGTTATGAGATAATCTTTGGAACAGTTGGTTTGTCAAGCAAACACTTTTTAAAATTTGATTTAATAACAGTTTGTTTTTGTTGCAGCAGATTGCTGGAAAGAATCATTTCTGCTGCTTGAAAAGAAAAATGTGTGGATGTTTAAAAAAGTTTTGACTCCGGAGGTGAAGCGAGAGCTTGGTTTGTGATGCATGACATGCCAGAGGAGAGAGGGGGTGTGGATGGATGACAGAAGAAGTTAATTTTTGCAGCTACAGAGGAGGGAAGGGGAGCGCTTGGTTTGGGACGGGAGATGTTTATGTTTTTTACTATTTGTGGGTGCGTTTGGTCGGAGAGCCAGGGGGGAGCGTGCTTTATTTATGATCCATAACGGGCCTGGAAGGGAGGAGGCAGTTTGTGGTCTCGTTTGTCTGTTTGTAGGAGGGTGTCACCTTCTGGAACAACTGATGTGTAGATGTTGACAAACTTGTTCTGCAGGCTGCTGTCAGCTAACCCCAGGAGTGAGGGGGCGCTTGATTTATGGTTCACAACAGGCCTGGGGGGAGGTTTTTCAGTGTTTGTGTCATTTTTGTTGTAGTGTGATGAAGGAACAACGTGTGGGTGTTTACACACAGGAGTGACATAGGCTCAGCTGTCAGCTGCATGTCCATGGGAGCGCTTGATTTGGAACCCTTACAGCCTGTCAGGGAGGTGGAGATAGTGGGACGGACGTGTTTTTTTTTTTTTCTGCAGCTGCTTGTTGTTGCTGCAGGAACAAATCACTCAGCTTAAAAAGGAGCGCTTGTTTTATGTCACAGCAGGGGAGAGGGGTGCAGCTGTGTGTTTTGGGGAAGGGCCTGGCGGGTGGAGCCCGGGCGGCTCCTGATGAAAGGGAGCGCTTGGTTTGGGCTGCGATGAGACGGGTGGCGTTCTGGTTTTTGTTGCAGCATGAAAATGTTTTTCTGGTCTGAAAGTTAAAGTTCAGCTGAGAAATCACATGCCACCGTCTTTGGAAGGGGAGCACTTGGTTTTAAACGCAGCACACGCCAGCAGGGAGGAGTCAGATGGTAGAGCGTAAAGTTGCTCTTTTAGCTCTGTACCTTTTATGGACTCGCTGTGAAACGTGTCGCGGTCAGGTTGGTCCTCTGCTGCAGCTGAGAGGAAGTTGAAGCGGCCTGCTGGGAAGTCAACCCGACGTGAACACAAAAACACTCGATTACATATCTGTTTTCATCATCTTCTTTCGCTTTCATCACTTCCTCCTTTCTGAAGGTGGAAGTCGGTCTAACAGGCCGTCACTTCGTCAGGGGTGTGACGATGATGTGGCCCACGAGACGTGACGATGCACAATGTTGGCGACGAGAAGATATTTTAAGTCTATTTTCAAGAAATAGAGTTAAAATATCTGGAATCTCTGAGTGAGGGTCTGAGGTGGAACATTCATTTCCTGCATTCTGAAGAGAAGTTCTGCACAGATTTAAGGTGGAAATGTTTTTATTTATATAAAGGGACTCTTTCGGACAATGCACTTTCATCTGCACCGCTTTGAATCTTTCACAGCCTCTGTAGCGTGGGAACAGTTTATCCTAACCTTCTGTGTGACAGTTCTTTGAATGGCTGTAAACAGGAACACCTGCTACAGGTAAATCTTTGTCTTTCTTTGAATCACAGCACAAACAAAACTTCAACATTGTAAAATAGAACTTAAAAAGTGCTGAGAAACTGAAAAGTCAAGGAACTCAAATGACTCCAAAGGGTGTGCTGCTGTCAGACACCTAAAGAGAATAATCCCCGCGACGCGACTCGTTTCGCCGCCAGGGTTCGATGCGTTCGGTCGATAACCTTTGGAAAGTCTAGAAGAGCCGCAGGATTATTATTTAGAAACCGTTCAACGCAGTGGAACACTGAAAACCCCACCGCCACCTAGTGCTTTGGCGGTGTAACTGCAGAAGCGACGCAAGCGCCGTAGGTATCACGCTGAGTCACCGCAGCGGTGTCAATCCAGCGCCCCTTCTCTGCCTTTGATTGGCTTTCACCTTCTTCCACAAGTGAGTTTGGAGTAAAACGCACACAGATGGAGACCGACAAACAAATTGTCCCGTCAGATGTTAGCTGCACCAGAGCAAAACCATTTCGTCCCACTCGACAGATTTCCGGAGCCCCGCTGTCAGAGTGACGACGTGTATTTGTTCCAGGGCTGAGCGGTGAATCTTTTTCAAATCGAAACTGTGTTTTGAAAGAATGTGATTAGCTAATTGTGAAGACTGTAGTTAAAAATGTTGGTTAATTATACAGCTGACCCATTTTAAACAGCCGTGCACGTGTGACAGTCTCGCCAATCACAAAGCGCCATGCGTCTCCTGTTTTGGTCCTACTGACCAATCAGAGTGGGGACAGGGCGTGGATATCTTACAACGTTGTTGACGTTTATTCGTCCCTTCCTACTGCTGATCACAGCTCTCTGAGTTCAGCGCAGAGAAAACGTAGCAAAACGTTTTTTTCAACGGAAACGGTGAGAAATTTGTGGCAGCTGATTGGGTAACACCTGAGACACGCCCAGCAAACGGGAGCAAACAGACCTCGAAGCCCGTTGCAGAACGTTGACCAACGTTGCAAAACGTTTTGAGAATGAACTCGCCCCAGTTCTCTGCACGGCTTCATGTCCCACATGGAGGATTTCAGAATAAGAGAGTTTTGTCTCCCTTTTGTTTCATTTGTTGATATTTGGGCTTCTTCCACCGTTAAATAGCCACCAAGTTAAATTTCTTGTCTGTTTTAACTGTTGATTGTTGAAATATGACCGGGAGTCTACGCAGGGGGTTTTATTTTGAAAATCTTCCCACATCACAGTTTTGATGGTGTCTCATGTTGTAGTGCTCCACGACATGTTTTATGTATGAAACACTGAATATTGAATTTTAGCTAAACTTAAAAAAAATGCAGAAATATCAGAGTTAGATTTTCTCCCCAAACCGTTCGACCCTAATTTGTTTCTACTTTTTCAAATCTTTTGTTGTCCAAGATTTTAAAAACCATCTCACATCATTCAGCACTCTGAAAGAGCCAGAATGAGTTCTTTCTCTTTGGGTACTTTAAAGCACGTTCTGCTGATGATAGTTTTCCTCGTCCTGACGTTTCTTCTGAATGTCTTCGCTCGATGAACTCGAGTTCAATCTCAAAACGTTTTGCAACGTTTTCAGACTGAACGACATGTTTCCTTGACCTTGGCCTGCAGGTGACGGTCTGAAGGCCGCGCGGCGTCGTGCTCGCACAGCTTTGGAGTCAAGATTTGAATCCGTGTGGTCGGTGTGTGCCGGCTCCTGGAGCTGCTCTGGGATCAGGTTGGAGGCGTCACCTGGGGTCTCGGGCAGGTTCAGACTCGCCTTCAGCTTCACACAGTCACAGACAGAACAGTGTCTCCACAGTTTAACCACACACGGGACAGGAAGTGGATCCTGGACCAGACTAGTGAGACGAAAACATGCCTGCAAGTAAACCAGGATACACGGATTACTTTTAATAACTTATTTGGAGAAAACCTTAAACTTTTCTTTTTTTCTGTTGTTCAGTGAACAATTTATTAGACATTTTGCACATAACTCTCTCTCATAACTCTGCCTGGCCTTTATTGAACATACTAACAGACTAAAGTTAGATTGGTTAATTTTCAGTTGAATGCTACATACCTACCACAGAGTACTATTACAGTATACCAGGAAGTACTAGAGGGAACTAAGGTAAACAGAGTATCACAGCGTGGCTTTGTTTTGATGCCAAAACCTGTGATTAAACCAAAAGTTCAGAGGAATCAGACACGGCTGTGACTCATCCATCTTCCTGATATCACACGCACACACACACACACACGTGCACACGCGCACGCACACACACACGTCTCAGCGTCTCTGCTGGGCTGTCACTCCCATCATGCTCCTCTGCATCCTTTCCGGACCAAGGCGTGTTTCTGCTGCAGAGCGGAGATTGATTCACACGCTGATGGCAGTTAACCAGGAGGAGTGTGTGTGTGTGTGTGTGTGTGTGTGTGTGTGTGTGTGGTGCGTGCGCGCGTGTGTGTGTCGTAGCACTCAGGGAAATTAGTTCAGTCAGTGAAGGTGCGTTTGATTTATTAATTCCTCTTGAGGCTGCAGCAGTGATGTCATGTTAACAGCGGTGAGGTCAGAGGTTATTAGAGGTCATCACCTTTTAATCTAGCTCTCTGATTGGCTGTGCTGTGTGTGTTTATCTTACCCTCTGTGGTGGCTAGGACTGGGTATTATCTACCAGATACCAGTACCGATAACAGTACCCTTAATTATATACCGATATCGAATACAGTATTTCTTTAAAAGGCCATAATAGTTGATTATTATTATTATAATTGTGGACAAGCAAGGTGATCGATTTTCTTTTTTTTTATTGTTTAAAATAAGTTTTGCGGAAAATTTTATCACATCGCTCCTCCTCCTATTAGGTCGTCCACATGCGTGTAATCGGAGGAAGGACGTCAGCATGGCTAAGAGAGGAGGAGGGAAATACTTAGTGACCACTGTGAGTTGTGGAAAAGGAATATAAATTAAGTTTTTTATCTGTTTGTTGAAAATAAACCACAGAGAAGAGAATGATTTTGTTAACAAGTCACTTAACTGCAGAAGAAGAGAGCGAAGCAAAAGAGAGCTGCACATCCAGCTGATCTCACCGAAGGCCGCGTGCGGCCCGTCAGAAAAATCAGCTGATGAAATGTGTGTAATAGTTTGCAGCAGTTTCGTTTTTGTGGATTTTATTCATTAAATCCTTGTGCAAGAAACTCAGTCTACAGTGCTCTGTAATTTATTAATGTTAAGTAATAACTCTTCAATCATTCATGCAGAAGAATAGGATGCAGCCTTTACTCACATATCGTAAATATTTGTTTTTATTTCGTATCTATTTTTTGTATGTGAGTGAAATACTTTCTTCTTCTTCACGGGGCTCTCTTCAAAACTCCTCAAAAATTATAAAAATCCAGGCGTAGTCAAAAAATAGTGACTGATTTTTTTATGCCGACCTCTAAAGTGCAAAAACTGAGGGGAAAACAAAACTAAAAACACTTTCTCATAATAAATTTACAAAGAGAGGCATTCAAAGTCATTTCTCTCGTCCCACAAAAATACCTCCTCTGGAATCTGTACTTTTAAAGTCCAAAGCCCCGACCACAAGGCTTAACAATTATTTACACACAAAGCATTAAACACATTTTACAAACTACATAAAAGGATTTATAGCTTTTACATATTTTGGTTGCATGGTTACAAAATGGATCAAATGCAGAACTCGTTAGACTCTAGAAGTTTAGGGTTATTTCGGTTATTATCACTAAAAGGTATCGAGTGGCTACCGACAACCAGCTCTACTGGCGGCCTTGTCAGAACGTCTAAACACGCTGGAGTAAAGGAGAGTTCTGCTTCTTAAAGCCCCCCTCCGGTATATTTTCACATTTCTATGATATTTCATATTTTTCGGAGTCATTTCCTTACAATGCTGATTAACCACATATTCATGGCGCGTTCGAGACCGGTCGGAACTGGGATATTTCCCAGTTGAAACTTCCGACTTCCGACCTCAAAGCGTTCCAGGTGCATGACGCCCGTTTAACTGCAACATAAACAGCCTGTACGTTCTGTGTTCCCCTCTGGTTATATAAGTTTGCAGCCCTCAAGTCAGTCAGTGTTGAAAGTTGCACTTCCTCTTGTTTTGGCATTTTTAACCATAACTTTTATGCAGAAAAGATGACTTTATGAGATTCTTTACTGTAACCAGCTATGTGCAAAACATATTTCTACATCAATATACATGCAGAACAGGTTTTAGGCTACTTTATGATCGTGTGTATTCTTTTAATTTAAATACATGCAATAGGGCCTATATACGTTTTGTTGCCTTTTTAGTTTATGGTTTATCATTTACACTGTGAGCTTCCATGGGTGCTGACATTGTTTTGCGACGTCATTCAGCTGCTCCTCGTGAAGTCGGGGTACAAATTTTTTCTCCGAGTTCACAAGTAGGAAATCCGACTTCAAGCGGCGTTCCAGGATAGTTGGTTGTCACGGTAATGTTACATCCGACTATTAACCACACCCCCATTCTCTGTTTGAGAAAGAACGTTCGCCAAAAACGTCAGTTAAAACTGGCTGGAGGGGCTTTAAGGTACTTTAAAACTGTGTTTTTGTAATTTTAAGACTTTTGTTTTTTTACCCATCCTCACCAGACTTTTATTTTGAAGGTGCTGCAGCTTCGTCTGTACAGTGAACACACACACACACACACACGCACACACACACACGCACAGATTGGTTTACTACATGCAAACAGCAGACGGCTCATAGTGATTAAATGACGCATCGGCCTCTTTCATCCTGGAAGTGAACATGCTTGGCCTTGTCCACCTGTCACGCACGCACACACACACACACACACACACACACACACACACACACACACACACACACACACACACACATCCTGCCTGCATTGTTTAACTGTCATATAACCTTGGTTTTACTTTCCTCTGTGTTGTTTTGCAGAGCTGATCCGCGAAGGCTTTTATTCTCTTATAGGCTGGTTTAAATACAGCTGTGTGAGTGTTTCATGCAGCGCTGCGTTCTTAAAGCTGCAGTTTGTTGTTTCTCTTCAGCACCAGAGAACATCGATAACTCAGATTTAGTTGTTGGACGTCCTGTCCATAAGTCAAGCCTCTTTTCCACAGCATGGTACCGGCTCGACTCGCCTTTTTCCGGTTTTCTATTGTGGGAAAAAAAAGTTCCTGGTATTTTTTTGAGGTGTTGCTTCCGTTGAGGTTCCAAGCGAGCCCAAAACAAATCTGTGTTGGAAATATTCTAGCTAGCAGCTTGTGTGTTTCCAGCTGCTGCTGTTAATGTTAGCTCAGTTTAGCTGCTCAGGTTGTTTTTACTTTAGGATTCCTTCGGTGTCGACTGTTCAGGAGGTTTCTGCCGGGAGCCGAATGACCACTGAGGTCGTCTCCTCTCCAGAACAAACGGACCCGGGTCATTAAAACATTAAAAACACTTAGTAGATCAGTTTCATCCTAAAAAATGAGCGTCTTTTCGGCGGACGAAAGGCTGTTCTGTTGGACCGAACTGCTGCGTTTTTATGTTGGTGCTTCTTTTTTGTTCCTTTCTCTGAGTTATTCTAAGAGGGGAGCAAAAGCATCTTTCAATGCTGTGTTTTTTTAAATTTTGGGGACACTGTATTTAACATTTTGATTTCATATCGCACCTTTAAACACGTGTTGAATCATTCAGCGTGGCGCACGCTTCCCGAGCATATCATAATCTCTGATGTCCCGTCCAGAATAAACGCCCACAAATCTGCTTCGATCAGAGCGAAACGACACTGCAGAACTTGCCTGAGAATCTTCATGTTTTTAAGTTTCCTTCAGTATCGCAGTGATGCAGTGACTGCTGTCTATACATCCATGGGTGCACCGCTAACAGGAGCTGCTGACAGCTAATTCGGCGAACTTTCAACGGAGACACGTGACTTTTAAACCTGTGAAAGCGACGGACACTGTGGACAAGGAATTAGAAGCGTCTGCCTGAATGTTCTGCACATCCCTAATAAAACAGAGTAATTTAAAATAAGAGATTTGTTAGCAGAGGAGCTCAGTGACTGCGTGTCTGCAGGCTCCGTAGTATTTCTGTGTGCACTGCAGTACAGGCTGTTGTAGTATTGGATTGTTGTTATTGGTCAGGAAACCAGAGAGGAAGGAGGGAGACTCCCCTCTCTGGCAGGAGTATTGATCTTCTCTCTGCTTTCGCTCCTCTGTGCTTTGTTTTAATTCACTGCAAACATTTATTCAGATTTCTGAACAAATTCTGCTCGTTTCCTATCCCTTTTCTTTCCTCCTCCTCTTTTTCTCTCTTCCCTCCTCTTGTATTTGAGTTTTTGTCCCCTGAATTTATTTTGCTCGTCTCTCTCTAATTGCACCTCCTCCTTTCCTTTTACCATTTCCTCATCTCGATGTCCTCTCCTCCTTCAGTCCTTCAGTTTACCCTTCTGACAGTTTGGTCAATACGAGCGAAGCTGAGTGTGTTTGTGTGTTTGTGCATCTGTGTGTCTATTTTTCTGTATTTAACATCATATTTGTGTTTGTGTGTGTATATGTGTACTTAGAGTATTTAAGTGTGTATTTGTACTTGGACTATTTGTGTGTATATGTGTATTTATATGTTTGTTAGTGTGTGTGTGTGTGTATTTTATGTGTATAAATGTGTGTATTTATGCGTGTATCTATATGTTTGTTAGCGGGTATGTGTG
Organism: Lepomis macrochirus; assembly: GCA_024633595.2. NCBI lineage: Eukaryota > Metazoa > Chordata > Actinopteri > Centrarchiformes > Centrarchidae > Lepomis > Lepomis macrochirus. The sequence continues at coordinate 31,355,379 of JALXJV020000018.1, forward strand.
TGTTTGTGTGTATTTATATGTGTACTTTGAGTATTTATGTGTGTATGTGTATGTATTTATATGTGTGTGTTTGTGTATGTGTGCATTCATGTGTGTTAGAGTGTATGTGTTTGTGTGTATTTGTGTGTATTTATAGATGTACTTAAAATATTTATTTGTGTGTGTTCGTGTATATGTTTGTATTTATGTTTGTTAGCATGTGTGTGTATTTATATGTGTTAGTGTGTTAGCATGTTTGTGTGTGTGTGTGTGTAATGTGAGCTGCAGATTAATGTGTGATCTGCGTTACAGAAGCTTCAGTTCGAGCTGTCACTCACAGGCTGCTAAAGACCAGCTGAGACTTTAATTCCTGCAGCTGTCGGCTCTGATCCCTGCTGGAAACGTTTGAACTGAAGGATACAAAACCGTGGTAACAGATTAATCATCGGAATCACAATCAGGTTTATTGCCACGTAGGTTTGTGTTGGTGTTTTGGCACAGAACAGAGCTAATTAATAAGAGCAGGTAAACCCACACCTGAGGGTCCGGTTCCTGAATTTAACCAGGATGATGCATTTAAAGCGGCTAATTCTAAACTTTAAGGCACAGGCGGTTTCATAGACCGGCATCTAAATGACGGGCTCGCCTTAACGCCATATCCTGCTGGTGTCTAGTGAAATAAGGAAGCCTGCTCTTTCCTTTCTCAAAGCATTTCTCACAACATTTTTGACAAATGCTTTCAAGCTGTGGCGTGTAACTGACATTTCTTTAGCTCACGATCTGCTTAATGGTTGTTCTGGAGCTCTCAACCTTTCAATCAGCTTTCATCAGGTTATTGTGTCTCCTGTTACTGTTGTGATGCTCTGCCTGCTCCAAGAAGGGCTTTTATTTTGAAGGAACAACAGGGGTGGGGGCTGCTGATGTTTAATCATTGATCACGTCTGTTTGGTCAAACAGATTTGTCGTTTGTCCCTGCAGACAGTCGTGGCGTCACTTCCTGGTGTTCCTGAAGTTCACTTTCCACAAATCAGCTCCACTGCAGCACAAAGTTAACAGCCATCACTAAAATGCACAAACACGGCACCAGCGCTCTTTTCTAAAGTCATTTTCCCAGTTTGTCCAGAGGAGGATTTCCCAAAGCACTGAAGTCTTCTGAGTAGGGTTGCACCGAAAAAACAGTTCAAAACAGAATCAGGGGATATCTGAGGTTTGGCTCACAGGGATTTCTTTTTAATACTTTTACCTCATCATTTGAAACTTTGGTCACGTTTAACATGAACATCTGACATTGTAACATTGTAGAAATGCTAGAAAATATGAAAAAGCATAATAGGTCCCCTTTAGAGTGTCTGAGAAAGACGCAAAACTCGCCGTTTGCAGATGCTCCAGGCACATCCACACCATCTGTGGCTGATTTCTTAGCTGGCGGCAGGTTAGAGACTTTATCCTGTCAGTATGAGAGTCCTACCTGAAGAGAGGCTGTGAAGTCTTTGCGTTACGCCGTACGAGAACCACATACAAAGTTATTTATGTTATGAATTTAGCGCGAGGAGGATACACGTGTGATAACGTCCGCTTTTCAAAATAAGGCGTCTGTACAGGATGGAAACAAGATTAATTGGATTATAGTCACAGAAGGAATAAAACATCTTACATGTGTCCATTAAAAGTAATTTAATTTACTGGACCCTCTCGGACCCTGGACCCCCCCCACCATAGTCTCTCCACATCCTGTGGGAAACACTGAGGAAAAAGCACTTTTTGATTATTTAATTTATGCAGTGGTTAAAAAAAGGCAAAATAAATGGGGAAAAATGAAAAAAAAAATCATTATATTCTACTACTTCTTACTTATATTCTCCTACTTTTGAGGGCGTCTGAGCACAAAATGCAACAGAGGTCATACATTTAGTCTGATTGAAACGTGGAACGTGCGTTGGCTGTCTTGAGGCTCTCGACGCAGACACGCAGGCGTCAGTATGGCAAAGTTTGGCAGCTGCCTCACCTTGGAATCAGTTTTATTAAATTAAATAAATATAAGAAACTAATTCCACCATTGCATTAAAATATATTATTTGCGATCGGCAAATCTTTCCTGGAAAACAAATATGTAGACCGTGCAGTTGCCTATAAATACTGCAGCCTGCACGTTTGAGGCTTACTTTGAAATTAGCCTTGTTTTGCTGTGTTTTGAGTGGTTACCTACCAGAATTGAGCACGTACTTCAAAGCATTTCTTTATTTTCTGGGAATTTTAAACAAATGACTGATATTTAATGACAATCTGATCTCCGCTCTCTGTCCATGGTGCACTAATATATAATAATGTTCACGATTCAATTCAATCAACTTTATTAATCCCACAAGAGGCAATCAGTTAAGATGAAGGGCTTTCATGACCCTATGCAAACATTAGGCATTGGGGATGTGAGAGGGAGCTGTATTCATGTTAAAACAGTCGCTTCTTGACGTCGCGTCACGTTGCTAAAACCTGCAGGAGTCAAATCGCCACACCAACACCGCACTCTTTGGCTGTGACCTTGACTGCTGGCCTCTCCTCGGGGGTTGGACAGCCTCATTTCCCCCCAAACGCCCTCCCGTTTGCGTGGTACGAGCTGTTACTGTTAGTCTGTGGGTGGTTTCCAGCTTCCAGCCAGGTCTGTGTGTGTGTTCTTAAAGTTAATTTTTATCTAAACCTCCTCCTCCAGTCGTGGTGTGTTCAGTTTCCTCCTCGCTGTAAAAGAAGCAGGAGTCAATTCAAACATTCAGATAGCTCTTTATTGTTCCTCAGAAACAGGTTGAACGCAGCCGATGCAATAAAAGTGACAGTGAAAAGACAAGACGAGGTGGATTCATTCATCATTTTACAAGCCAGGGTTGTGAAACGAGGTGAAGCTGTAGTTCCTTTTATGCTTTAAAATACCGAAACCAAACAATAAATCCCATCCACCTCAACACGCACTCCTTTGATAAAACATTTGAACATTGCAAAGAACAACTAACAGCTGTGAGAGGGTGTCCAGCACAGATGAGAGGTGGTTTCATGACAGTATGCTCAGAAAAGAGCCTTGCACTGTGTGTTTCAGGGTGGCCTCTATCTGCACTGGCAGTATGTTGAAAGACTAAACATTTATGGCTGATTGAAATGGATCGTATTGCCCTTTCCAGACTGTCCCTAAGTCCTCCTTCAGTAACAGACGTTTGGTTCTTAGAGCTGCAAACTGCATCGTTATGTTGAGTGATTTTAAGATGATCAAATTCTGAAACGTCTGCCCGATTCAGCTCTCCAGCAGAAACCAGAACTGTGAGAAATCCAGGCTTTGACACGGGAGCTGTTGAAGGAAACAGCCGTGAAAACTGACCGATGTTAAATATTAAACTTCAGCTGGTTTGCAAACACGACGGCGGAGCTGCACCTACGGTCCTGTAGAAAAAAGAGTAGGGTCATGAAATATCGGTTCTGGACACATCCTGGACTAGATAAAAACAAGTCATTGAAATAAAGCTACATGCTGCTGTGCTGAGGACGAATCTCGTGGACGAGGTTGCTCTGCAGTCTGGTGGTGCAGCAGCAGAAACTTCGCCTTCCCAGAAGGCAGCAGGGTGAACGGGCCGTGGCTTGGTGGGTTCTGTCCTATAAGCAAGGATTATACTTTCCGCGTCCGTGAGGGTCAACGTGACAAAAACATCATCAAATGGGGTACGCGTAGAGTCTGTACGGACATTCCACGTGCCTACCGTTTTTTATGACCGACTACGCCACGAGGGCTCCAACTGATCTACTGCGCATGTGTAGAACGAGTCCGCCAAGCCGACTCCAGAAAGTAGCATAAACGGAAGGAGTCCGCAGGGTCCGCAGCTGTTCATGTGCGCGTCCGCTCCCGGGTATATTCGAGCGTTTAGCATCCTTTGGGCTCTGCGGAGGCACCAAACCTCGTGGATATCAGCTGATGTTCAGGAGATGGGTACCAATCAGAGCTGGAAATTAACACCCCCCAAGCGCCAAATGCGATAGATTTTCTGTTTGGCGGCTAAATGTTGGAAAGCGTAAACGTATTCGGTACAATATCGCCATATAATCTTTTTTGACTGAAGCTAGCGGATCAGCGTTGTTTTTTTTGTTGTGTGTCGCACTTAAATTGGTCCCCGCTGTACTGAGGGATCTAAAATCGTGTAACACACGGATTAGGCACATTCATTGGTTGTTGTTTAGGTTCGTTTCAGGTTTCTTCTGTCTGATTGGTGTAGATTAGAAAGGGGGTGGGCGTTGGGGGATTGGAGTTGGGAGCCGTCAAGTCGTGCTTGGAGTACCTGGATCTGGACTGTTTAGAGTTTGAATATTCCCCCTTAAATCTCCCGTTTATTTATGCCGGCTGTTTGCTACGTTCCCCTCCGGTAGAGCCGGTGGCAGCAAGTAGAACAGCTCTGTAACAGTGAAGGGAAGGTCAACGACACCGCAAATAAAACAAGAACAATAAGAAAAGCAGCGTTCAGGACGGATGATGCGTTCATCCGTAAAGAATACTTCACCTGCATCTGCCCTTAAAATACAGCCTGAAAAATGATTTACGATGTGCAAGTAAAAACAGCAACCTGCCGTTATTTTTGTGCAGGAATGGTTCTGATTTTTTTGTTAGTAATTAGCATAAATAAATTAGAGATTGCACAAAGATCTAATAAATGAAAACAACCCACAGTTAATATTAATATAAAACAATTTACTGTTATGTCTTTAGTACATTTAATAGCAATAAATTAATTTTGCTTCAAATTTCAATCTGGTGTAGTCTTTAAGTTTGTAGTTTCCCAGATGTTTCCAGCCAGGATGCTTCCTGTTGCTCCTCAGGAAAAGTTAACCAGGACTTTTTAAGCTTCCTTAAGAAATGCAGCCGTCTCAGTGTTCCTCACCAGCGTGGAGATGTGCGACGAGCACGTCGGGCTCTCTGTGATGCTGATTCCCAGGAACCTGAAACTGTTCTCCGGATGTAAACAGGAGTGTGTTCATCTCCTTGGTTTTGCTGACGTTTTTCTCTGAGCTCCACTCTGCAAGATTTTCAGTTTCCTCCTGATTGTTGTTTGAAATCCGGCCACAGCTGCTGCTGTTGAACTTTCTGTTATTCTGCGGTGTTTCTGTTATTCTGTCTACCCCGTTTATATTAATGCACATATCGCAACTACTGTCTGATGACTGAATTGATGCTTCACGACGCGGCTGGTCTTCACTCGCTGGTTTCCTAAACGGTCTCACCTCAAGGTCCATTTATTGGCTTTTCCGGAGCTTTCAGCTGAAAGCTTTTTATCAGCTGTTTCCGGACTTCTCGACCGTCGTGGTTTACGAGTGGAGTGTGTTGAGAGCTTTGGGAGGTGGAAGTTGGTCAGTTTGTCACTACTTTTTCAACAGTAGAAGAAGTAGCTGCATCATCTGGTATCATGTGGTGTGTTTTCTTGTTAGTTATGGAACATAATATTCAGATTAACGGTAATGTAATTAGATCGTGCTGCTGTTGGGGCGTGAGCGTGCACACGCTCAGTGTCTTATGTGTGTGTTTCCTGGCGAGTCCAAGACACTGTGAAAGGAGCTAATGAATATTTGATGTGAGCTCTGGGAGGTCGGGTTGCATTCTCACAAACAGGCCGAGAGAAAAAGTCTGAAGGACCGACTTCGTCTGTTTCAGTCCTCGTCCTCCCGAAGCTTCACTTCATGTCAGCTGAACTTCATTTAGAGAGACACGGAAACCCTGAATGAAGTGACTGAACAGAAATGAGACACCTGATCTGTTGACTTGAACTCTCCGTTTGAGCTTTTATTGTTTTATGGTACAGTTTTCCAAAAGTCACTGTGACATTATGATCTTTGGTTTTATTGACAACATCCTGAAGCCTTTCTAAAATGCTCAGAACAATGCAGCCGTGGACTTCACACACCGCACCTGCTGCTTCCACAGTTAACATGAAGTTAGTTAGAGATAAAGTCTATTAGTTTGAGGAGCAGGCAACGAAGAATGTATTTTAACTAGCTCAAAGTCACATCAGGTCATCTACAGCTTTCGTGGTGTTTTAAATGTGTGCAGTCATAGAAATGAAAGGACAAGTTGTTTTTCTGTTCCACCTGTTCACACTGTGATCCTTTCATGCAGCTCTTTAAGTTAGTCAAATAAAGCGGACAACCATCCAAAGATTCGGCCTCTTGAGGACAAAATTCCCTGTGTTTGCTGAAGCTGAACCAAAAAAACACAAAGAGGGAAGTTTGTACCAAGAAACTTGATTTAAATAACTAAAGCCTTGTTCAGCGTTCACCGTCAGCAGATCGGCGAGCTGTTTGGCCTGCATGACTTGCTGTCTCGTAACGGGAGTCTTGTAGTGTTTGCGGTGTTCACACTACGCATGAGCTGACCACGACTCTGTCTGCTCTCCAAACCAGGGGCGAGTTCAGTCTCAAAACATTTTGCAACGGTTTGCAACGTTTTCAGACTGAACGACTTGTTTCCTCGCAACGTTGCGCAATGTTCTTGCAGGCTTCGAGGTGTGTTTTCTTCTGTTTGGTGGGCGTGTCTCAGGTGTTACCCAATCAGCTGGGACAAGTTTGTAAACACAACGGTGTTAAAGAAGCAGCAGAATGCGCGCCTGTGAACACAGTGGGGTGTTCAGGGAACCATGGTTTACGTTTTGTCTGCGCTGAACTCGCCCCTGGTTTTGTCAAGAAAACACGCAGGAAGACAGACGGGAAAATTACGATTATTAACATAATTACTGATCGACTTAGGAAACATCATGCATTTGTGGCACTGTTAGAAATAAATGCTTCATTTTTTTAGATTATGCATGATCCAAAATAGCACATAAAATAGGAAATGGTAATCAAAGGTTTTTTTAACTTTAAACAGCATCTCAGAGCCAAGAGGAAGAAAGCAACACTGTGTTTGGATTGGATCAGAGCAGGTGACAGGTGAAGTAGTCAAGCTGGTCGACAACTTGTATGTTACATAAAGCCGTGTTTCCATCTGCGTTTTTTTTTTATTCTGAAGTGTCGTGACTGTGGCTCGGGATGTAGAGCGTGTTGCCCGTTCAATCCCCGGCTCCTCCAGGCTGCATGTCCTTGAACAAGATACTGAACCCCGAATTTCCCCTGGCGGCTGTTCCACCAGTGTGTGAATGTGTGTGAATGTTAGTTTCTGTCTGAGCACTCAGGCTCAGTGTATGAATGTGTGTGAATGGTGAAAGCGAGGTAAACGCTTTGAGTGGTCAAAAGACTAGAAAGGTGCTATACAAGTACGGAGCATTTACATTTAAAAGGTGGATGGAAACAGCAAAATTCAAAACAAAATCCTTAATTTCACAAAAGTTTTTACTCTCGCTTGAGGTTTTTTTTTTGTCAAGAGTTAATGCGCTAAACGGGAGATGGAAACACTTTTACCGAATAAGTTTTGACGTAGTGAAACTTGTTAAACACGACTGATCAGCTGTTTCTGCTGTCGGCGTCTTGCCTGGTTGTGCAGAGATCTGCATGCGTGCTGAGAAATTCATGCACCTGGTCTGTAAGAAAAATAGATATTTATACATCTGCAGCCATCGTTGGTTTCCCTTCAGTATTAAAGGTGAACGTCAGCTCACCTGTGTTTTGTACCTGAGGTGTTGCTGCTGTTAGCGTTAGCTGGATCTGGGAGAGCGCGTTGGAGCTGCTTCCTCCCTCGCACCAAACCTCCTCACTGCAGCTGCTGCAGTTTTTTAGTGAAGCTGAGCCAAACTTTGGAGCGTTTGCTGCGGTCCGCCATGGTCCAGGACCGGAACCAGAAGGACTCTCTTCTTCAGGCTTTGTTGACGTAACAGGTGAGGTGACGTTCAGGTCGGCGCAGCAGCTCCTGGCAGATCAGAGACACTTTGATGGGCTGTAAAATGCTCACTGCTGTTCAGTCAGGAGCTGAAACATGCAGGAAGTTAGGAACCGAGGAGCAGAACCCAAACACAAGGGTCTTAATGAATCCACGGTTCTTGGAAATTTCCAACTTTGAACCTTATTCACTCGTGGTCAAAACAGGCAAACGCATCCACTAAGGGGAGTCAGGCAGAGAGGATCTGAAATGACAGGAGAGAAGGCGGGGGGCAGAATAAAGGAGCTGGCTCGAGTTGTGACAGCAACAGGTGCCTTCAAGAAAAGCTGCTTCCAAACCAGTCACCATGAACCTGCCACACGGGGACATTCCCAGAGTCCTATGAAAGGCCATAACGAGTCTTCAGAGACGAGGTTAAAGGAGAACAAACATCTGTGTGTGTGTGTGTGTGTGTGTGTGTGCGCTCGATGTTAACTGTGTGTTAGCGTGTTAGCACGTGAGCCTGATGACTCTGGTTCATCTGCAGACTGACGGCTGCAGTTGTTTATCTCCAGCTGCTCTGTTATACTGACAAGCTGCTGTGTGTGTGATAGAGGTAATCTGTAGTTCAGGGTCTCACACACACACACACACGCACACACACACACACACACACAACACACACACACACACACAGAAACACTCTCTCTCTGTAGAAACAGTGCTTATGAGTGTTTGGTCTGAGGCAGTGTGCTGACATTGTGATATGTTGAGTAAGCACAACACACACACAGAAACGTGTGTTTGTGTGTGTTTCTGTGTGTGTGTTTTGTGTGTTTCTGTGTGGGTGGGTGGGTATCAGCAGGACAACATGTGACCCGCTGCCTTCAGCATGTGACTGTGATTTTATGTTTTTGGACGTGACCTTTGACCCCTTGTTCTGCTTCTCTCTTCGAGGACACTCGCTCTTTGTTTATCTGCAGCTCAGCTGATCGCAGAGCTCATCGACACCAAATGTCATGAGACACTGAGAAATTAACTAAAAACATCCCAAGGAAGGTTCAAATCAGGAAAAGATCTGAATGAACTGAAGACGAAACCTCCTCGAGTTCTTCAGCAGAGGCCGGGGAGCCTGGACTTTAACCTTCCTTGGATAATAACTATGGCCTGGATGACTGGGGACCTGGCGCTTTGTGGAGCTGGCCCCGTCTGCAGCAGAACAGCTGCTCTGCAGTGACGTCAAAGTCACATCAAGTCCTACCTGAGTGTCCAGACTGAGGTCGCATTTATAAAGGTCCGATCTGTATCGGATTTGGACCACATATGGAAGTGGCCCAGTTCTGAACTGGAAAAGATCAGATTCATGTGACTAAGTACCTCAAAATTGCACTTTGTAAAATGAGTATTGCTCCGGTTTCTGTGGTATTTACAGATTCTTTCCAAGCTGTTCTCCCTGCTTTCTAAACACGTGGTTAAAAATGCTGTTGACGTATAAAAATGTCAGATAACTTCTGAGAAATCTTATATTTTTAAACAACAGTAAACGGGATCCTGGAGTCCCTCTGAGTTTAGTCCACAGAGGGAGAGAGAGAGGAGAAATCTGGAAAGGATCTAAAGACAGATGAGAAGAAACAGGAATGAGATGACTGGCTCACATTTAGAGAGGAGGAGGGGGATGAAGAGCAGGAGGAGGAGGAGGAGGAGGATGGGGAGTTTCTGTACTGAATCAGATCAGCTTCCTCACACAGAGAACCATCTGTCTACCAGACACAGCGTGTGTGTGTTCAGCCCGGCCCACTCAGTTACTGTAGCTGAGTGATGGGAGTGTGTGTGAATCAGTTTCATCAGATTAGCTGTCAGATATCTGAGTTTCAGGTATCTGTGCTTCCGCTCAGGCGACCATCTGCCGTGTGTGTGTGTGTGTGTGTGTGTGTGTGTGTGTGTGTGTTGATGCTGCAGATGATGTCAGTGGATGTTTAAATGCAGATTATTGATTATTCTAATCTGTAAGCAGAAATGTTTCTTTTCTGTGAACTCTTCATGTTTTCTTCTTTTTCTCTTGTTGTCTTCTTTGCCTTCCTCGTCTTGTCTTCTTCCTCTTCTTCTTCCTCTTCTTCCTCTTCTCCTCTTCCTCTTCCGGAGTGCGACCCTATCTGCAGAATCCAAATGCACGCTTCTTATCAAATCCACGGTTCTTTGGTGCTGACGTGTAATCGCTTCTAGATGTAGTCGCCATGCTACACAGGAGGAAAAACTTTGTTTTCATTTTATTTTTCAGTTTCCGCTCTGGAAGCGGCGCCCTTTCCTCCAGTGGAGCTGACAGTGTTGTACTGCACATTGCGAGAAGTTTACAGATACAATAATGTTGTCTCTAGATGTAACTGACGTACTGTTGGCTGGTTTAATGTTTATATTCTATAAGATTGGAAAATTGACTAACAAGGTGAAGCTGATAATATTTTAAACACACACACACACACAGTTTTATCTGAGCTGCTCAGTCATGTGAGCCGAGCTGCACCATCGCTGGCATCCACCCATGATCACACATCTGCAAGGACACATGTTGAACAGGCTCAGTAACATTATAGACTCTGTGTTGTGTGTTAATGAAGCTGAATAAACACAGCACACACTAAAAATGGAGGCTGTTCATATTTATAAAATCACATCTATCAGGATATTATGCTTTAGGACCCACAGGGACCAGCACTTGTTCTGTGTGTACATTCTGCTATAAAATTAATGCGATGAGGTGGTTCAACGTCTGTACCCAGAACACGCTGGAGAGATCATATCATGTATCTCATCTGGCAGCAGGAAGTCGTTGCTGAGGAGAAGGATGTCTGGACTGCCTTGTTTAGCCCGCTGCCAGAAAACGAACGGATGGCCTTAAAGTGTAGTTAATATGCTGACAACATGAACTCAAGATACTGAGTTCTTCTAGCTTACCCTGACCCTTCTGAATCTGGAGACCTGCTCGTCAGAAGTCCATTGTTGGATGCCCAGAAGACAAAATGTTTCCTGTTGCTCCAACAGCCAGAAATTGATAGAGTTGGGCATCGAGAACTGGTTCCAAGTTGGAATCTGTACCAAATTTCCAAGATTGGTGCATTCAGGAAACAATCCGTGGATTCTGCTCTTCGGTTCTACCTGCATGTTTCAGCTCCTGACTGAACAGCAGTGAGCATTTTACAGCCCATCAAAGTGTCTCTGATCTGCCAGGAGCTGCTGCGCCAACCTAACGTCACCTCATCTGTTACGTCAGCAAAGCCTGAAGAAGAGAGTCCTTCTGGTTCCAGCTAACACTAACAGCAGCAACGCATCAGGTACAGAACACAGGTGAGCTGACGTTCACCTTTTATACTGAAGGGAAACCGACGATGGCTACAGATGAGACGAGAGACGCCGCTCTGGGACTCCTTTCACTTTAGAGACATGAAGGGGAAGAGGAGGAAGGTCACAAAGCGCTGACAGGATCTGTGCTGAAGCATCCAGAACCGAGGGTCCATAAGTAGATTCAGAATCGAACCCTAGGCAGGGATCCGTTTTCATGAATTGATTCGATCGGTCTTGGCGGCTGCACATTTTCTCAGAGCTATGCAGTCCAGAATTTTTGGAATACATGTAACACGTGTAACACTGCACGCATACTGTTTACAAAAAGTGATGAATGCATCATCGTGGGAGCTTCTGAGCCGCCTGACTGCCTGTGGAAACAACTGTTACTGAGAGATTTGATGCTCCAGTAACACGGAGAACGGTCCGTGAGCAGGATGGCTGCTGCCCCTGATGATGTTAAGGCCTTTCTTTCTGCAAACTAAACAGTTTGAAATGAGCTCCAGCTCAACAACTAAAGCTGTAAAATTCTGCTTTTACATGAATGCACGAGGAATAATAATCTAATGACAGCAGTTCTGCAATAACCAACCCATCCCCTGCTTTCTCGCCTCTTCCTTCCTCTCTTCTTCCCTACATCCTCCCTCCTTTCCATGTCAGCAGGGACAAAGGGGTGGAGCTACAGTTAATATTGCTTAAATGATGTCACCCCGGCTCGGAGGGCTGCTGCTCGTGCTGATGGAGATCGTGGGAAATGTGTGTGTGTGCGAGAGTCTGTTGCTGCATTATCTCTATTTATAGACCACATGGACCCCAAAGGACTGTGTTAATGTTACCCACGCACGCAGTAAATGTCGGCCATCCTCTGGCCGTTGGGTCAAACAGCCAAACTCTGTCTCTCTTTCTTCTAAAATGGGCTGTGTTGACATGAACTGACATTTACTCAAGTACTGTACTTAACATTTGAGGTTCTTTACTTGAGCCTTTTCTTCACTACATTTATCTGACGGCTTTAGCAACTTTACACGTTAAGATTTTTACACACAAATGATATGAGAAGTTTATAAAAATTATGTTTTGCTGCCACAGCTGAAACTGTTTGTCGACTGATCGATGGACAGGAAGTTAATCAGCAACTATTTTGACGATTGAAGTCATTTTCCCTGTAAAACATCTGGTTGGTTTCAGCTTCTCTAATGAAGATTTGATGCTTTCGCTCTGAGTGATAGTAAGTGTGATGTGTGGACTGTTGGTTGGACACAGCGAGCGTTGTGAAGGTGTCGCTTTGGGCTCTGGGTAAAGGCAAATTTATGATTCTACGTCCAATCATGAGTCATCCTTTATTGAAATTTGTTCTCTGCATTTAACCCATCTTTGTTGGGAGCAGTGGGCAGCCATTGTGCCCGGCGCCCAAGGAGCAGGTTAGAGGTTCAGGGGCACCTTTGACCTTGTTGTTGCTGGACTCCAGACATTTTCCCACAGAGTTACACTGCGAAAGAAGCAGCTGTAAAATTACGGAAAGTCTAGAAGAGCCGCACCGTTAAATTATTAATTATCCCCATTAAAGGTAGCCGTGGGTTAAACCCGAAGTTAGGCAGCTCGGCCGGCAAACGTCGACACAGTGGAACAAAGAAATAGAGGAGATACGCCACTCAGTCTGCACGACACAACCCGCAGTAATGCACATGTAAATATCTGCCATGTTGTTCTTTCTCAGCAAACAGTTGTATTATGTTTCTCTATTCTTCTATTATTCTTATATAACTTGCATCTGTTTATTCCTTAGTTATATATTTCTACATTTATTCATGTTAACTGCACGTTTGTCTGCATGTAGCACCTCATCACCAAAGCAAATTCCTTACGTACCTGTAAAGTACTACCTGGCAATAAATCTCCTTCTGATTCTGATTAACAGCCAAAGTGGGAAAAAATATTTCAGCCAATCGTGTGGTTCCACTGATGTAAGGGGTCTACCACGCATGCGAAGCAGAAATATAACCGTTTGGGGAAAAACGCTTTTTAAACCTAATTTTGGGGCAAAGTCATCAAACTTTTCAGCGATTTCTATCAGATTTTGCTGCTGATCCTATTCATGTAGTTTTTATGTCCCGGTGGCCTGTGTAAGTGCAGTTCTGGCTCTCTGCACATTCACAGGATCAGACAGGATCCCGGTCTTGTTAGTCTGATATGGGACTTTGGTATAAATGCATATAATGGCTTGGCTTCGTGCGTAGCCTATGCTGTGGTTACAGCTTAGACTTGATGGAGAAGTAAAACAATCAGCAGATTAATCCATAATTATAATTACTTACTTTTACACAAGTAGCATTTTAAAGGCTGGACTTTTTGCTTGTAAGAGAGTATATTTACAGTGTGGTGTACTTTCATTAAAGGATCCGAATCCTTCCTCCAGCACTGAAAGTAGAGACGACAGGAAACAATCCAGCCAAGGGTGTCGAGGATGTTTGTTCACTTGTCTTTTGCTGTCTCGGTTTGATTTCCTCAAAATCTCCCTCCGCTTCTAACATCCAGACGTCCAGATGAGAGAAGAGGAGCCACCATGCTCACTAATTTCCACTACTTTTTCACCGGGGCGGACGATTTTGTGTTATTTATCCTAATGTTTATTAGGATTATGTCTGAACAGAAAAAGAAATCCTGCGCTGAGGCAGGAACACAAATAAAATAACATATAGAGTTTAAGTGCAGCGTTGAGCCCTGAAACCTGATGACACGCACACACACAGTGAGGATAAGGTGTTGTGGTTAATTGGTTGGTATTTCGGTTTCCCTCCAGATGTGGCCCCTCGCTCTCTAAATGCCCTCTTTGTGTCAGCGGCCGCTCAAGTCTTTTTCCACAAACGCTCTCATTCACAAGCTGCTACCTGACTCCGCTCACCTCCGCCGCCCAGACGGGTGGAGAGGAGGGAGGCGGGGAGGTGGGGCGGCAGCGGCGTCTGGGCCTCAGTATCCTGTACCCTGATCCAGACCGGGTCCACATCCAGCTGGATTAAAGGCGCTCACCTGCCATAATAAAAAGTCTCAACTCATTATATTCAGCGTTATTTCCCATGATTCAGCCTGCTCACACATTTTACCTCTTATCCCCTCAGCAAAAACCCGTATTTCCTTCCGTCCATGCAGCCACAGAAGGACCTAAACTGACCTGAATTTTCCACCTGGGTGAATTCGCAGCTGAACTACGGCTCACCCTCATCAGTCCGCGCCGTTGGCTGTAAAACACCTGACAGAAAATAAAGAGGGATTTTCTTTCCTAACAGATCGTTACAGGAGCACATGTGCTGTAAAATCTGCCTTTAAAAATCAGGTTTTAACCTCTTCCAACAAATAAAGACCACTGATGGACAGACGCAATGCAATATTAATACAATATGTCTTTAAATTAGAAAATGACACCATTAATAATAATAATTGGTCCAATTTTGGGTCAATCGAGGGGACGTTCCTGCGCCTCGATAAAAGGAGGCCGTGATTTGTGGCTGGGAACTTGCTGTCTTTAGTTTGTTTTTCCTCTGCAAAACACGACGGCAGTCTGCCTCCATGTTTGTTTCTGTCTGAAGTCACGTTTCATCACGTGAGATTATGTGAGATCCCGGGGCAACAAAACCACTTAGATTTAGGAAAATATGGGGTTCTGGGTTAAATTAAGTACACTATGTAAGTCATTTGATTTAAGTTGTCTACAAAATGTTATTGACCTTAAAACGTGAGCTTTTACTTTTTTCCCCAAACGGGACTCGAACCTCGCAGTGACAGTCCCGAGTTTACTTGGCTCATCGGTCCACCCCGCCACCTCCTTACATGGACGAATGTAAGAGGACGTAGTCATGGTGACGTCACCCGTTGGTTTGTGGACCGCCATTTTGAAGCCTCGAGTTTGGCCGATTGGCTGACATTTTGCAACATGACCATATTTGGACGAGACTGTGGAGCTAACGGCCGTGTGCGGAGCTAGCTAGCTAGCTTAGCTAGGTGCATCTGTAACTCAGGTTAACTGCAATTTTATCAGTCTGATAAGTTTGTCCAGAGAACAACAGTCTGAAAACTAAATGTTCTCACCAGAGAAAGTGAACAGCCGACTCCTAATAAGCTTTTTCAACGGCACTGGTAACAATTTGAAACTAGAGACTGAGACTATAAACTTATTAGGTAATAAATCAGCTGAGTAGTAGCCTCATTTTACCGTGTTTTGTAATGGAGCCGAACTTCTTTTTGCAACTAGAAGAGTCGCCCCCTGCTGGCCGTTTGATAGAATGCAGGTTTAAGGAACCTCCGCGTTGGCTTCACTTGTCAGACTCGGAAACTTCACACTCGGTCGTAATCACGTACAGTCTATGTTCGTAATAAGCTGCTGTCCAGCCGCTTCTCTGGTGAAGACGGGCTGCCGTCTGACGTGCCAAAAAACGTGGCGTTTACTTCACTCAAAAAACACAGTGAGATGCAGCGAGCAGTAAATTGTTAGTCCTTTAATCTCAGATTCTTGAGAGGCATTAGTAGCTGTACTTTTCCATGTTTGAACCAGACAGCTTTCTTTCTTTCTTGCTTTAACATTTCCACAATATGTATGAAGATGCAGTTTTCCTAATGTATTTCTGTGGTACAGTCATTCAGGAAATGATCTCTCTAATCGGAAAATAACTCCCTTATTACATTCACATTAAACTCAATTAAATCGGATGAGATTTGGGGGGTGGGGCTGTGATCCAACGTGGCTGCTCTGCGCTAATCATAATTACACCGCTGGCATGGAGCTGGTTTTATCTCCTTCCTCTTGTGATGATTCACACTGACAGGCCAAACAAAGTCAGTGATAATCAGCCAATCATCAGCGTCCAGTGACTCTAGTGTCAGTGACTGAGACCTAAAGAGATCTGATCAGCGACGCTTTATTGATCCCTGTGGAGAAACACAGTGATTGACAGCCAAATCCTTCTTCAGGTCATGGTTCGCTTTACATTTTGCTATTTCAGTCATTTGGTCTTTTAGGGATTGGCTGAAAAACCCTTAAAGATTCCTTGAACCGTC
This sequence comes from Lepomis macrochirus, assembly GCA_024633595.2. Classification (NCBI taxonomy): domain Eukaryota; kingdom Metazoa; phylum Chordata; class Actinopteri; order Centrarchiformes; family Centrarchidae; genus Lepomis; species Lepomis macrochirus. The sequence goes on from JALXJV020000018.1 coordinate 31,371,553, forward strand.
TTAAAGATCAGGATGGGCCTGGGGATGCTTGGAGAGACCTACCTGAACAGTCTGAGCCCCCCGGATGGTTGTTGAAACTCCTGAAAGACCTTTTAAGACTTCTTGAATTAACCCTGGACTTATCTCATGGACTGCTTGAATCTCTCTAAGGATCATGAAAACCCCATAGAGGACTAAAGCATCTTAAAAAAATCCCTTAAACCTTACTTTAAATAGCTGAAGCAAATCTAAAAGCCCCTTGAACAATGTCTGAAACCTCCTTATGGAGAGCTATCATCTTTTGTATGATACTTAAACTTCCCTAACAACATCACAAACTTCCTGAAGCACCCCCAAAGCTTTTTAAAAAAACTTAATGCTCTTAAGCATTAAGGACGCCTGGACCCTCTTGAAAAAACCACCTAAAATACCTGTAATCCTTCAAAACACCCGACGCACATCTAAAACTCCTTTCACTGGTGTGTGAAACGCCCTCAGGTTCCCCAACGACATCTTGAAACTCCTGTAGCATCTCAAGAACTTTCTAAATGAGTAATTAAATCTACCAAAGGATCACTAAACTCCCTGTGAGGACTGAAAGTCCCGAAGAAGAGCTTCAAAGTCTGAAACCTCCTGATGATACTTAAACTTCTCTAACAACATCACGAACGTCCTGAAGCCCCTCTGAATCTTACAATCCTCTAAAAGTCCTTCAGAACTGCCAAAATCAAATAAAGGCTGCTCTACATCAAAAGTGCAATGAGATAACTTCGGTTATGAATTGGCACTAATTAAATAAAATTTGATTGAATTACCTCCTCTGACCTTCTGATGCATCCGGACTGATAGAAAAACCTCTGAAATACCTGAACTACATCTAAATTTTAAAATATAAATATTATAAATAATATTATATTAAATTATTTGTACCACATGCTTAAGGACATATGAACCCTCCTCTGATCCTTCAAAACCTGAAGCACATCTAAAGCTCCTTTTATACTCACGTGTGAAACCCCCTGAACTTTCTAAATGAGAAATTAAACCTAGCAAACGATCAATCCCACTGAGGACTCCACGGACTCTAGATATCCGTTGAAAGTCCTGAAGGATAGCTTCAAAAACCTTCAACATCGCTTAAAAACCTCTTCTAGGGCCCCTTAAAGAAGTCAAACTAACCTCTCAAAGAACCTCTAGAAGGCTACAGGAAACCTGTGGTGTTTCTGAGAGACATTTCAAACCTCCGGAAGAATCTGTTAGCGTAAACTTTCCTTGACCGAGCCGATTAAGTCACAGTCAAGGTCGACTTTATTGTCAATTCTGCCGTGCACAAGGCACGCACAGGACTGAAATTGCGTTTCTCTCATGACCCACAGTGAACGCAAGACAAAAACAATAACTTTTTATTCACAATCAGTGCAATAGTTGTCTAACATAAATAATTTGTCCACAGTGCAAACTTGGATAGCAGCAGTGTTATTGTAAGTTTCTGCAGTCCTTTGTAGTTTGGGTGGCTGGTGCCGGATTTGCTGTTTAGACGTTTGGGGCCGAGGGGAAACTGTTCAGCATCCTAACAGCCTGATGGATGGTACTGTTCCTCGTTATGGTGGAGCCGGCCCGCGGGCTCCGGTACCTTCTCCCAGATGGCCGCAGACTGAAGAGGCTGGGTGTGGTCTCCCACTGCTTTGTGGGCTTGGCAGGTGCCGTAGATGTCCTGCAGGGATTGGAGTGAGGCGGCGATGATTTATTTATTTATTTAGTTTTTTGCTGCGCAGCTTCCAAGCCACACAATGATGCAGTTAATCAGGATACTTCCGATGCGGCCTCGATAAAAGGAGGCCGCGATTCGTGGCGGGGAACTTGCTGTGTTCAGTTTGCTGAGGAAGTGGAGACGCTGTTTTTTCGCGTTCATTGGTCAGGAAGAGGACCTCCTGTAATGTGTAATGTTAAGCTTCTTACCCAGGACGACCAACACTGAGCAGACAGGAAGGGGGTCAGTGCTTTGCAGGTGTGGGAATCTAACCTGTGACCCGCCTGGTACATTACATGAGAGAAAGAGAAGGGTATAATGTAGTAAAGTACTGGGTCACACGGACTCCCCTGGGAGAAGCCGACAGAGATAAGAATCTCCCGTTACCGCGTCTCCCTGTCCGTCAAGCGTCTGTTCCCACGTTAACAAAAGCTCCCGTTCCCCCCCACTGGACCCCCGCGCCCCAAACCCCTCTGCACACATGCATTTCAAAGAGTCACAACAGCATGTGTGTGAGTGCTCTTGTATTTCTACCTTTGTGAGGATTTTTTAAATATATATATTTAAAGAATTGACAAATTGTTTCAATGAAATATCTTCACAGCTGAAGAAAGGTTTGTTTTTTAAGAGTTCAGGCTTGGATTTAGGGCCAAGATTAGAGTTAAGGCGTCGGGAAGGTTCTGTTTTATGTCCAATGAGAGTCCCCACAAGTCCAGAAGACCAAACGTGTGTGTGTGTTGTGAATTGCATTCTGCGGTCAGCGCGAATGTTTTTATTCTCGGGGCAGGAAGAGTGAAAAAGGCCAAACTGATCCTGTTAGACTGAAAAGGGGAAGCACAAACACACACTCATGCTGTTTCCATCTGAATGTGGAGCTCGCTTAAGAAAAAAGCTTGTTGGCAAACGCTGGCGTTCTGCATGACAAAGTAGTTTCTTAATTATTAAAAACTTTAAAAAAACAAAATGCAAGAAGGACTGGCGACCTGTCCAGGGTGAACCCCGCCTTTCACTCGATGCTCAAGCTCGGGATTGGCTCCAGCCCCCCGCGACCCTGCACGCAGGATAAGCGGCTGACGATGGATGGAAGATGCAAGAAGGTGGAAGTTTTGAAGACAAACATGTTTCAGTTCCAGGTGATTCCCATGCTAACTAAGAGTAATCTGATATTTGACTGCAAACAAAGAAGTCAGACAGCATCAAAAGAAAACTGACCACCATTGAAGGGCCAGGTTGCACTGATGAATTAGAAAAGGTCTGACTCGAGCTTGTCTAGTTCTTGTGGGTGTCGGGACTCGACATTGCCTCGTGTTTGTGGGCGTTGGGACGAGTCCCCAGAGACGCCCCTCTAGGACAGAGACTCCTTTCACGTCATCAGTGAAATGATACCAAACCCTAAATGAAACGCAGCGTGGCCTTGAAATTTTGGATTTCTGTGAGTCTGAAAATTGTTGGAAACATTTGGGATAATATAAATAATGTAAATACACGACTAAAGAAAAGAAATAGCAGGTCGATTTGTTTTTTAAACATTTTAATGCGAAAAAGTTTCAGTTTATATCTCTAAGGTTTAGGAGCCGTTAGCAGGGACCTGCCAGAGGATCTGTAGCAGCGATCGGGCTCGTAGGGAGTCAGCAGGAGTCTGACCGTTCAAGGCTTTGAAAACCAGCAGTAAATTAATCTTCAGATCAATAATAAAACTGACGGGTGCGGCGCTTCTTCTGTTCTCGCTTTGTTTGTTGAGTCTGGAGGAAATAAAACATCCAGTGACGTCTCTCCAGATCCGAACTGATGCGTTTGCTTGTAACATCTGGACGGAACCGGCCGGCGAGCTGTTTGAGCGAAGCGAGAGGTTAGAGGGAGCGCGCGCACACACAGACGCACGTGCGCACACACACATGCACACTCCAGGGGAGGGAAGCGACACACTGCTGCCTTGTTTAAAGAGAAGTGATACTTGAGCTGAATGACTGTGTGTGTGTGCGAGAACAGACCGCTCAGTGTCAGAGTCCACTCACTGAGCCTGAAGGCCGCTAGCCGCTCTGCACACACACATGCACACACAGTATGTCCTGTATTTACCTTTTCTGCAAAAGTTCACCGTCAGAAATTCAAGGAAGAGCAGCTCGCCTAATTTCCAGTCACCAGAAAACTTAAATCAATGAAGCCTGTGTGTGTTTGGGTTCAAATGAGTCCATTCAAAACAAAATGAAACACGTGAACGTTTCTCACACGTGTACCGGACAATCGTACGTTTACACTTATCTACGGACGTTTTCCTGTGTTGACAAGTTCATTTAATTTGTATTCTCATCTTGAACTACCAAATGTTTTCCCGAGAGAACGGGATCATTTTCTCGAGATATTGAGATAACGAAACTTTGTTTTCCGGAGATAACGAGTCGAGTACACGGCGGTCAGCCAGTAAGTTTGGCACCAGGCCAGTTTCTTTAAGGGTGAACTGAAGCTCAGTCAGCAGAAATTGGGACTCCAAATCTTAGGGTTATGTGTTTAATCCACGTACTGGGCGCATGTTTTTTTTAATCCTCTCCAACTTATTAATATTAAACTAAACTGCTGAATATATTTTTATCCTGTGCAATCATATTTATTTATAAGCTATTTCTGCGGTGTGACAACCTCCTGCTGTGACCAGTGTAACGTTTATATGAGTCGCATCGGTGTATAGTGTGTTTATATAAATTCTTATTTTTTCTATTTCTACTGTATATTGTATATTTTCCCCTGTTGTGTCGTATCTGGATTAACAAGTGAATTTCCCCAATGTGGGCTCAGTAAACTCTTATTGCCAAACATTCATTGTGAGCCCGACGTGTTTAACATCAAATAAATCAAACATTAAGATCTTATGATCTTATGAATAAGTATATAATGTAACCACACAATTAGGAAATAAAACTAGTTTCAATCTGTCTTTTCACAATAACGTATAGTTTTTATTTTTATTTTATGAAGATGATTTTCCCCCCAAATTGTTTCATTTCATAATTTCCATCACAGATTCTGTGCGCTCCGAATCAGCCTTCAGTTTCTCTGATGTATGACACAAACCTGGCGTCTGTTTGAACGTCTTGCTTTTATAATTTTCATCTAAATAAGTTCATCATCATTTCCCAGAGCCGTCGGTTTTGGTCCGTAGCGTACTGTAGCGCTGCAACCAGACAGGAAGTGTGCCGCAAAACCAAAACTATAAAATTAAAAAATTGGAGTTTCAGTTTTCAGCAACTAAATACTTTTGACATTTACTCAACTACTGTTCTTAATTAAGTAGAAACTAAGATCCAGAAAGATTTGCTGCTTTTCCTTTTGATTATTTTAATATATTTTTAAAATATGTTTGAGGTTTGGTCTGAAAAAACAAGTATTGTGAATGAGTCACTTTGGGTTACATTTTTTTTAGTGGAGAAATTAATCAGCAGATTAATTCATAATACAAATAATCATTAGCTGATAGAAAATAGTTCAACTTCAACAACTACAGCAGTAAAATCCTGCTTTTATATTAATGCATGAGGAATAAAAATAATCTAATAGATAGACTAAATAGTACAGTCACTGGGACTGCTTTGAGTACTTTTACTTGCAATGCTTTAATACATTTTCCTAATTAAAATTTTATATTTTTACTTAAGTAACCTTTTCAATGCAGTACTTTTACTGGTACCAGAGCATTTTTACCGTGAGGTATTATTAAGGAATACTTCATCCACCACTGCACAAGGTCAAAGTTCTGCCGTCACGTTTTTCAAAACCGGTTAAGATCTGAAAATCCTCTCGTGTGCTCCGGGCGTAAGTGCTTTTCACTGTCGTGGGTAATCAATTATTTTACTGACAGAAATCTCTGATCTGTTCTGTGTCTGAGTGAAAATCCAATTTGTGACCTGCCAGGTTTAAACCTCGTGCTCTCCAGTAATTAGACTTGGCCCAGTGTTTAATAATACATGCAGTCAGTACAGTATGTCTGGTTACTGGTTTGATACTGGGAGTCTGTTTAATTAGAATTAACACAGTAACTGGATCATGTGTTATTAATTAGATCATATTTAATAATTAGTGAATATCTGCTGAACTCTTGGTGTCCGTGTGTTCACGTTGTGATGGAGGAGGGGAAGGCAAACTGCAGCACATCGACCGCAGCCTGTCTGCACGGTCAAGAACGGGTCAAGTGGTTTCGAGCGTCGACAAACCACAAGATGTGACCTTTGACCCCAACTAGCCCTCGCTGCTGACAGCCTCTCTACCTCTCTCTCTCTGTATTTACGGTCTACTGCTCTCAACCTCCACACGTCCACATAAATAAAGTCGAAGAAGAAACTCAACGTACCTTTGGTAACTATTAGCAGAAATCGATTAAACTTCCCACCAGTATAAATTAGTTAGAATTAGCTCCACCTCGTCCAGATACATCAGCACAATGCTCCATTTATGTTAATGCATTATGAATAATAATAAATATTGATACAAACAGAAACTGCCACCTGTTTCCAGGAAAAACGGCTAAAATAACAAACCCGAAATGAAACAGGAATAACTCCTCAACCATTTGGCCTAGATGCATAATCCTGGTCTCCTTTGGAAGGTCAGAAGCTAAGGAATATAAATCAACTGTACAGTAACATATTTATTTTACCGTTACAGACTAAATGGTGATACAGTAAAGAAAAAATAGGATATTTTCATCCTTGTCTGGTAAAAACAAACAAAAAAACGCTATATTTTAATGCAATAAACCATTAAACCATCAAAAGCATCATAAGATTTACATTTATTCATTTAGCTGACGCTTTTATCCAAAGCGACTTCCAGTTGCTACATATTAGGGGTGGGAATCACCAGCGGACCCACTACACGATATTATCATGATACTTATGTCACGATACCATTGCCATTTTAAACGTATCGCGATATGCAATTCATTACCTTTCTTTCCATCTTGAAATTCTGTCCTCAAAGGAAAACTCTTTTTCTCGTGGACTGAAAAAGGAACTGATTTTATTATTTTAGTGCCAAAAGTAAAATTCTCATGTACAATTCTTACAATAAAAGATTGATACTTGACCTCCATATTGCTCCTATGCCCCATATTTTGGTGATATTTACTATTTAAATGTTGATTTTTTTTTAATCTTTAAAACACTATTTCTGTCCATACAACCAAGTTCCAAATGCCATAACATTGAAATATTGATTGACATTCCTGTCACCAAAATCGCACCCTGCTTTACAGGCCTGTGTCTTGAGGATGAACATGTGATGCGGCAGGCACAGCTCCCAGGTATTGCACAATAATCAAATGGCGCCTGCCGATACTCAGAGCAACTAATCAGCTGCTTTTTGGACTTAAAATGCCACAAATGACAAAAGTAAGTAGGCTCACATAACAACAAGTTTATCAAACATCTGCAGGGACAACAGCGACATTTTTGTTTTGTTGTCTTTTTATTCAAAATTAAATGAAAACAAACCTCATCATATAAAGTTCTGACTTCATGCCTTCTTTAAAAGCATCCCACAGACAGCAGCTGAGTGCGTCCGCTGGCATCAATTATTTACTGTGTGTTTTAACATCAGTATTCACAGCGGGACATTCTGCAGAGTCTGCACTTCATTTGCAGGTATCTCTTTATGTAAATGATATTTAAACAAAAACCAAAAAGATAAAATATCTTTCTCATCTGCTTTAGTGCTCCGTAGTCATGCCATCATGATCCTGGCAAAATATTTCCACACCTGTCCATCAAAAAGGGAAAGTCTGATAAAACCCGGTCTGCTGAGGACATGACCTGAGGGGTGAAAGTGGGTATTTCTATGCTACTTTCTTCTTCTACTCCACCACAGAGAGAAATATTGTACTTTTTACTCCACTAGTTTTATCTGACAGCTTTAGCGGCGTGATGTCTGACCAGACGGAGAAAGCAGAAAGTGTGTCCTGCAAACTTAAATTAAACTTTTTATTCTTTAATTTATGTGATTTTATGCTTCCTTTTATATTTACTGTATAACATGTTTTTGTGTGAAGCACAGAGTTTGCCTAAATGAAGTTGTCTCGCCTTACACATTTAGATTAACACAATATACAACTAATAAATGATTTAGTATTATTCTAGATGAAACTACCAAGCAGTCCACCTTTACCAGCTGCAGCATTTTAGTGACAAACACGTGAATGCAGCGATAATTATAATATTGATTATTCTGAAATGAGCCATTTTGCACAATGAGTACTTTTACTTTTGGTTCATTTTGATTCTTATGCTTGTGTTACTTAGTAAAGTAATACTTTACTTAAAAAGGAGGGTATTCTCATGTCTTTGCCACTTGTACTTCCTCCGTGCATGCTCCAGGGTCAGCGTGCATGTTGACACGGTGCCTGTGTGTGTGATGAGGCTATAATTTGATATTCGAACTGTGCGAGCGTGATGGTACTGGTGATTAACTCTCGGGCAACTGCACAGTGTAATGCAATCCAACAGCTGGCTTCACGTGTGGCTTTTGTAAGAATCCGGTTCATCCGACTGAAAACATCCAGGTGTCTCTGAGAGGACGCTGAACCTTCAGCCTGCTGCATGTCGCTGTCTCTCTGCAGCAAATGGTAAAGCTTCAAACATCCATTTTATGAGCTCTGCTAATGTCTCCGTGTGCGTCTTAATGGCTTTTAGTTAGCCGGAGGAGTAAATCTATCAGACAGATGCAGTACTGAAGGGAGTATGACTGCTCTGCTCTGACTGTTTATCAGATTAGATCGTTCTCTCTTTGGGGGGGTGTTGTTTGCTAATATTCATAATCTGTAATAACTCTTAAGACCAGCAAAGTGCATGATGGGACCATGTGGGATGGAGCCTTGAAGACAGTTCTCAGATTGAAAATTCGACCCTCTAAACAGTTTCATTTATTTTGTTGGTAAAAACAAAGGCATTCGGGGCGGCAGTACCTCAGTCCATAAGCACTCCGTTTGGAGAATGGAGGGTTGCCGGTTCGAGTCCAGCTCGGACCTGAGATGAGGAGTGTTGACTGCCAAATGTGTGGTGTTGCACTGCCGATGGAGGCCTTGAGCAGCAGAGAGAAAAAACACTGAATTTCCCCTTGATTAATGCTTTAACAGTGTTGTAAAGGACATTTGGGAAGTTTTGAGTTTATGTGTTGTTGAAACAGACACAAAAAAAAACAGACTTCCCGTTACACAAACCCAGTCCGACCTCGTCAACCCTTTTCTCTTGTTCGTGCTCCTCCACAAAGTCCTGACTGAATAACTTTGGTGACTTTTCATCAGCAGAGTACTGTAGATTCTTGTTTGCTTGCACTTTTGCTGGATGCAAAATTAACACCATCCACCAGGCAAATGCTGGTAAAATGTGCAAAGAAACATTCTATTGAGTGGCTGGGACACTCAGAACGTTCCCTAGCCATTTAGCTGGTGCACAAAAAAGTTCATTTGCACCCTGTTCTCTAGGTTGCAGCGTGCCTTTTAGGTTCACTGAAAATCATTATAAACATATTGTTTTATTATTCTAATTTTCATAGCAATGAACTGAGGACTTATGCTGATGTGTTAAACTTCCGGTAGGGTCCTTTACTGTAATTCACTGACTGTCATGTGGCCAGGTCTACGGTGATAATGATGCTCTTTTCATCAGGGTATTTGTACATGGTGGTTTTTCCATTTTTACTTCCTCCTAAGACAAAAAGAGAACCTGTGGTTACGGTTGCATGTTCATATGTGTTATAATTTGATATTCAAATTTTCTGTGGGTGCGATGGCATCGCACAGTAATACAATCCAACAGCTGGCTTCATGTGTAATCCGTTGATGGGCATGTGACCAGGTTTGCAGTAAGAAAGAAGCTCTGTGTTCTTCTTCTTATCTTTCTTGTGGTTACAGTATGATTCTCTGGAACCATCAGCGCATACAGTAAACAGGAAGTACCCAGGCTGAATCGTTGACTTTACGATAGCTCCCCGGGGGATTCTGCTCGTCCTGCCCTGCAGGGCCTGATCAGCCTCCTGTCAGCAGTAGAGGTGGATGTGGAGCCTGCAGGGTAATAAAGACCTAGGAGGTCACATGTCCCACAATGGCGTAGAGGAATGCATAAACACAGGGAGCAGTTCTTATTTTTTCTTCCAGAGGGCACCGGGTTGATGTCAGCTTGCGTGGGAACACAGCAGAGGAGGAAATGTTAATGTGCATGACCTCTGGATAACAGAACTGAAGCTATTATCTTATAGACAGGAAGCTACACTCCCAGGATCATATGGACAGGAAGCTCAGTCTGTACATAGAGGATGCGGTGTCTCCACTCCCCAGCTAAGTGGACACTGGGCCTCATTCGTGTTGTAGTTATGCTTTCTCTTTCTTAAGTGTACTCTTTGTAATAATATTCATAGAGACCAAACATTTCCCTCAATGAGAAAACTCCTTTTAATAGGAAGAATCCGACCGGTTAGGTGGTTCCCTAAGTGGGTCCCCCCACGGAGTCCTTAAGGGGGCTCTAGGGGGTCCAGAGCAAAAAAGGGAATCACTTATTTTCACTATAATTCCATCCAAAGGTAACACAATGACAGAATGTATGCCTATTTTGGGCATACACTTTCTGTATTAAAACATCTAAAAGAAAAAATCCTATCAGATGGGGGTCCGGGGTCTGATTTGTTCTCTGATTGGTTGTTTAGAGAACCACTGGGTTAGAGAGAAAGAGGAAGTAAGCATAAGGAAAGAAAACATATAAACGCATAGTGCAAGTTCCACCCAGAGATAGGAAATAATAGTCACGGTAGTGGTAATACTACACATATTAATACAAATACTAATTGGACCACTATTAATAATTGTAGGAGCGGGTGTAGAGCAGGAACATGGAGGCTGCAGGAAGCCTGCAACCACAGATCCAGAGCCAGAAACACCTTCAGAAAGCAACAGTCCCCTGGCAGTCTAGGCCTAAAGCAACATAACTAAGGGATGGTTCAGGACTCACCTGAGCCAGCCCTATAACTATAATTTATATTTTATCAAAGAGGAAAGTCTTAAATGTGGAGATGGTGCTAGCCTCCTGAACCCAAACTGGAACCTGGTTCCACAGGAGAGGAGCTTGATAGCTGAACGCTCTGGCTCCCATTCTACTTTTGGAGACTCTAGGAACCTTTGCATTTGCTTAATGTGAAACATCAAAGATAAGTCATGAGTCCTCACAGTGGTGCTGCAGGCCAGCGTGATGCCATCAAGGGAAACTATATCTTTAGATAATGCGTCATGGAGGTGCCTAGGCCCTAGAACAATAACTTCAGTTTTATCTGAGTTTAACATTAGAAAATTGCAGGTCATCCAGGTTTTAACATCCTGAAGGCACATTTGAAGTTTAGCTAACTGATGGGTTTCATCTGGCTTGATCGATAGATATAACTGAGTATCATCTTCATAACAATGAAAGTTTATGGAGTGTTTCCTGATAATATTGCCTAAGAGAAGCATATATAAAGTGAAGAGGATTGGTCCGAGCACAGATCCTTGTGGAACTCCATGACTAACTTTGGTATGCATGGAGGACTCATCGTTAACATGTGCAAACTGAAATCGATCTGATAAATAGGACTTAAACCAGCTTAGAGCGGTTCCTTTAATGCCAATGAAATGTTCCAGTCTCTGTAATAGGATCTGATGGTCAATGGTATCAAATGCAGCACTAAGATCTATTAAAACCAATACAGAGACAAGTCCTTTGTCTGATGCAGTTAGGAGGTCGTTAGTAATTTTCACCAGTGCTGTCTCTGTGCTATGATGAGCTCTAAATCCTGACTGATAATCCTCAAATAAACTATTGCTATGTAGAAAGTCACACAGCTGTTTGCCAACTGCTTTCTCAAGGATCTTAGAGAGAAATGGAAGGTAAGATATCGGTCTACAGTTTGCTAAAACATCTGGATCAAGAGTGTGCTTTTTCAGAAGAGGTTTAATCACAGTGTACCACACTTTTAATTTTGACAATCTAATAAACTTGCCTGTAAAGACAACAGCAACACCAACCTGTAGCTGAGTTTTGCTCTCCTGATGGCTTGAATGTTTTCTGTCTTCATATTGGGTCCCAAATAGGCCGATATGTTTGGCCTTAAAGTGGATCCGCTTTAAAATACAATGATAGGATTTAAATGGCAGGAGGAACAAGAGGTCGTTGTGGCTCTAAGTATTACCGGGAGGTGTTTATTCCTTCACAGTGTAACAGCACAGACCTCAGACTCCCTCCCCTGAAGACAAAACCACAAACTAATGAGGTGTATTCAAAGGTGAAGGTCAAAGGCAACATCCGAACCTGAGAGATAATAATACTCGGTGGAACAAGTGACAGAGCAGCTGCTGCTGTCTGCTGTGTTTGTGCACTGTGGTTTATTTTGGCGAGTTACTGAGGACTTCTTTCTGGGTTAACATAAGGTCCGTCGCCTGCCTGAAGCGAAATATGGGATACATTATGATGTGATATAAATCCTGTTATTTATGGATGACACTGGGAGTCATGGATGAACAAAGCATGATGGGAATATTTAAGCTCCAGCTCGACTGAGCTGCTGTTTGGGGTTTTTGTTGTGGTTTCTCTTCTGTGTCCTCTCACATCAGATTTCTTACATTCCCCAGAAAGCTTTGTCAAACTAACTAGCTCCACCCTGTCGTCCGATTATGGTCTCGTCTGGTTCTAAAAAATGAAGATGGCGAAGGCCAAAATGCCAAACTGGAGGCTTAAAAAACAGCGGTCCATACACCACCGGGTGACGTCACGGTGCATATGTCCACTTCTTTTATACAGGCTATGGTTGAATCTGCTCTATAAAATATATAAACCTGCTGATTCCTTCTTCACTGCCTCGAGTTCATCTACATTTTGGTTCTTTTTTTTGTTTTTCTGCGCAAAACTCAGCACACACAAGCTCAACCAGCTGACGACGCAAGATTCTGTGAGATCCCAAGTCCCCTGGACCGCCACTCTGAAACCGGTGAGTGTGTGGTCCTGCGTCTGGACTGAACCGTCTGTGTGTTTGCTCATCAGATTAAATATAAAGACAATTTTAATTAATTAATTCTGTGGTTATACTGTATGTGCGGTCCCTTTGCGTTGCTTTTTAATGCCCTTGGTTCCCTTTAGGTTTGTTGTTTTGTATGTGTCAGGTTCCGCGGTCAAGATGGCATGAATAAATATGCAGCGTCCGGGTATACTTTTCAAAATAAAACTAGGGGTTAAAGTTGTCTGTGAAGGTTCTCAGGCATCCAGGTCATCTTTACCCTAAAAAGGCTTGCCCTTCACCTGAACCTTTTTTGTGGTGAACGTTGTGAATTGTCACAATTTGGTCAGGTTTAGGCACCAAAACTACTCGGTTAGGTTTAGGAAAAGATCATGGTTTGGGTTAAAATAACTACATTACTTGCGTGACTTAAATTACGTGTGTAAAGTAACGCTGCTTACTGTAAGTTATGTAACACATATGGAATCAGTGTTGAGTTTTTGTTTCACACTGGTAACGAACATCAGTCTCTTAGATGAAAGTCCTTTTTTTTTTTTCTCCACCCATCCATCCCAACCAGCTCTTTACTACTTCTGTTATTTATAGTAGGCCTTCTTTTGGGGTTGAACAATGGCGTTAGGGCTTCCCACCAGTGTGTTGAGTCGACTATGAGGCGAATGGGTGCCATCTGCGCTGGTAGCAGACACTGAAAAGTGTAGCTATTCGACGCTCTGGGAATGAGAACGGGCTGGTATCCCAGGTTTTTAAAAGATAATCCTCTGGTGTGCACCGGGTATTAGACATGCGGAGCACCTTTTTCTTCTCAGGCAGTGGTCGACAAATAAGTCTGGCATCCGGCCAAATTTAAGATAAGAGTTAAGAGGGTTGTATGATTGATCCTGACATATAGCGGATATTTTTTTTCTCAATAAACAAATTGATTATTTTATAGTAATGTGCAAAGCATGTGCTGCAGTGTCCCAGCGTTTGATCCGCATTCATAAACCCATGGACGCTTATTTTAATTTTACTGAGGACATTCAGGGAAATCAATTCACACGTTTACTGACGGCTTTTTCAGAGGTGTGTCAAGCAAGCCAGAGACTCTTTTGAATTTCCTTCACAATTTCTTAAAGTAAAAGATCTCAATAAATTCGACTTAAATCATTGCTGCAAAAAATGTTCTCACACTTTTTAATTTCACTTAAGAGGAAGTGAGTACCTGTTGCTGTCAAGACTGAGATCTATTTCATCACCAGCCTCTTTCAATTAATTAGTTTTTTATACCTCTGCTATCAAGGAAATCCGGCCGCGCTCCACTTATTACTGCTGGCGGGCCACTGCTCGTCCGCGGGCCGCCTGTTGCTGGCCACTGTTCTGAGGGACCCCCCCCCTCTCTTGCCGCTATGTTGATGTGACTTCCTGAGGACAGTTAGCATCGATCATGGAGAACAGGGACCACACTCCTCCATGGTGCCACTTATGGTGCCTCTGAACAACAGATGTCATGTCCTCCACCACTGTGTGTGTGTGTGTGTGTGTGTGTGTGTGTTAGTATTCAGAGGGTGTTACGTCGGCCACGGGCGCACACACAGAATAAATCCAAGGTGTGTTTGTGTGTTCGTGTTATCGCTGGCTGCAGCAGCAGGGAGACAGCGAGGCGGGATGAGGACACGCTTCACAGTCTAGAGGACATCTCACCTCATCTCTGCGTGTGTGTGTGTGTGTTGAGTGACTGGAGATGGTGTGAGTCAAGCTGATTCCCTCGCACACATGCTCCCGTGGTTGCCGTGGTTACCGTGCGGCGCAGCGGGAGGCCGGCTGACAGGCTGCGGTCGGGTTAGCCTCTCCGTCAGCTGTGATCCTCCAGTCTGAACCCCCGCGATACGCGTTTCAGATTTTTATAGTCAAATGTCAGAAACTCTGTCAGATCCTGAACGCCTCACGTCCTCTCTGCTGCTCAACCCGCCGCTTTGTTTTTAGCACACGTGCTAATGTGGCGGCCATGTTGGGTTGGCAGCCTCTAAAAAAATCTAGCAGCAGTAGAGGTACTTTTTACTCAGGGATCTGGCTTTCATTCAGGATCTCCTCAGTAAATTTCAGTACTTTTAACAACCTTATGTTCTACTCTGGGAACCCTGGGGACATGTCCCCACCACTTTTTGAAAGCATGTGGTAAAAATACTCTGAAAATAGCTTGCAGCTAGAAATGTTAAGTAATAAATGAAAATGCTTAGAGAAAGATTTATTTTAAGAAAACATGCAATGCATTTCAAATATAGAAAACAAATGTGCAAGCTGCTGCTTACTGCATTTTATTCTGTTATATTTTTATATTCATGAATTGTCAAATATCATCTGAATTTTTTGACATTTCCACCATAAAATGGAGCAGAAAATGTCTCCAGAATGCAGGAAATTAAGTGTTTAATGCTCCAATTTTATGGGGGAGGACCGCCAGACCCCCCCACTCATCTATTTCAGTATTTGTATTTCTTTAAAAATAGTGTTAAAAATCTTCTCGTCTTGTTCTTGTATCATCGCACGCCTAATCTGAGCCTTTATGTCCCCGCCACTTTTTAACGCAATGAAACGCCCTTGCTACATTTACAGACAAATCACGAGTGGTAAGTTTAATTTAAATAAAATTAGGGGTTGTAGTATTCCTCCACTCCTCGCAGTCGTCATGCTGCGTCATGACTAAACTAATTTTTTGAATTAAGTTACGTAAGTAAAGTCACTGAACATATGTAAGTTAACTGATGTGAATAACATTTTACTTTAACCCAAACCATGATTTTTTCTTGAATCTAATTATGTAGTTTTGGTGCCTAAACCTAACCAGATTGCGACGCTCACAATGTTGTGCTGTTTCAACATTGAGAGGTTTGGCAACATTAACAAGAACTTTTATTGTGAAAGTGTAACCGTAAATTGCAAATGTATTGTTTCTAACTTGACCGCAGAGCCCTGAATGTTGACACTAAATGGCACACAGGGCGTTAAAAAGCAACGCCCTGGGGTCTTGACCAAACTTCCATGTGTGATGAGTTGGGAGTGAGAATGTGTTAAACAGTTAAATGACTCCAACCGTCTTTGAAACGCCGCCCACATTCATTTTTTTGTGAGGAAATAAAACCAACCTCCTTTCACTCACACGTGGATCTGCTTCCCAGGAGTTGTATCAGGAGCTGAATTAAACCCCAGTGAAACCAGTGAGTTCATCTGCTCTGACAGGAGGGTAGGAACCAAAACGCTGCCAGATTTTTGTTCCTACCATCTCTTTGTCTCTGTTCCTATTGGATGTGACAGCTGATATTGAGAGGAAGCGGCATGTGAAAATATCTGAGCACTGCCAAGGCTGACCAGTGTGTGTGTGTGTGTGTGTGTGTGTGACCGTGATAATGACTGTGTGAGTTTGTGTAGTCCCACACACACTCAGACAGGCAACAGTATTGACTAAAGGCTCAAATAAACACAAATCCACTCCGCATATCGACTGAAACCAGAGCTCAGACCGAACGTACACATCACACACACACACACACACACACACACACACACACGCCAGTAACCAAGCTGTATCATCTAACACCGTGACTTCATCGACTGTGTTGTGGATAGTGAATAATTTAAGTATTATGAGCAAAATGTACTTAAAGTATCATAAGTAAAAGTACTCATAATGCTTAAAAATGACCGCCGTTTGTTGTTATGTATTAAATTATTGGATTATTATTATTAATCTGTTAATCTGATTTGAACTGGTTTATCCAGAATCAAAATGAGAAACAGATGTATTTATTTAGCTGTTTGTTGTTTACACGTACATGGAACTTGTTTTGGTGGCAAGATGCACAACAATAATAAACATAAATCTATATAAGTAAAGATGTCAGAAAATCCAGAATATATACATTTATTTACATGTGCAATAAAATAGTCAGATCTGATGTGGAGTGCAGACATTAACGGTTGGAAGGCGTGAGAGTCAGTGTCAGAATTACTGTATATTTTACTTACAAAACATACAAGAAGCGTTGTTATTTATTGTGTAAAAATCTTCATTTGTGAAGTAACTAGTAACTAAAGCTGTCAGATAAATGTAGTGGAGAAAAAAGTACAATATTTGCCTTTGAGATATGGTGCAGTAGAAGTATAAAGTAGCATAAAATGGATATCAAGTAAAGCACAAGTACCTCATACTTGTCTTTACAGTATTTAAGCAAATGTACTTTGATGCATTCCCCGGCTGAGTATAACCCACAGTATTAATATCAGGTGTGAACCGACTCGTTTAGCTGCTGCTTCAGTGCAGCAGATCAATCTATCAGTTTCAGCGTGAAATCAATCAACGTGTTCATAAAGCCGGCGGGGGTCAATCAGGATTTAGTATAAACTTTAATCTGATGTCATTCTGATGACACACATGGCAGTGATTTCCGTAGTGCAACTAAACAGACGTGGTTCACTTAATCAGTTTAGGAACAGATCATAAAGTCCGATATCGGCCGATATATCGGCCGATGTGTGATAAATCGGCCGATGTGTGATATATCGGCCGATATATCACCCCATGCGTGATGTATCGGCCGATATATCATCCCATGCGTGAGGTATTGCCCGATATATCATCCCATGCGTGATGTATCGGCCGATATATCATCCCATGCGTGATGTATCGGCCGATATATCATCCCATGCGTGATGTATTGCCCGATATATCAGCCGATGTGTGATGTATCGCCCGATATATCATCCCATGCATGATGTATCGGCCGATATATCATCCCATGCGTGATGTATCGGCCGATATATCATCCCATGCGTGATGTATCAGCCGATATATCATCCCATGCGTGATGTATTGCCCGATATATCAGCCGATGTGTGATGTATCGCCCGATATATCATCCCATGTGTGATGTATCGGCCGATATGGCAGCTGATGTATCACCATCCAACACACACATAGATTGTATAATGAATGGACGAAGACGCTGCGCCAACAAAAAGTCTTTTGGCTCAGTATGTTTGTAAGACTTGGATCATGACTCTGTTTAATCAGCCCAAGTTTCACTTGCCAAACACTGTGGTGGCTGTGGCTCAGGAGGTAGAGCGTATTGCCTGTTAATCGAAAGATCGGCGGTTCAATCCCCGGCTCCTCCAGGCTGCGTGTCGAAGTGTCCTTGGGCACTGTTCCACCAGTGTATGTGTGTGAATGTAGTGTAGTAAAGACTAGAAAGGCGCTATACAAATTACATTTCACCAACACTGATGACCGAATAGAAAAACACGAGACTAACAGTAATTTGTTGTCCCAGGGACGAACAAAGATATTCTGCGGGACAAAAGGGTGTTTGTGTGTTTATTACTACCACTTAGCAAATAACAAACTGAACCGACCAAGCGCTGACTTAAACATTGGCTTCTTGTTATGTAAATTTTTTTCTGGACATGTCAGAGAACACAGATACATGAGATGGATTTTAAATGTGCAGAAAGTTTTAAATATGAGTGAAGAACTTTTGAAGTCCAGGAGTTTCAAACTGAAATAAAAGCTAGGCATACCCCAAGAGATAACTTAAACACAAGCTGTTTTATTATGTCACTAACAACTAACAGCTATAGATGATAATAACAAAGTTATAACAGACCTTTAGATACAGCCCATACAGTATTTGGGAAAGTGCCGATTGGGGGGAACGAATGTATTAAAGTTGGTTCTTTTTGTTTTTGAGAATAGTCACATTTTTTTCCAAAATCCAGCTCATCAGATTCCACAAATCCTGATCAGCCTGCGGTGACCTTTAGCCGTGGAGCCTGTGGAAGTTGGTCATCTTTGTCGCCTTCCTTGTTTCTCAGCTAGAAAAATAGAAAATCACAAATTTTCTTTGAGGCAGTTTGTCCATTCTGTCATTTTCCTGGCAGCTTTGTTCCTTCAAGTTTATCAACAAACCATATGGCGTATGCATCACCCTCTACTGAAATCACAATTTCCACAGAAAGCAGCGTCTGCTGACGGCGTCCAGATTGAAAACTTAAACGGACACCTGCCTGTTGTCTGGAAACACAGCTTTTCCATAGCTGTGGTGTTAAAACAAAACGACATTTCGTCAGTGTTTCTGCCACACCTGGCTGAGCAGACTGATGCTTTTAAGATGATAAGCCTTTTCTCCATCTGTCTGTCTGCGCTGGAGAGGAAAAACAGAATCTGCCTTTGTCATTCATTCAGCTTTTTTGGCTAACAAGCTAATGCTCCTAACAGCTTTCTGCTGCTTTGTGTCTGCGCTGCTCTTTAGTTTCTGATGTTTTCTGTTGTGCTTCTTGGCTTCTTCCTGTTCTGTGTTTCAGCCCGTCTGGCTCGAATGCTAATGTTCCTACCAGCCTGCGCTCTGATCTGTGTGAATTAATGGAAAAAAAGGAGAATGGTGCTTTGTTTTCGTCTGTTCAAACTTCAGCTCCGCTCTCTGAATGCAGTTTCTGTTTTCCATCATCTTATCGCGCTGGCAAATATTTGCTATTTTTCAGAAGATAAGAAGCAGGATCTCGGTTTTACAGAAGGTTAACCAAGGACGGAGGCAGAGAGAGAGAGAGCTCTCACATTATAAATCAGTGTGAACAGCAGAGGAGGATTGTGGGAGTCTTGTGAAAAATCACAGGCGAGGTGTGAACATTCAAAGTTGGGTTCAGCTCACTCTGCTCAAACTTTATCGTCCCTTCTGCAGAGATGTGAACGTTTGTAATGGAGGAGCTGATCCCAAAGTCCTTGATTTACCTCTCGATCTGCAACAACAAAACAAACAAGACCGTAGAAACCCTCAAATTGCCCAACAGCTGTTTCACAATGATGCTCATTTTGTCCTGTGTTATAAATCCAGCGCACCCTTTCCTTTCCCTAAAACCCCAAACTCACTCTCAGCCAGACTGTGATGTTTACCTCAGCTACAGTCGAGATGACGGGTAATAATATCTACAGCTAGTCACCTTTATTATCTTAAGCCTATTGCATTTTAAACTACAGAAGTTAGCCTAGCTGCTAGCCGATTTTTCCTCTACTCATAGCTTCCCAGTTTACGTATTATTTATGCTTAAATACTAAACCAGGTGTGTTAAGCCTTGCTTTACCTGGTCCGTGCTTGTAAAATACCCACTGTGTCCATGTCTCCTTACCGGGGCCCACCTGCTAACAACTCATTTAAAGTTTACATTAACCCCGGACTCCCTCCGAATGGATGGTGGCCGCCGGAGCTGATCGCAGCCACTCTAGTCAGTGCTTGTTATCACACCAGAAGCTGCTCTCAGTTCTGCTCCAGAGAGAATATGCAGCCAGTGTATTTTCGACGGACGCCGCGTCGAGCCGCACAGAGTAGATAACCGAGCAGGAAGTCTGACACAGAAACGGCATAGAGAAGTTTCAAAATAAAACATCCTGTGCAGAATCCCGATCATATATCAACAATAAACACAGTTAAAACAGACAAAAAAGGAACAATTAAAATACATAGCCTACTTAATCATAGCAGAAGCACAAAAACAAGCACTAATTCCAAATCAAAAAAATGTAAGCGCTTTGGTGGGCCCGTGTCCACAAAAGCGTTTTTTTCTGACGGCAGCGTCTTTTTTTTAATTCATTCCATTGGGAGCGCCGCGTTTTTCCAAGCTGGTAAAAACGGCAGGAGTGTGACGAGGCGCTGAGCGTCTTTTCCGCTCCGGGCGCTAAGCGCTGAGCGTTTTTTTCCGGTCACCAAGAGATGAAAAATGTTTAACTTTGGGGAAAACGCTGCGCTCGTCAATGTCACTTTTTACCCAGCTGTCCAATCACAGTAGAGGAGGGGCGGGACAAATACCACACCCTACTATCCTGGAACCGGGCTTCGTACAACCTCAGCTCTTAGACCAAACGGTAGTACTCGCCGAACCCACAAATGGCGAGTCCGTCCTCTCTCCACCTGCTTCAGCCTTCGCTTCATACAGAGCGAGGACTCTACTCTGTGTTGACATTTTAACATCCAGTAAAGTTCGATAGAACTACATGCAAACATCACTTTCTCGGATTTTATGTATCATAGCAACCAAGCAGTCGGAAAAAAACGTTGAGCCTCATAATTCCCTTCCAAACACTAGCTGCCCTCCAGGCAGTCAGTGGACATAAAGTTGTTACTGTGATGTAGAGACAGAGCTCGGTTAAAACTTTATGGATGAAAGATCCTTTTGTTACAGATTAATAACTCACCGCTCTGAAACTCTTGCTCCAGTCCATGTTGCCAAGCTGGTCGGCAACACGTGCAGCTGAACCCGAGCTGTTTACTGGCTTCACTCTGAGCCGCCCTACTCTGCTTCTGATTGGCTAGTAGTCCTTAACAAGGAACTGAGCGTGTGCAGCTCCCAACAAAGATCATTTAGAGGCAAGATGTATCACTCCGTAGCTAAAACGAAGCCTTCAACACAGGGTAAAAAGAGGAGCTGCAGCAATGAGCAGTCTGACAAAAATATGGTGTTTTTTGAAAACTAAGTTATGCTGGAGGACATTGGTTAAACTGTTGACCAGAACTATGAGGATTTCCTGCGACCACGATAATCCAGTTTCCACTTCCGCTTATGCTGAAAGGGCGATGATGTCATTACTCTGAAGCTCCAGCCTTGACTTGCTAAGTGTGTTCACACTTACCTGTCTGCCTCGGTGTGTGTGTGTGAAGACGGGATAATTGACTTCCTTTGCCGACGCCAGACTGAAATCACCTGCTTATTATCTCACGCACACTCCAGCTGTTTGTCTCTTTGTTCCTGAGTTCATCCAGATGTTCAGAAATATTATAGAAAATCGGTTCAGAAGCTGCTAACCAGCCGCAACAAAACTCTACTCTGCACCAACAAAACACCACATAGAAAGTTTATAATAATCTGAAGGACATGTAAGCATGTTTTTCAGCACACGTCCCTTTCTCTTGTAACAGCAGACAGTTGGAGTATGACGGTTTACACTTCTGCTGATGAAGCACAAAGAGGCAGAAGATCACAGAGTCAGTTTCACGTCGTCAGACTCTGGGGATCTAGTTTGAATCCAAGTTCAGATTCACAAAATGTAAGTGGCTGTGATAGATTATAAAACCATAAACTGCTGGATTGAAGTTTTATTATCGTCAGACAAACGGGACTTCGAAATAAACGGGATACGAGCTAAGCAAAGGACGTCCTTCTGTTGACATGAATTTAAAGACGCAACTCCAAACATCTGCTCATATTTCTGCTCGTTTTTTCCGGCTGGCAGAACCTGTTGGTGTGTTTGCAGCCAGTTTTTGGCCCCGTAGAGGAGAACGAGGAGCACTCTGAGGGTCAGTGGTACTGATACTACTTAGACTAGTTGCAGTTGCAGGTTGACATGTCCAGCAATCTTATTACTTTCACTCCCTGCATTGTAACATCCCCATCAGGTGGGAATGAACTTAGATGGGAAAAAAAACACCGGCCAAACATATTTTTTACCAGCCAAAATAATTACTTTCCTTTCTATGTCACGTGAAGTGTCAGTACTTTTAATTGAGTTGTTAATTCATCAACAGTCAGCTCACATCGGTCGATAATGTCGGCGTGCTGATTTTATTTGACAAGCTGGATCAGGAGCATTTTTAGTGCTTAAAAATATATAAAATTAAGTTTTTTCAAAAAAGCGTTGCCTGTCACTTTTCTGATTGATAAAACAGTTTTGCAGATAAAAATATCACATTACATTTTCTGTTGTGTGTTTTAGCTTTGAAGTTTTCATCAATAATTTATTTCCAATTATTTTTTGATATTTTTTAGCTGTCTGGCCGGTCAGATCTGCAGTAATGATCCAGATTATTCTCCTCTTCCTTTTATTGTTTTTCTTCAGTTTTTGTACTTTTTGTGACGTTGAAACCTTCGAAGTGTCTCTGTGTTTTAGTGCTACACTTAGACAGTTATCATAATTTTTTTTTTTGCTGAATTCGTGTTTAATGGCTGCTGATAATGAACCTGCATGCTGCCGCTCCAGGTCGGGCGACCATCCCTTTGTTGTCAGTTGGCTCAGCGGCTTGATTTCCTTCACTTCTCTTTCTTAAACGAACACACAGTCAAACACAGAGCTCCACTTTCCTGTCACTCGTCCTTCAAACCCCGGCTGGAATAGCTGCTCATAAATGTCACGGTAACGGCGTGTAGCTCCTGTAAGACGTTCTGCAGTAACTGCTCGTCTTGTGTCAGTAACAGAAGCTGAACACGACTTGTTCATTCATTTATCTCTCCCTCCGCGTGCCTGAGTTTCTCTCTGATTAAACACCATCTGCCGGGGGTGAGACGTGGGGGGGGTTGTGGGGGGGCAGAGAGTTGGGAGACCCCTCGTTAGGGACCTCGTTAGGGACTTCATTAGAAAGTGCCAAACCAATCTGTCCATGAAGCCCAGCCATGTGAAAAGGATCTTCCAGTTTCTGTGTGTGTGCGTGAGCATGAAGACAAACATGGAGCGGACACAAACTAATACACACATGCACAAAAACAACTACACGCACACACACACACACGTGCACACTTTTCTCAGGACAGTTTACTTTATCAGTGTGCTGCTGTTGTCTCCACGTCTGCAGACTGTGAGCTGCAGGCTGGAAAATAAATGTCATTGTGTGAAGAGCTTAACTGTAACTGATTTATCAATTAACACATTTAAAAACAATTTATTTGAAGGTCAGTTGTGTTCAGAGTTTTCAAGACTTCCCCAAAAAATAAAAACCCCGCCGGCTCTCCATCACAGTCGCCACATAAACACATGCAAGAACTTGTTTCAGCCAAAACTAACAGCATGAGTGTCTGTTATCGTCTCTTCTGACTCGACACCGTTCAGCTGCTTTATAACTGCAGATTCATTCCACTGTGTGTGTATCTTGTGATCTGGTTGTAACTTGCTTTTAGGGACTATGTTTACATTCTTCCATTCATCCTCCTTGTCTCTTCGTTCCTTTTTATCCATCCATCTTAAATAGATGTATAAATTACAACAATTAAGACCACCAGCCTGGATATACCTCAAGGACAAGGTCATAAAGAGGGGCGTGCACGTCTTATTCCAGACCAAAAGCAAGTGCGTGTGAAGACACCTAGAAGTCTTCCAACCTTCCAACAGTCTGAACCTCCTCTGCAGAGGTAGAAGAAGTATTTAAATCACTTGCTTAAAGGGGAGCTTCTGTACTTTTCACCCTGGACCCTGTTTCACCACGTGTTTGTGTCTCTGTGACTAATAGGGACAACATTTTTTTAACTGGTCCAGTATTGAGCGGGCGCACTGCAGTCTGCAGCAGGGAGGGCAGCAACGTAATCCTTCCACCCGGTCGAAGGATTACGTTGCTGCCCTCCCAAAGCGTTTGTTTTTGCTGCCGACAGGCTCACATTGTTGTTACAAGTGTCTGTCCAGATTTTGGAAAGGATCCAGAGAGAGAGAGAACCTTTTTTAAATGACTTAGATCTTTTTGTTTAACCAGAAACAGTCACTATGTTGCTCTTGTCAAGGCCACCAAACTCCCTTGACAAAAATCATGATTTTACCTTATCTACCGCTGCCCCTGTGGGTAAGTTTTGTGTTATTCTGTGACTTTGTTGTTTCTGTTTGCTTGTGTAATTGTGTGACTGTGGTTTTTAGAAGGGTTAAAACACCAAAGTCACACAATAACACAAACTAACCGATGGAGGCAGCTGTACACCAGAGAGGTAAAACGACTGTTTTTGTCAGTGGGGTCTGGTGGCTTTGACAAAAGCGACATAGTGACTGTTTCTGGTCAGTTAAAAAAAAGATCTTACTCTTTAAAAAAATGTCTCTCTCTGTAGGGAGGCTGTCTTTACACTTTGTAATAACAATCTGAGCCTGTCAGCGGCAAAAACAAGCACTTTAGTGGACGTACTTTGTCTCTTTCACTGCTGCAGAGCGCTCGCTCAATACTGGACCAATTTTAAAAACTTGGGGAAATAAGGTTCAGGTTACAAAAATACCAGACGATTTCTTTGAGTGAAGTCGTGATACCACACTACAGAAATAAAATTCAAGGGACAAAAGTATAAAATGTGTTAAGTTATTATATCACTGGACTGTTATGTAATGCATTAACATGTAAACAGTCCTTTCATGTTAAAGAATCAGAATCAGAAGGAGCTTTATTGCCAAGTAATTTGCTTTGGTGATAAGGTGCTAAACGCAGACAGACATATAAATGTAGAAATATATAAATATGGAATAAACAATGCAAGTTATATAAGAATAATAAAAAGAATAGAGAAAAATAATACAACTATTTGCAGAGATGGAACAACGTGGCAGATATTTACATGTGCATTACTCCGGGTTTGTGTTGTGCAGACGTATTGCAACGGGAGAGAGTATTGTGAACATAAATATAAATTGGCAATTTAAAAATATACAACAACAAAGATTAACAATTAAGCAGGTGGAGGTGGAGCTCATGTAAATGTTTTATGTAATTTAAGGTAGTTAAATCTATAACACAGCGTCATATTTTATGTTTAATCTGTAAATCTGTTAGTGAGGAGTTTAAAGTACCAAACAGTTTCAACAATCTCCACCAGAATCTGTCAATCAATCAATATCAGAGTAGTGATTAAGAACTGTGAGACGTTTATTGATTAGTGAGAACCATCAGGACTCATTTACACCCCCCCACCCCCCCTCCTTCCTGTCAAACTGAAAAACCAGAAGACCATTATCAGTGAGTCATCCTGTAGTAATGCACACACCACATGATGACTCAACCTGACCGCCCTCTCCACTCTGCTTTGTGTTTTCAGACGTGTGTGTGTTGTGGTATTACAGTGTAGGATTACTGCGTATTACTGCTGTTTATCATCCACATTCAGCCATTGATCTCCGTCTGTGCGTGCAGACAGGTGACCTCTGACCCCACGTGATGGCTCTACTTTCCTCTTACTAATGTTATTGTCTTTGATTAATTATTGGCGCCGAGGACGTAATCCTGCAGAGAGCCTGCTGGTGTTGAAACACAATCATGTTCTCAAGGAGGCTGGGTGGAGGTGGGGGGTGTTTCCAAGGAAATCATTATCTCCATGAGGATTAATGTTCCGTAAATCTGCTTAGAAATCCTAGAAAAAAAAGACGCTCCTCTTACTTGCCCGAGAATCTTCGTGTTTTTAGGGTTCAGTTTCACAGTTATCAGTTAGTAGCTGCTAACGGCTAATTCAGCTACTGTTAATGGGGACTACGCAGCAGGATGTAAAAGAAATACAGGCAAAAATAACCGTATCTGATAGCACAACTCACTGAATCACCAAGGCAGTGGAAAGAACTGTAGTTTTATTATTTCACCTCAGATCCTGTCAGCGCTCGGTGACCTTCATCCTCTTCATGGCTAAAGTGAAAGGAGTCTCTGTCCCAGAGCGGCGTCTCCGTCTCATCATTGGTTTCCCTTCAGTATAAAAGGTGAACGTCAGCTCACCTGTGTTTCGTACCTGCTGCCGTTAGCGTTAGCTGGATCTGGGAGAGCGTGACACGTCGGACACGGTGAAGCGTTCCTTCAGATTCACGCCGTGTTGAAGGAAACGCTTCGCCTTCCCCCCTCGCACCAAACCTCCTCACCGCAGCTGCTGCAGTTTTTTAGTGAAGCTGAGCCAAACTTTCGAGCGTTTGCTGCGGTCCGCCACGGTCCAGGACCGGAACCAGAAGGACTCTCTTCTTCAGGCTTTGTTGACGTAACAGATGAGGTGACGTTCGGTCGGCGTAGCAGCTCCTGGCAGATCAGAGACACTTTTATCCCTTTTCCACCAAAAAAAGAACTGGTTCGGACCTGGTGCTGGTTCAAAGTTGGTTCAAAGTTGGTTCAACTTGCGAACCTTCTCAGAACCTGTTTGTTTTTCCACTGACTAGAGAGCCCAGCGAACGACGTCAGTACGTCGCCATACGTCCTCGCCTTCCCAGAAACGTGGTAAAAGAACGGTTCTAGTCCAGCAAAGAGTTGGTGCCGCTTTGGAACAAGTTTTCCTGGTCGAGAACCGGTTCTCTGGCTCTCGAAACACGAAGAACTGGTTCGCGAGTAGGCACCGGCTCCTAACCGGCTCTCAAAATGCTTTGGTGGAAAAGGGGCTTGTGATGGACTGGAAACCGGTTCATGATACTCGACCTCATAGCCTGACAGGGGAGGTGTTTATTCACCACCAACAGGGAATTGAAAAACTGAATCAACATTTGTTGGAACAACAAAACATACAAGGAACTCAAATATTTCTCTTCCTCTGTGTGTTCATCTTGGTAATCAGTTTGTGCCACCTGTGTGTTCGCGTCCGCTCTTTATCTTGACGTTGACTTATTGTAGCGTCACACGCCTCTGAAGTGCGCTTCATGCTGTCCTCTTCAGCCTCACGTGGGACACAACCAGCTGTCTTCACGTCCTCATATATAAACGATGGACGATAGTTCCCCATAGGCCGCGGCAACACGGGGAGGTTAACCCTTCCTGCCAGCACATCGGCCTCGAGGCTGTAGGGTTGCACGCTACAAATGAACACGGAAACAAAACGAAAAAACAAAATTTAGCGCCAAGAACACTACAAAAACCAAGGTTTGTTTAACGCAAGAACTGACCATATCATTTATATCCTACACCTGGTGAAATGTTACATGCCTCACACGGCCACAAGAGGTCGCTCATAACATAGAATTTGGTCATTTTAAGCTCTTCAGCTATGGACCAGTGCTGTCGTTCCCCGGTGAGGACGGGCTTTCACGCCGTCTGTCTTCATTCAAGCAGTTTTGATCTTTGTTTCTTCTTCCTGCCGTTAACATCTGGTTAATCGCAGGCGCTGTGATGTGTCGTCCAGATGTTTCCCGCAGCCCTGCTCAGTGTTTTCATATATAGAATATAAGCTAATGAATTTAAGAATATTCATTAGCTGCAGCCTCAAACAACTACAGCAGTAAAATCCTGCTTTTTAAATTAATTAATTACACAAGTAATAATAGTCTAATATATAGTAGTATTACAGTTACAGTACATTAAGTACTTATACTTGAATACTTTTACTCAAGCAACATTTTCAATGCAGTAAAAGTTTAAAAAACACTAAAATGTTGGAAGATAACTTTATTCGTTGATTTTGGGTTGCTGAAAAAATAGTTTTTGTATCTGTTGTGTCGTCACCATTTGTTTCTATTAGACGTATTTAACGGATCAAATTGTTTACTCAGCTCAAAGTTTTTCATATCTTTCTTCTAGCCTTTTCATTTTACTCTCAAAGTGCTGCAGATCAATGTGTTTGACTTTAACCCCCCCCCCCCCAGCATGAGACCTGCATGCTGTAGAAACCGAACCACTGAGCGGATGGATAAACTGTTTGTTTGTCAAGAAATAGTTCCAGCACTCAGCTCCCCTTAAAACCCCTTTGTGTACGGATTAAACAAAGTGTTGGTGCAGAGCCCCCCTCTAAGCTAAGCTACGCTAACTCCCCATCTTTTAAACAGCGACTGTTTTGAAGTCTCTGTATCTCTGTGGGGATTTGAAACCACTTTGCGTTGAGTCTGTCGTCGGTGTTCAGTCTGCAGAAACTCCACTGTTTAACAGACTGACCGCTGCAGGAAGCAGATTATTTCATCAGAGCAGATAAATAACTGGGCAGGAGCATCATTAAAAAACTCATCAGCGAGCACAGAGAGAGAGTGTCTGCGCTCAGAAACTCACTTCAGTTATCAGCCAAACAGATGTGGCTATTGTGCTCAATTAATGAGGGTTTGGGGGGGGAATAATTACAGCGAAATGAGAAGCTTCTGTGTTTTCACTTCTGCTTTTCCATCTATTAAAGTCCAGCTGAGAGAGAAACTCAGCGAACAACTCAAGATATATATGGTCTAAATGACCTTTTCTTTAGCTGCATTGAATTGAGTGCATTACCTGTCTTGATTGATGAATTTAAATGAAATTTGGAGAGAATGTGGTGAAAAACGCACCTCATTTTGTCGAGTTTTTTGGTTTGACAGAGATTCTGGGGGGGGAAATTGCTTTGATTGTAGAATTTTTATTACTTGGTAGATGAGCAACAGAAATTCAGTGTAAGAATGATTTTAATTAACATTTAAATTCATTCTGCTTTAAAACTTATTACTAAATAATGTTCGGGTCGTGCTCCCACGAATGGACAGAAATAAAAGGGAAGATTCTAACCATTGAGCGGTTACCTTGGTTCGAACAGGTTCATGATGCGTCTTTTCCTTTATTTCACTTCTTAACACATATTAGTGTTTTTGCAGAAGGTCATCTTTGCTCATATTGTCTGAGTTTAAAAACGTGGCATCCCACAGACATAACCAAATCCTAAGAACACACGCCAGACGGTTCAGGACCACACACGCTGCGTTTAAGGGTTTCAGAGTGGCGGTTCCGGGCACTCTGGGTCATTACACATGCTCTGAAGAGCAGTTTGTCCATTTGGGCTACTGTAGAAACATGGCAACGTCCATGTAAGAGGAGCGTATGTAGATTTTTCTCATTCTAAGGTTAAAAAAACATAACAGTTCATTATGGAAGGTCTTTATACACCACTGAAAACATAGTTATGGATCTTATTACACACACAAACACACAGTTTTACTGTTTTATTTATTTAAATTTATTTATTTGATGGACCATATTAATTGAATTCACAAATTTTTACAATTTATTTTATTATTCTTTTTTTTAATATTTTTTATTTTATTTTAACTCAAAAAACACACAGTTTTACTGTTTTATTTATTTTTATTTAATGAACTGTATGAAATGAATTGTTCTTTTGTTTTATATTTTAAGCTTTGGCTATATTGTTGTTTGACATTCGTGCCAATAAAGCTGAATTGAATATTATATTGGATTTCTGTCAATAGATCCTCCTAAGTATGACACACTGGACCTTCAAAGTTTATTATGGTTTAATTTATGGGTCAGGTTTACCTGTAGTATTTTATTAAAGTATAATGGTTCACGTGGTAAAGTCCGCATTGAAAACAGTCCTTGTGTTTTGAAAACCTTTTAATGTGACACACTTGCAGGAAGTATTGAGTTTCCCAGAGAGCAGCATGACTTTTGATTCAATTCGATTCAGCTTTGTTGGCATGAATGTAAAGAACAATACTTCCAAAGCCACAAATAAATTACAAAAGAACAATTAATTTCATACATGTCATTGGAAAAAGTAAATAAAACGCTAAGTGTGTTTTTATGTGTTAAAAAATAATAGTAATAAAAAATATATAAAAATAAATATTAAAAATAAATAAGTAAAACAGTAAACGTGTGTATTACTAAATAAAAATAATTAAAAAAACAACTACAAAAACAGCATTAAAATTCAATTAAAAAATATATATATATATATATATATATATATATATATATATATATACAAAGGAATAATTACTAAAAAAAACCAAACAATCAAAACAATAATAATTTGAAATTTTAAAAGTACAATTAATTAATATGTTTATCAGTTTAGCCTGAGTGTCACTGGGTGTCCTCAGTTCGTGACACTTTCTACAAGCAGTTAACCAGAGAAAGTGCCGACTCTGTTGTTGCACTGATGGACAAACAGGTGAAGGCGGAGAACATTCAAATATTAAATTAAGAACCTGTAAAGCTCGTTACCTGCAGGCTGACCGACCTGTTCCTGTATGTTTATGTTATAAACCCCCGTGAGCGGCGTGCATTCTGATCCACAGTCGCTGTATTAAAGTCGGTGGACTGAATAATGTGAACGGCTGCGTGTCAGTCTAACAGGGATTACTGCAGATTTACCTTCACATAGCATTAACTCAGAGAGGGATGATGGAGGGATGATGGATGATGTTTGCTGAAGGATTTAGCGTTTTATTTTCATGTTTTTACTCAGATTATGTCTTCTTTATTTTTACCTGTTGATGGCCGGCTGGTGCTCTGTCTCTCTCTCTCTCTCTCTCTCTCTCTCTCTCGCCTGTAGTCTGAAATCCTTTTCTCTCTGTCACACAGAATTGATGAGGGGTGAAAAAAAATGGAATGATAAATCAATGAAATAAACAAGTTGACGTGTGCAGATTAAATGTCCAGCGGCATTTAGCATCTGTCTCCTCTTCCTGCACAGCAATCAGTCAGAAATCTCCAGCATTCAGTTTTGTGAAACAGATTTGTGACGCTTCAGCGAGTCAGAGCACTGATCACAGCTTTAATAAAAACACACTGACGATATTAAAACAAGTTCTCAAACAGTTTGGTTTTTACTTCTCACCACTAACATTTTGTCTTCAGCATCTGGATCCAGTAAACCCTAATTTGGATAAAGGATTTTGGAGTCTGGAAGTTTGACGCTTTTATCCAAAGCGACTTACATTTGAGGGAGAACACAAGCATCAATACAGCACAAATCTACAAGTGACAATACATTCTAGTAAGAGCAGCAATAAATACTAGTAAGAGCTAATGGCAGAGATGCTCACCAGTCTCTGAACTAGAGTCCAAGTCAGGTCTCAAGTCTCTGAACTAGAGTCCAAGTCAGGTCTCGAAGTCTCTGAGCTAGAGTCCAAGTCAGGTCTCAAGTCTCTGAACTAGAGTCCAAGTCAAGTTTCAAGTCTCTGAGCTAGAGTCCAAGTCAGGTTTCAAGTCTCTGAGCTAGAGTCCAAGTCAGGTTTCAAGTCTCTGAGCTAGAGTCCAAGTCAGGTCTCAAGTCTCTGAACTAGAGTCCAAGTCAAGTTTCAAGTCTCTGAACTAGAGTCCAATTCAAGTCTCAAGTCTCTGAACTAGAGTCCAATTCAAGTCTCAAGTCTCTGAACTAGAGTCTAAGTCAGGTCTCGAGTCTCTGAGCTAGAGTCTAAGTCAGGTCTCAAGTCTCTGAGCTAGAGTCCAAGTCAAGTTTCAAGTCTCTGAGCTAGAGTCCAAGTCAGGTCTCAAGTCTCTGAGCTAGAGTCCAAGTCAGGTCTCAAGTCTCTGAGCTAGAGTCCAAGTCAAGTTTCAAGTCTCTGAGCAAGAGTCCAAGTCAAGTCTCAAGTCTCTGAGCAAGAGTCCAAGTCAAGTCTCAAGTCTCTGAGCTAGAGTCCAAGTCAGGTCTCAAGTCTCTGAGCTAGAGTCCAAGTCAAGTTTCAAGTCTCTGAGCAAGAGTCCAAGTCAAGTCTCAAGTCTCTGAGCAAGAGTCCAAGTCAAGTCTCAAGTCTCTGAGCTAGAGTCCAAGTCAGGTCTCAAGTCTCTGAGCTAGAGTCCAAGTCAAGTTTCAAGTCTCTGAGCAAGAGTCCAAGTCAAGTTTCAAGTCTCTGAGCTAGAGTCCAAGTCAAGTCTCAAGTCTCTGAGCTAGAGTCCAAGTCAAGTTTCAAGTCTCTGAGCAAGAGTCCAAGTCAAGTTTCAAGTCTCTGAGCAAGAGTCCAAGTCAAGTCTCAAGTCTCTGAGCTAGAGTCCAAGTCAAGTCTCAAGTCTCTGAGCAAGAGTCCAAGTCAAGTCTCAAGTCTCTGAGCAAGAGTCCAAGTCAAGTCTCTGACCTAGAGTTAGAGTCCATGTCAGGTTTCTGAGCTAGAGTCCAAGTCAAGTCTCTGAGCATTAGTTAGAGTCCATGTCAAGTTTCTGAGCTAGAGTCCAAGTCAAGTCTGAAGTCTTCGATCTAGAGTCGTAGTTATTACGAATATTGTATCACCTGCTGCATTAAATCCAGGCTGCTCATAAAACTGCCTCACTATAAGGGATTCTGTAACTGTAACCTCACTGTCACTGTGTGTGCGACTTAAGTCGGACTTGAGTCCAACTCGCAAACTTGAGTCTCCATCTTGGGCTAATAGTGCGTATCGCATCGGCATTTGTTGGAGGAGCGTAGTGGCCCAGAGGGAACGTAGGCTTGGATAATGGAGTTAAGATAGATGGTGCAGACCCAGGAGTCTCTCTGTATGCAGCATTAGGGACTTGGATTTGATTGTGGAGGCCCCTCGGAGCCAGTGGAGGACACTGGATAATATAAACGCTGTACTCAAAATTGTCGCCGTTTGCGGACGCTGTTCTGCTGAATTGTCTCCCAGCACATCCACTGCATCTGTGGCTGACTTCTTAGAAAAGAACATCTCTGAGTGTTTCTGTCTATAACAGCTATAACATTACTTTCAACGCTGTCTTGAAAGGGAAGTGCTTTATTTGTGATTGTGCTGATTGTTTGGAAACACAAGTTTTGGTGTTTGTGTCTCTTGAAGCCAGGCAGCGTGTTTGTAAATCCGCCTCCAAACACCGGAGGAGAGAAACCCGTTAATAACCTCGTGTCCTCCTCTGCAGGAGATGTCGTGGATATCTACCAGAGGGAGTTCCTGGCGTTGAGGGAGCGCCTCCACTCGGCTGAGCAGGAGAACCTGCGGCGCTCCAAAGAGCTGAATCTGGTCCTGGAGGAGATCAAGAGGGCCATCGCCGAGAAACAGGCGCTGAGAGACATCAACCGAACCTGGAGCAGCCTCTCCGGTCAGTGTTTCCTGTTCAACCGGGACTCGCCTGGTCCGACCTCATATCACCTGCTGCAGCCAGTCTGCTTTAATCTGACCCTCCAGGATTTTAGGGGCCCTGTTTTTTTGCGATTGTTGCAGCAACTTTTCTAAAACATAGCGATGAAAGTTACGATGTTCTTAGAGATTTTTTTGCATTGAAATTGTGGGAATAAGTGAAAACCGTAAAGGTAAATCTGATAATTTTTAAACTTTAGAATTATAGTTAAATAACTTTCTCAAAATCTTTGAACACAAGGCGGCTTTTTTATGCCCAAATGTTCTTATAAATCACACACACAGTTCAGCGTCATGCAAACAGTGCCTGTCACTGTGTGATACACTACATTAACCTCTAACCTCATATCATGTTAAACAGAACAAGTAAAAACTTTGATTTATGATTTATGTTAATGAAATCAAAAGAAATAGACTCTCAGTCTGGAGGCCCACAGGTCATTGATTTGCTAAAGCTCAGGAGTGTGAAGAGGGATTTCAAATAGACAAATATTTGTCCAGGACATCCTTGTAAAAGAGATTAAAAATCTCAGTGGATTTCTTTCCTGGTAAAATAAAGGTAAAATAAAAAAAATGCTTTGACAGTGCAGACACAGGGAAGTAACTAGTAGAGTGATAGAGAAGTTAATCGAAACACGGGGAAACTGGCAGGACATGTGAGCAATCCAAAAAACATGACAGGTGAATAACCCAAGAAGTCCGACAGAAAGTAAATCCATAAAAGCACGAGAAACACTGGAGAACACCAGGCTGGAACACGTGAAAACAACAATGAACCGGCACAGAGTGAGGGAGCAAACCATTAAATACAACCGGTGAGGGAGCAACTATTAAGACAGGTGACAGGTGAATCCACTAAAGCAATCGCAGACAGCCAACACAGGAAGCAAAGAGAGACGGTGAGGACAAAACTACAAACTAAAACAGGAAGGAAAGCTCACATAAAAAAATAAAACAACACAGATGACTTGCTGACGAAACCTGCCAAAGCAAAGAACACAGACAGTAAAACAAGACCAGGGCCGTGTTTTAGAAAGCAGGCTTAACAAACTCTGAGCTTATCCCTCAGCTCTGGGTTGACTGAGCCTGAGGCGGGAAACTCAGAGCTTATTCTGATCAGCTGTTCTGGAACCGAAAATTCAATCAACTCTGAGTCTGTTGAGCCTGATGGAAGCGCGTGCGACGTGCGTGGGGATGAAAAAATCCATCATCAATGCAGCTGCGATGCTACGATTCACCATGGCAACAGGTAAATAAAGGCAGAGACTCCATTTTAATCGGGTGGAGCTAAAAACATGAATGCGCGCCAACGCGGACCCTGATTGGCTGTCAAACGCAGGAGTGGAGGAAAGATCAAAGCGTTAACATTATTAGGCGACTATACAGCGTTACTCATTCATCATTTACCAGACTGGAATTAACTTAATTAATGAAGTACTGGAATTATCCTACATTAGATTTTAAATAGAAAGCTGTATTTATTGAGCTGTAACCTGACAGGACAAAATGCAGGTGGCAGTCAGCTACCTGATTATGAAAATAGGTTGGACTATTAATTATTTTTTGCAGTGGAAAATGTGTCTATAGGTTAATTTTATTAATGCTGTTAAAACACATTCAGACTATCAGCAGGTAATATTGAAGAACTGTTTGTTTCAGCTGCACCTCAGTCAACTTCACTCAGAAACAGTCACATCATCTCCAACATGATATCTATGAATGTTTTGTATGATAGATTACTGTTCACTGATCAGTTTTATAGGTTAGCAACTGTCCACAGTGTTATACCTAAAGACGGACATATATTTTATTCTGGGCTGAGGATGAATCCACGATGTGCGGAGATCTGTCCATACATAGATGGCACATTGATCACAAAGCGTCATGTTCAAGATCATGTTTGGGAAAAAAACTAACAGCCTATCTAACCGGGATTTTAACGTTTTTAAAGATGTAAATGTGTTCAGATTTGCGCTTTGATATCGACAGAATGAAAGAGGAAATGAAACGGTGTGTCAGACAGCCGCCTCGGGCTCCGCTGGAGGAGTCAGAGAGAAACTGACGGTTTTCCAACTGATCCTGTGAACCTCACCTCCTCAGGAGGAGGTGAGGTTCACCGGAGTTACTGATCTAGAGTTTATCTGATCTCGCTCTGTGAAACTGAAAACCCAGAGTTTCCCTCATCTCAGGGGCCCAGAACACTCGCAAAACTCAAAACTACAAGGAAACATGAAGAACAACAAAATCAGAGAACTAAAACACAGTGCAGAGAACAGCAAACACGAGGGCAGGGAATGAACACAGAAAACAAGTCCCAAACACACCCAACCAACCCAAACCAGTGACACTTTAAAACCAGTAGAAACCTGACGCTGCTACAACGCCGTTTCCCTGAACGGTCCCTCCAGGCTTTTGCCTAAAATGCCTATTTTTGGCGCAGCTTTTCTAAAAAACTGCGATGAAAGTGAAAACTACAAAGGCAGCAAATCTTTACCTTTAGAACTGCAGTTGAATCATTAAACAGTTCCTCCAGGACCGACCCTAAACGCTCCGGGTCCAACCAAAGCGCTTTTTTCTGACGCCAGTGTCTTTTTTCAGTTCATTGCAACGGGAGCGCCGCGTTTTTACGAGCTCATAAAAAACGGCAGCAGCGTGACGAGGCGCTGAGATTTTTTTTTTTTTAAGGTCGCCGAAAGTTGAAAAATGTTCAACTTTGAGGAAAACGCCGCGCTTGTCACTGTGACGTTTTACTCTTCTGTCCAATCACAGTAGAGGAGGGGCGGGACAAATAGGCTACCACACCGTCGCCGAGATGTTTACTCGCACACAGAATCTCATGAACCTGCTTCAGCCTTCTCTTCATACAGAGCGAGGACTCTACTCTGTGTTGACATTTTTACATCCAGTAAAGTCGGTAGAACTACTTGCAACAAATGTATCATAGCAACCAAAGCAGTCGGAAAAAACGCTGCGCCTCAAAAACTAGCGCTCCCTGCTGGGCGTTTTCAGAAGAGCAGGTGGCCTTGTCAGCTGGCTAAAAACGCTCTGGTGGACACGGGGCCTAACCCTGCAGGTTTAAACCAGCTGATTCTGTCCTGCAGCCGAGCGGGATGCAGCGTTGTGTGTCTCAGCGTCTCTCTGACGTCCTGCATGTGTTTCTGACGTTCTCTCTTAAATTGTTTTTCAGACGATTACCTTTATGTTCGACCACGTCACTGCACGTTCTGCGGAACAGCTTCCCGCTTTGTTGAAGAGGACCTGGATCCTGGTTCTTCACGGCCCTTTGCTGTTATTATTATTAGGTAGACGTTGGTATCGCACACGTCTGCTGTTGCTGAGGTGTTTTAAGGGGAAGCGGCGCTGAATTGAATCTGTGTTAATAGTTGCGTTGCGTAACCCCGGAAGGGGCTGTTTCATCTGACCTGTTCTGGTTTGGTTTAACGTGGCCTCGGCTGCTCTCTCTCTCTGCGAGGAGAGCCAGCTGATCCAAACCTTACCTGATCTATCTGGGTCACGTGTAATTCAACCCTCTGGTCTCATCTGCTTTGGGTGTGTTCTCACCCGGTCGACGGTGTTTTGTGTTTCAGAGGAGACCAGGATGAAGCTGTGGAACGTGAGCAGCAGCAAAAACGTCCTGCAGCTTCCCTCCATCTTCCATCACCTTCCTCACCTGCTGAACAGAGAGGACAGCCTGCTGCCCGCCGTGCACCTGGGACAGGGACGCACCGGAGGTAAAAACGAACAAAAACAAAAAGATCATCAAGTTAAATAAACATGAGTCACGTTACCCTTTTTATATTAAAAGCAGGGAGAAAATAAGCAAACACACACACACATACCTTCACTCTCGGGCCTGGGGCTCCTAACAGAATCAGCAACCCAGGCACGATGCACCTTCCCTGGGGAAACGGCTCACTGAGGACCCCCGATGCACTCCACATCCCCTGGAGAGTAAAACAAACAGCTACGACCAACCACGCTTTAGCAAGGTCACAGACTGTGTGTGTGTCAAGTCTAATTTATATATAAAGCATTTGTTTCTGCTTAGTAAACCGTTTCTGCCTGCTGTATACAGACGGCATGCACACAGAAGCAAACATCAGGAAATTCAATTCAATTAGCTTTATTGGCATGACTGTGCAACAATTTTGCCAAAGCATCATACATTCACCATAAGAACAATCAACCCCATACATTTCATTACAGAACTGAAGCGTAAAGTAATCAAAGCATATGTGTGTTTGTGTTAAAAAAGTATTAAAAATGAAATGAATAAATAAAACAGTAAGCGTGTGTGTGTGTTAAAGAATATATTAGAAATAAAATAAATAAATAAAACAGTAAGTGTGTGTGTGTGTGTGTGTGTATGTGTGTTAAAAAAATAAAAATATATTAAAAATAAAATAAATAAATAAAACAGTAAGTGTGTGTGTGTGTGTGTATGTGTGTTAAAAAAATAAAAATATATTAAAAATAAAATAAATAAATAAAACAGTAAGCGTGTGTGTTAACAAATAAAAATATAGATAAAAAATTTAAATAAAATAAATAAATGAAACCGTAATGTGTTTGTGTGTATATATACATTAATAGATAAAAAGTTAAAAAAAAAAAATTGATTAAAAAATAATAATACATTTTTTTTAAAAGAAATCAGTATCAAATGTAAAAACAAAACAATTACTAAAACATCAAACGATCAAAATAATAATAATTTGAAGATCTGTACAATTATTTATCAGTCTGAGGTTTCACTGGTTGTCCTCACTTCATGGCATGAGGAGACATATTTTGCAGCAATTATTTCACATTTGGGCATTTCTCCCAGTATATAGGGGAGTTTCTCTGTGTCTGATATGAATTTGAATTTGGGGTATATTTGGGAAATGTTTGCAAAGTGTTTTTGTCTTGTCGGTAACATGTGAGTTTGTGTGTGTGCAGTCAAATGTATTTATGATCCACTTTGAGTTAAAACAGGTTAGTCGGACAGAAAGACAGAGATAAAAATCAAGAGGAGAAACAGAGCAAGAAATGTAAATATATTTATCTTTGTGTCTGTTTGACAAATCTGATTTATATGTTAAGCTTTGAAGTCAAAACAGGCTCCCTGCAAAGAGGTTTTTTTGAGAATAAAAGAGAGAAAATCAGGTTAAATCAGGACACAGAGGCTTGTAAATGTACAGAAATAAGGCTGGGGGGGGGGGGGGTTGTGGTTGGCTGTTCATGTTTACTTTTTCCCGTCAGCTGCTTTTCACACTTTGACCTCTGGACTCGTCCTCATTTGTCCCGGCTCTGCTGTGTATTTGCTGAATAAACGTGAACAAATGTTTGATTTAATTAATTTGATTCACGAACGAATCAGCACTTAATGTTTATTTTGTTTATTTTGTTGAGGAGAAGAGACTGAAAACAAGATTTTACTTAATTTTCCTCGTGCAGATTTGTTGAAAATGTTCTTTGATCCACAGTTTGGCATCAAGTGTTTGTTCTGACCAGAACGAAAAGTTTAAAAGCACATTTACTTTCACTCAGGAGCGAAAATCAAACTGGAAAGAAATAATGATTTGACATTTATCCTGATAATTATCAATATCGAATCATTTTTTCCTTATGATAAATGATTTGGGCCTCCTCTTCAAAATAGAGCAGAAACAAATGGATTATTTTCATAGTCCATTAATCGATTAGTTGTTTGGTGAATAAACCAGAAAATATTCACATGTAAGAAGCTGGAATCAGAGAATTTGTATTTTTATTTTCTTTCAAAATGACTCAAACCCATTAATCAGTTATCAAAACAGTTGGCGATTAATTTAATAGTTGTCAGCTAATCGACTAACTTATACTAATCGTTGCAGCTGTTCTCCAAAGCCCCTTGAACTACCAGCCGGCTCTGTGTATTTGCTGGACACGCTCCCAGACTTTCGGAGCTGCTCTGTGTTTGCTGGAAACGTCTCACAGTCCTGGAGCCACCAGCCGGCTCCGTGTCATTGGACATCGTAATTAAAAACACTCGTCATCCCCTGACCCACTGAACTATTCAGTCTGTGGCTCCATCTATTTCCTGGGAAAACTATTTGTGTCTGAGTGGGATAATGAACGTGAAGCGCTTGAACTAAACACCTCTCCGCATGTGAGTTTTATTTACCTCCTCTGTGTCACTCTACGTACCAGGTTTTTACAGCGAACCCACCAACATCACAAGCTTTATTAATTATTAACATTTTTCCTGCAAACTCAATTTACCGTGAAGCCTTTTTCTCATTTTAAGCTTGTTTTTAAGCTTTTGTCATGCAGTCACCTTTTTTACACTCAGATTCTTTAGCACGTCACAGGAGGAAGTGAAGAAGCAATACATAGTGAGCTCATGTTGAAACGTGGAACGAAGCACAGGAACACTCAGACTCAGTCTGAACCGGTAGACGAAAGGCAGCACGAAAAGACAAACAATAACCGAAAAGTAAAACTTCTTAACTGGTAGTTTCAGTACTTTTAAACCTGGAACGTGTTTGGCGTCCACAGAAAGAGCTCAGACTGTTACACCAGCTGTCTGACAGCATCATGGGAAGGACTCCCTCTGCCCCCCTTTTGTTTTTAACAGGAAACTGAAGTCTCAATCAAGGACAGTTCTCGTTCTGAAATCTCGTTCTGAAATCTCGTAAGAGGCGAGTTGTTGCAGGAAGACGCCGGGGGAGGAGCCGTTAGCGAGACTTAATTTCCTAACGTTACTCCAACGCAACAACCTCCTCTCCCTCTCTCGTTTCCTCCGGCGTCTTCCTGCAACAACTAGTAAATTGTACTTGTGTACTTGTGTAGCACCTTTCTTCCAACCGCTCAAAGCGCTTTTACGCTGCGCCGTGTAGCCGTGTTTCCTTCGCCGTTTTTTTAATGCGCGTTTTGAAGTATCGCATTAGAAAAGGTTGATGGAAACGGCAAAAATCAGGGAGTAAATCCTCAAAGCGTTTTACTCTCGCTTGAGGTGGTTTTTGTCGAAAAAGGGGAGATGAAAACTCTTCCGAATAAGTTCTGAAACAGCGAACTTGTAACTCACGACTGATCCGATGTTTCTGCTGTTGGCGTCTTGGTGGATATTCCCGTAACATGCGGAGACGTGACTGGCAGCAACTTGCCCCCTTGAAACACATTTCTGAGGACCTGTCTCCATTTTTCTAAGATCAGTGGCCCTCAGGTTCATGCCACTGGTTTTGTTTCTGGTTCTGAACCCAGACGTCTTGTTTATGACAGCCATGAGTAACGACGCTCGCTGTAGCCTGGTTCATTCACTCCAAACCTGCTGATGGAAACGCACATATATCCACAGCCTAAATGATCCAGCGTCCTCCGGTCTGAGAGGCTGCAGTGTTTTCATTTGGGCTGTTTGTTGACTCCTCAGGTTCATTATTGTTCCAGTAAAGTGGATTCATTTCTAAAACGCGCTGCTGAACAGGTTTCCCGTCACTTTTAAGGACGGGGTGCGCTGGTTCAAAGTTATTGTAACGTAACGAGTAACGTGAATATTTACTTTTAATACTCAGTAATATGTAAAGTATTCAATTCAATTTTATTTATATAGCGCCAAATCACAACAACAGTTATCTCACAGCGCTTTTCATAAAGAGCAGGTCTAGACCATACTCTGAAGTTATTTACAGAAGCCCAACAATTCCCACCAAGAGCAGCACTAGGCGACACAGGCAAGGAAAAACTTCCTTTTAAGAGGTAGAAACCTCGAGCAGAACCATGGCTCAGGGTGGGCGGCCATCTGCCTCGACTGGTTGGGGTGAGGGGGAGAGAGAGAGAGAAAGAGAGAGAGAGAGCAGAGGGAGGCAGTCTACACAGTATACACACAGAGGTACAGACAGTAAAGGTAATGTTGCTATAGACTGAATGAAAAATGGTAGAGATATTTATAGTAATGTTAATGATAATAATAATAACAGTAATAATAGCAATAGGACTTGTAATAGCAGTTGCAACTGTAGCAGAGGGCGTCGAGCAGGAACACAGGGGCAGCAGGAGAC
This sequence comes from Lepomis macrochirus, assembly GCA_024633595.2. NCBI lineage: Eukaryota > Metazoa > Chordata > Actinopteri > Centrarchiformes > Centrarchidae > Lepomis > Lepomis macrochirus. The sequence continues at coordinate 31,412,792 of JALXJV020000018.1, forward strand.
TCCCAACCACAGATCCAGACTCCACAGCTCCAGAGCCAGCAACACCCGCAGGAAGCGACAGGAGGGGGAAGCACGCGACCACGGGAGAGGGAAGAAGTCGAGTTAGTAACATGCATTAATGGGATGAGGTTGCACTCAGAGAGAAGAGGAGAGGGGAGCTCAGTGCATCATGGGAAATCCCTCGGCAGTCTAGGCCTATAGCAGCATAACTAAGGGATGGTTCAGGACTCACCTGAGCCAGCCCTAACTATAAGCTTTATCAAAAAGGAAAGTCTTAAATGTAGAGACGGTGTCTGCCTCTCGAACCCAAACTGGAACCTGGTTCCACAGGAGAGGAGCCTGATAGCTGAACGCTCTGGCTCCCATTCTACTTTTGGAGACTCTGGGAACCACAGGTGCATTCTGGGAGCGCAGTGCTCTGTAATATCGTTACTTTTTAAATGAGTAATAAGTAAAAAGGGAAGACATTACAATTTCTGAGTAATTTGCCCAACACTGCAGCTAGATGTACCGTATAAACTGATGAAGACGGAGCGCTGCTTTCTGTGCGCGCACATCTCTGTGATGACGTTACACACCGGCTCTGTCCGAAATCACCCACTACTCACCATATAGTGAGCTCGCCATTTTGTACTGCTGTCCGAATGTATAGTGATAATTATTATACCTTAGATAGTCCACTCAATGTACCCCAGAATGCATTTTGAAAACTAGTGGAACACCGATGGTCACTAACCAAGCCGTATATACCATCATGCAATGCGCTGATCATCAGCTAAACGAGAACTCCTCCTAACAATTCAAATCTCCTCTGTTTTGTGTGTGTGTGTGTGTGTGTGTGTGTGCAGTTTCCATAGTGATGGGCGTTCCCAGTGTGAAGAGGGAGGTCCACTCCTACCTGACCGACACGCTCAGCTCTCTGATGTCAGAGCTCAGCGCCGCCGAGAAAGAGGACTGCGTCATCGTCGTCCTCATCGCAGAGGTCAGTGTGTGTTGATGCGTGTGCTTCCTCGCATGTTTCCCAAAGGTCGGCGGTTTAGCTGATGAAGCCCAGCACGCACACAGTGTTAAGTAAAACAATAATGTGTAAGCTGTGAAATGACATTAGTGTGGCGTTTGAGTGCTGTCATTCATCACACAGCAGCATGTGTGTCTGCAGTAATACTGATGAAGGTCACGGTTTGATGTCGGTAGGACTACTCGCACATGTAACGTGATAAACGGATCGAGCTGATGCCGAAATAACGACATCACGATACCCAGTCGTTTAAAATATGAAGTCATGCTTTGTCAGGTCTGCCAGCAAGATGAAAAGATAACTTCTGAAATGTTTGTTTTCCAAATGGAGTTTGGCTCGATCAGGGCTATGCTATGCTCCCTTCTTTCAAAGTAAAGTACAACTGCAGCTGGAAACAGACACATATGTTCTGAAGTTTCCAGGTGGTTCAACTTCCTCTCTTACTTTTCTCCTGTTGTGTCTGTGTAAAACTCTTACAGCTGCACTCCGTGAGACGAGAACAGCAGGATTACACACAGTCGTGAGTTTTCTCCTCCGACATTTCCGCTTGTTGGCGCAAAATGCATTCCGCACCAGTCAACGCCGACGCAGCGAGAACACATTTGACTGTACTTGGCTTGATGTGGACTTTTGAATCGGAACGGTTCTCTGGCGGCGACTGATGACGGTTCATTTCCATTTATTCATTTAGCTGACGCTTTTATCCAAAGCGACTTACAATTGCTATATATGTCAAAGGTCGCTCGCCTCTGGAGCAACGAGGGGCCAAAGGCATAGTCTTACCCACTGCGCCATGACCACCCCGGTACACAAGAACAAAAGAACACAAGAACGCAGACTGAGAAACCAACAACGAGTCAGCCCGGCTCTAAGCTCAGTCTGACTTCCTGTCTGTGGCTCTCAGCTCCATGCCCATTGGTTCCTCCTACAGACAGAATAAAAGAAGCGTGTGTAGCCGCCGTAACGTCCCCCATTGTTTGTGGACTACTGTTATGAAGCCTCCTGTTTGGCATTTTGGCCTGTCGCCTTCATGGTTTATTGGCATGACCATATTTAGAAGAGTGGGTGGAGCTAGCTAGCTTGGTTAGCAAGGTGTATCTGTAATTCAAGTTAATTGTTATATTAGCGGGGATGCTAATTTTGTAGGGCGACAAACAGGCTTAAAACGTACTTGCTGAAAAATGAGCAGCCGACTCCTGATAAGCTGGTTAAATGTACACAGAGCAGCAGACATGGTAGCCATGGTATCCCTCTTCTTGTAGCCCCGCCCTAAAGCCCCCCCTGCTTCCTGGTCTATGTTCCTCTAAACGGGACCATAATTTACTAAATGAACATCATGCTGTGTTGAAGAAGACTTGAAACTAGCGACTGAGACCATAAACTCATCAGGAAAGTGTTTACTGAGGGAATAAATCAGCTGAGAAGTAGAAACATTTTCTCATAGACTTCTATACAATCACACTTCTTTCTGCAGGAGTCGCCCCCTGCTGGCTGCTGGAGAGGACGCAGCTTTGAGAAAGCAGTCTAAAGTAAAATGGGTTGTGCTCACGTTAGCGGTTTCCAGTTGTTAATCCACGTGGTCTTCTCTTCCTCTGATGGTGCGGACTACCTTTGTGTTGGTTCTTGCAGCCTACAAAGCTCCCACGTCTTTGTGTTTCCTGAGTCGGCGTTAACGAGGTACATTCACTATGTGCTCACTCTTCGGTTGGATTCAAATGTAAAAGTTTCTTCCCGTTTTAACTTTGCCTGCCATATTTGACCTAATTACAAAGAGCTCTTTGCGGTTCGAGCTCCAGCTGAACCTCATGAAGATCTGGCAGCCACATCTGGACCCAAAGCCGGCTCACAGTTGGTCCTTGTCTGTCCTCGATAGACCCGAGAGCGTTGGCATTCAGCCGCACTCTTTGCTCGGACCTGACTCGGCTGGCTGCCACATGTCACCAGTACCGGCTACATCACAATGAAGCCTGCACCACCTTCTCAGTGCCGACCCACGTCTGTGATCCCGCAGTCTGGCACGGGGAGATGACTTCTTAACCAAAGCTCTGATTGCTTTGTTTTGCTTCTCTAACTGGCAGAAACAGCCATCAGTTAGCCATCAGCAGACCTTAAATTATTTCCTGAATTAAACTGCGACGTGGGCATCGAGTCAGATGTGAAAAACTTGACAATGTACAAATTCAGACGATCCACAGTTTTAAACCAACAACTAAATACAGCTAATATTGCTCTAAAGTAAGAAGTAAGGTAAGGACAGAACTCAGTGGAGTGAAACATTAAGTAACATAAACATAAAGTATCATGTATAAAGGAAATTATTTTTAGTTGGTTTAACATTATATTACCATTATTGTGAAAATTTAAAAGCATTAAATGCTTTAAATATATATATATATATACGTCATTGTGTAAGTAAACCAAACCCAGGCCCGTGTGTGTTTACCTGTATGAAATGTACTTTACAAAAAAAAAAGTTTGACTCACATCATATTTGTAAAAAACATATTCAAACTGCTTCACCTGCAGCCCACCTGCCCTTCTCTACAGATCTGTGACGGTGCCTTGCTTTCGCATCACGGAGAAACATCTGCACAGCTTCTTCTCAGAATCAGACCTGGCTTTCTTTCTTGCCAAGCTGGGTTTGACACGTACAGGGAATATTTTGGTGCATAACAATAAACACAGTCGGTAGAAAATATAAGAAAGATAAAGCAAGTGCTGCAGGTCAAGAGTCATAAATATAAAATTGACTAGAAGAAATGAAATAACATGTAATATGGCTGAGGTAATTACAGTTTGTGCATAATTTTTGCATGGGATTTACATTCTCTCATCCAGGACCAAAAGATCTGCTCTGGCATTTTTGGCCCAAAGTGGTCAGACACCCCTCACCAACACGCCATCCTTCCATTTACGGGCTCAGATTAGGGGTGTGACGAAATACTTTGCCCTTGAGACGTAACATTGCACAAGACTGGGGGGTCTGGGGTTCCTCCCACTTAGGTCCAGATTTCCTAAAGGTCTGCGTGAGTAAAATCATGTGCAAACTTGATATCACCAGCAAATTAGCACGTAAGCTGATCTGCTAACGGCGTGCACGCAGAGTGACGTCTTTAAAAAGCGCAAGACAGCACTTGTTGTTCATTTACTACTTTTGCCTTAATGAATATACAATCTGGGGCGTTTCAGTTTTATTGTGCAAAATAATGGGAGGGTAAATACTAGATGCAATGTGATCTACCGAGCCTAAACACGTTTTCATGTGAGCGCAACAGCATCTGTATTTAATACGTTTGAAAGGGAGGTGTGAACCGCCAAGAGTTGCAGAGATGGCTGCTGTTATCGTTATTAGGAGACACAGCCGTAATAAAAGAAGACGTAGAGAAATTAAAAATACTAGATAATATTATTCTATAGCCAATATATAGAAATACAATTATGTTATAATTAAAAAAAAACTATAAAAACTATAACTTTTTAGCCGTTATGAGTGCACCATCTGGGTACTCTCAGTGCATTTTGCTGTACTTCTCAGTGTGAACGCACTTACGTCCTCAAAGTCTAAGCATGGGAGTGCGCAAATTGAGACACAGCGCTAGTGTTGTTGTACTGCTTTACTTCCTGTTTCTTTGCGCCCTGATTGTCCGATGTGTATCACCTGTGCCTCGTTATCTTCACCCCGCCCACCTGTTGACAGAAGTGGTTGCCTGTCAGACGTTGCGTGTTCGTTCTTCATTTCCGTCTCGTGTCTCTTGCTTCTTCTCTTCTGGAGAATACTGTCATATCGGATTTATGGATTACTCACCAGCACGTGCGGGGATCTACCGCGACTTGTTTTTGGTCTGTCACCCTCATCGTCACCCGTAAGTTTCACCTGTTTGTCCAAATTTTTTATTTACCTGCTTCGCTCCTGTGTCTGTATTTGGACCCAAACCCCCTGTTTCCTGTGTCTGAACATTTTTTAAAAGGAGTTTTATATATTTTTCAGCAGAACAGAGACGTGATATTGTTCTTGTTTCAGGGCAGCAGCTAGGATCACAGACCTGTTCATGTGAAATAAAGAGCGTGTTGTGGATCTGCAGGGGGCTCGCTGGGTTTGTGTTGCCCCGCTGAGTTACGTCATATGCTCCTCTGCTCTTTCAGCGTAACATCCTTCAGTCATGTAAAATTCATGGTACACGTCTTTCCACTTTAAAAGCTTTAAAGTGCTTTTGCTGCTCGTTCTCCATCTGCAGAAACAAACCCTGCTGAGACACAGCGGGATGACTTCATTCTTCAGTCCGCAAAGATCTCTGGACATTTAGACCTGGACGTGTCTGCAGTCAGAGTGAGAGAGGAGCTGAGCTTTGAGTTCAGTCTGAATTCATCAGCGAGGAAATTCAAAACTGTCTGTGTGATAAAAACAAAAACCCTGAGGGCCTTGAGGAAAAAAGAAAAAAAAGAGAAAGATATGATTATGACAAATGGAGACACAAATGAAAACAAACTCACAGAGCAACAGAACGAGGAGCGAAGCAGGGGGAAATGAAATGTGTGAAACTGATAGGAGCACACTGTAGAGCCAGAAACACGTTCCTGGTCCAGCTCAGAACTTGTGCTGTGGTTTGTTCGCCCAGAGTATTCAACACCAGCGTCGCCACCTCACCAAACGTCCTAAACTCTCAGGGAGAAAGTCTGGAATAATCTCTCCAACCAGCCCGAGTGGGGAAACGTCCTGAATCTGTGCGGCCCATCAGAATCTGTAAAGGAGCAACGCACTCCTGCAAATTACGACGAGAAATGGCTTTTCGGCTGGCGGTGCTGCCCTGGATACATGTTAAGAATAAACAGCTGACAGATGTAGTTAAATCTGAAACAAAAAGCCTCCAGGCAGCGACCATAAATAAATAAATAAATAATAAACCATAAATGCAGCTGTGGATGTTCAAATAACCTGCAGCTTCACTCTCACCACTGAACGCTGTATCTCTGTTTTCCTTAGAGGCTGTTGTTTAGTTGGTTTTGGAATATTTAAAACAAAGAAATATGTTATCTTTATGGAAGCCCATTTCCGCCAGTAAAATAAAAAATAAAATGAAAACTTAGCCTGGAGAAAAAAATAAAATATCAAATTAAGTCAAAGTTATGAGATACTAAGTCATAATTATGAGATACTAAGTCATAATTATGAGATACTAAGTCAAAATTATGAGATACTAAGTCATAATTATGAGATACTAAGTCAAAATTATGAGATACTAAGTCATAATTATGAGATACTAAGTCAAAATTATGAGATACTAAGTCAAAATTATGAGATACTAAGTCATAATTATGAGATACTAAGTCAAAATTATGAGATACTAAGTCATAATTATGAGATACTAAGTCAAAATTATGAGATAGTAAACACAACAGTCAAAGTAGGAGCTCTTTCAATTCTCATATTCAGTTGACTGACTACTAAGTGTTGTAGTATCAAAAGCAGGATATCACTGACATGTGAAGTGATTTTTGAGACACTACAGCCTTTAATAGTGTAGTTATCCATCCATCCATCTTCATCTGCTTATCCGGGGTCGGGTTGCGGGGGCAGCAGCTCCAGCAGGGGACCCCAAACTTCCCTTTCCCGAGCCACATTAGCCAGCTCTGACTGGGGGATCCCGAGGCGTTCCCAGGCCAGCGTGGAGATATAATCTCTCCACCTTGTCCTGGGTCTTCCCCGAGGCCTCCTCCCAGCTGGACGTGCCTGGAACACCTCCCTAGGGAGGCGTCCAGGAGGCATCTTTACCAGATGCCCAAACCACCTCAACTGTAGTTATTGAATATTAAAAATAGGCCTACCTAATATTAAGTATGCAAAAGTCTTTCTTCCCCCAAACTAAGTGTTGCAGTATAAGCAGCAGTATATCATTAATGTGTAAGGTTATTTTTGGGGCACTACATTGTATAAGTGTGAAGTTATTGAATATCTCTGCAGAATGTGTTTTCATTGTTGCACTTTGTAGACGGTCCCTGAGCACTCGTCTCACAGCCAGCTGCACGTAGAGAACAATGTTATTTGTGCCGCTCGTAGGAAGACTCATTTATGTGAAATTTATGTTCTTGTAGGTTATTGTCTACATAACTACGATAATAAAGAGGCGTCGTTTGTGTTTTAAACATGTTTTGCTTATGAGTTCTGTGTCAAACTGAATATGAGAATTGAAAGAGCTGCTACTTTGACTGTTGTGACTGTTTAGTATCTCATAATTATGACTTAGTATCTCATAATTTTGACTTAGTATCTCATAATTATGACTTAGTATCTCATAATTTTGACTTAGTATCTCATAATTATGACTTAGTATCTCATAATTATGACTTAGTATCTCATAATTTTGACTTAGTATCTCATAATTATGACTTAGTATCTCATAATTTTGACTTAGTATCTCATAATTATGACTTAGTATCTCATAATTTTGACTTAGTATCTCATAATTTTGACTTAATTTGATATTTTATTTTTTTCTCCAGGCTAAGTTTTCTTTTTATTTTTTATTTTACTGGCGGAAATGGGCTTCCATATATCTTCCAGTCCGTCCTCACCATAGAAAAGTCCGTGTAGGTCATTATCATGCTTATTACGACTCATATTTAGGTTTGTTGTTAGGCCGTGACCTCTAGTGGCAGAAGTGCGTAGAAACCTCACATAAAGTGTACCTGCGCCCAAAAGCCAAAAATGGCGTACGCCAAAAAATATTCAGCAAGTTCCCTTTTATAAATAACAATCAACTTGAAATGCGGCGCCTGTGAGGTAGCTGCATGTCCGAGCCGCCAAAGGCCCTCAGCTGCCTGTAAAAGGTGAAGCTCATTAATATTAATCCGTCCTGACCGTAGGAATCTGTTTGGTGGGTAAAAAACGCCCCGGAGCTCTGCCCCTTTATAACCGATCTGCAGGAAGGGGTCTCCCTCTGAGTAGTGACGTCGCTGGCTGGAGGGGGCCACACAGACGGGATGACCCAGGTACTGATCTGGATTCCCCCGTTTGAAAAGAGAGTAAACCAAATGACTTCCTCTGTGTTTAAACATTTATTTATTTACACAAACAGTCGGCTCACTGAAGGAGGCTGCCGACGAGTTAAAGAAATATGACTTGTAGTAATTAACAGAAGCTGTTTTATTTTCCATAACGTGTTTTTACAAGCATCTGTCATCACGCTGCCGCTCAGCGTTCGGCTCGATAAGGCAACGAACACGTGAGAACAATATATGAAATCGTGCGCTGGTATTTGCCCGACTGACTCGCTGAAAACGGCATCAATTTAAATGTAATTTGTCTCCTGTTCACTTTATTTATGAGAATTAATTGCTGCATTCAAGTTTTAATTACAATGATTCCTGATTAAACTGTCCGACATATTTGAGGCGTTGCAGAAACAGAATCTCCGTTTGTGTTTATGATCCCAAATCTGGATCTTTTTGTGGCTGCAAATCATCTTAAATTATGTTTTTTTGCGCACTTCAGGGAAAATCAGTCAAACGGGTTTTTGTTTATTCAGAAAGGCTTTAAGCCTGTGATACTCAGAGGTTAACATTTGGATTTATTTCACACAACAGTAAGCATGTTTATTTCAAACCGTTTCGTCCTTCTGCCATGTGAGTCGCCATTTCTCTTTTCTCCTCTTTATGTGCGTACGCATGGTTCAGAGTTTACACATTCTCCCATCAAGATTGGGTTTTTTTTATAACTTTTGCTTGGGAAGTGGCGTACGGACATATTCAGCCCTGTTGTACGTACGCGTCGTTATAAATGAGACCCAAGTCCATGTAAGGAGGTAATGGTGTGGATGGATGAGTCAAATAAACTCTTGTGTCAAGGACTTCACTCAGGAGTTGGAGTACGGTGTGGGAGGAAGTCAGAGTCAGTGTTTTAAGCGCAGCGGGCTACAGGAAAGTGAAAGCAGCGTAGATGCCACGAGTCTGTTCTGGGTAAATCGGCCACGATGGATTATTTACTTGTGATATTAATCTTGACAGTTTATTAGACTTTGTCTGGGCTCTTTGTGGTGAGCGAGTCCTCAGACCCAACAGCTCGCTCTCAGCTGGGTTCAGCTGGAGCTCATGTGCAGTTAATGGAAACCTCCTTGAAGTTGGAGCTTTTTCCACCAAACTGAAACAATGACCGCCACGCTGTGTGAAACCGATCCACTGCCAAACAAATGTCTCAACCTCGTATCAGGCTCCCAGGAAGTCTGTTTCATGCCCCCGGGAAAGAAATCTTTTTTCTTTGTTCTCCTTGGTGTTAAAATGGTGAAATGAAATGACGTGTCACATCAGTGACTTTTAGAGTTTGTATCAGAGTCTGGAGAAGCTCAGAAAGAGAAGAGCTGTCTGTAAATATTGACAGGAAAGAGCGAGAAGCGTCCTCAGCTCTGAGCTGCGTCTGCTCCTCGTTAACACTGAGCTCTGCGGTAAACTCCACCCAGCTGGCACCTCCAGGACGCCAAAACAAACCACAAACTCTGTGCAGAGACTGACGGGCTGCCGCTCCGCTCGGCTGGTGGAAACATGTGCGCGACCTCGCAGCGACCTTCAGAGCCGCATGATTGGGTCCCAGAGGGAGGCCTTCTGCTCCCTGATTGGCTGAGCGGGAGGCTGAACAGTGATGTCATCGATTGCTCAAGTTGTTTTTGATGTTGTAGTAGGAACAAGTGTGTGTGTGTTTGTGTGTGTGTGTGTGTGTGTGTGTTTGTGCGTGTGCGTGCAGATAAAAACAAAAATATTCAGATGATGTCGTCGAACATGTGTGTGAGAACTATGTGTATGGCTTCAATATGAACAAAGCTCCGTCCGCCACGAGTTTGGCGATGAACGCGGCTGAAATAGAAAGCCTGCGTCGTGTTGTATTTGTTGTCTGTTGCCCAGGAAACAAGCAACAAGTCTGCGCTCGGCAATTTATTACAAAATACATCCTCCAGAAATAATGGTAAAAAAAATAATGGTACCTGATTTATTCCCCCAGTAAACACTTTCCTGATGAGTTATGGTCTCAGTCGCTAGTTTCAAGCCTTTTTCAATACAAAATAATGTTCATTTAGTAAATTATTGTCCCATTTATTTTAAAATAGACCACATAGCAGAGAATGTTTCAGGGCGGGATTATCTATGATTGACAAGTCGTTACCATGGCGACCTGTCAGGCTAGAGCGGACTCGTATCCACGGCGCTGTGTAAATTTAACCAGCGCCGATGAAAAAGCTTATTAGGAGTCGGCTGTTCACTTTCTCTGGTGAGAACATTTAGTTTTAAGCCTGACAAAGTTATCAGCCTGTTAAAATGACTGTTAATGTGAATTACAGATGCAAGTAGCTAAGCAAGCTAGCTAGCTCCGCACACGGCCATTAGCTCCACCATCTCGCCCAAATATGGTCACGTGCGGTGCCGCTGGTTGCAAATACTCAACATGGCATACACACTTTCAACCGCTGACTTACTTATGCTAATTTCGCTGTTTTCAGTCCAAAAACAGCTGTTTTCTTTGTGCATAGAGACCGCCCTTTTTGGTATTGCACAATATCTGCTCTTAGGTTTCGTTTTTCTCATCAAAATGAAGGAGAGAAGAAGAGTTGCTTTGGAACAGACGGACTTTATCACCTCGTAGGATCTACACAGACATCCAATATATCAAACGTTTTGTCTGCTCAGTACGAAGAGAACGAGGCCACTTTCATCTGTTCTCAACTTGTGAGCCTTTGGTCACAGGAATACTGATCAACATCCACTGTTTTTACCAATATTTCAATGTTTTGGAAGCTTTATGTTATTTGGAACTTGGTTGTATGAACAGAAATGGTGTTTTGAAGAAAACCCCCAATAAAAGTGAACATATAAACAGTAAATATGGCCAAAACATGTACTTTCACTTGATATATTTTTTAAAAAGTGTGTCATAACTGTATTAGTTTTATTCAATCAAATGTACAGTTACAGGTGTATTCCAGGTGTATTAGAAAATATTCTGATGTATTATAATGAGTTGAATGATGGTTTTGATGGTGATATTGCTATTGAAATGATTTTTTACCAGGCGATATTGAAAATATCACATTTTCCTTTATTGCATCTCCATTTACTCTTTAATGGAAAAAGAAATAGGTTAATTTACAGTTGATTCATATTCTGACCTATCAAAGGAGACCAGATTTATGCATCTAGGCCTAATGGTTGAGGAGATACTGATTCATTTTGGGTTTGTTATTTTAGGGCGTTTTTTTCCTGGAAAGAGGTATTAGTTTCCAATTGTGGATTCAGAAAAATTGGAAAACACAGAATCTGTCAAAAATGTAAATGTATATCATAAGGCCTTATCCATGGTCTGGTCACCCAATATCTGAATGTAGCATAACTGTAGGACGCTTCATTAGCAGGTCTTAAAAATGTCAAAGAGGAACTGTGAAGGTGACGAACCTAAACAGGCAAAAAATGAGTGCACCACATCAATGAAGATACTGTGCATACGTAACTTGCCGCTCTGCGACACTAGTAGTGTCGGGGGTCTATCACCCCCCCGAGAACAATTCTAGTTAAAACAATGAGACTGCATTAGCTTTAGCTAGGTGCACCTCATAACCTGACAGCCGTACGTGAAGCCCTAGCTGAAGGTGAAACGCTGAAAGCATTAGCTGTGTGTGGAGCGATGAGGAGGCTGTAACCTTCCTCACATGAACACGACACAACAGAAATGTCTGATGTCATCAAGTTCCCACGTGGTTTTCCATCATTTTAATGACGTCACCTCGCTGTGTTCTCCTCTTCTTCTCCATAGACATAATATATCATCCGTTATGCTGATGATACACAACTTTACTTACCTCTGAAACCAGGGGATTCAAAGTCCTCACAGTCCATTTCAAACTTAAAACTTTAAAACTTTCTAAATGATTTTAAGCGTTGGATTGCAACTCCCTGCAATAAATTATAATTATATTTTCCACAGGTTCAACCCTATTATTTTTGTTTACAAGTAAGCAAGTATTAACAAGTATAACGCACACACCCTAACAAGTTCATGCAACGTGTCAATTGCAGTGACGTTGTAATTTAAAAAGATATTTGAAGAATAGAAAGTGAGCCGAAGCCGAGGGGATCCTGACAGGTGACACACCTGTGCTGATCCGACAGCGGGGCGGAGGCGCGTTATCACCGCTGATCGTGTTGCTGCATCGTGTTTCAACGTGCAGAACACCTGCTGATGTCACAGTGACACCTGAGTGTGGGTGTGTGTCTGATACAGTCTCCTCTGTGTGTCTTCAGGCTGACCCGCAGTACGCCACCAGTGTAGCAGACAACCTGAAGCACCTGTAAGTCCAGCTGCATGATGGGATGCCGTTTCTATGGCAATTGACCCGAGAGGGAATTCTTCATTTCCTGTGTGTGTGTGTGTGTGTGTGTGTGTGTTTTCTATCAGTGTTTGTGTGTCTGTTTGTGTGTGTGTGTGTTGTCTGTGTGTCTGTGTGTGTCTGTGTTGTCTATCTGTGTGTGTGTGTCTATCTGTGTGTGTGTGTCTGTGTGTGTGTGTGTTGTCTCTCTGTGTGTGTCTGTGTGTGTGTGAGTGTGTGTGTGTGTGTGTGTTTTCTGTCTGTGTGTGTGTCTGTGTGTTGTCTATCTGTGTGTCTGTGTGTGTGTGTGTGTGTGTGTGTGTGTGTGTGTTGTCTGTCTGTGTGTGTCTGTGTGTGTGTGTGGTCGGCCTGTTCGTGTGTTGTGTTTGATGTCGGCTCGTACACGGCAGCCTTTGATCACAGCTGTGTGAACAGCTGTCTGTGTGTGTGTGTGTGTGTGTGTGTGTGTGTGTGTGTGTGTGCCATTGTTCACAGCATGTAGTCAAAGTTATTTATCACACACACTCTCAGGATAAACTGTGCCAGGAACCTTTTTATAAAAACATTTTTACACTCCTTCCTCCTCCTCTCCTTCTCAGTTTCCTCTCGTCATTGTTTCCTTACACATTTCTTTCCTTCTTTATCTTTCCGTCCTGCTTCTCCTTCATCTCCTGTTTTATCATCATTCTTTCCCCTTCTCTCCTCTTTTCCTTCTCCTTCTTTCCTTGCCACCCCTCTCCTCTCCCTCATTACCTCCTCCTCTCCTTTTCTATCTGTTTAATTCACAGTCTTGAATTACAATCGTTCCTTCGCTGCGTTCTCGTTTCCGTTTTCACCCTGAGAGGCGATCAGATTGTGATCTCAGTGACACGTTTGTTTCTTCAGAGGTGGAAGAAGTACTCACATCTTTTACTTAAGTTAAAGTGTATAAATACTCGTCCTGCATGCAAGTAAAATAATAACTAGTACTTAAAGTACCAAAAGTAAAAGTACTCGTTATGCAGATTATAATTATTGATGCATTCATGTATCAATGGTTAAACATAATTTGATAGTTGATTTAGATTTTGTATTACAAAATAATCTAAATCTGCAAAGTAACTGAGTTATTAAATACATGTAGTAAAAAGAACAATATTTGACCCAAAGGTATATAATGCTGTAGAAGTTTGAAGTTTCATCAAGTACAGTATTTAATTATGTAAATATATTTAGTTTCCTCCTACCTTTAGTTTTAAAGTACTTCCTGTCTCTCCGTCTCAGTTTGCTTTATTAGTTTCACACGTTAAGACTTTGTGTTAGATGTTCTAATATTTAATAAGAAGAGAATAATCGTCTTTGAACAGTAAATGAAACTAACATCGTCTGTGTGTCTCAGTTTCCCGGCAGAGATCCAGTCGGGTCTGTTGGAGGTCGTCTCGCCGTCCGTCCACTTCTACCCGGACTTCTCTCGTCTCCGAGAGTCCTTCGGAGACCCAAAGGAACGAGTCAGGTGATGTGTGTGTGTGTGTAGAGACAAGCTTTTGGTTTATTTAACGCTGCACCAACAGCGTGATTCAGTCTTTATGTTTTCATATCTCAGTGGGGACTTTAACCTGAATGCAAACTAACCGATGGCGATGAGGTCCAGCGGGCGGAGACGCTCTTTAAGGGTTGAAACTCTGTTTCAGGGTTCACGTTGAATCGGGGAAGGTTCAGGGAAGGTGCGAGAGAATGCATTATGTCAATGAGATGTCCCCACAGGGATAATAATAATAACTTTTCAAAAACAAGTTGCAAAGTGTAAATACCCAAAAGCAAGTAAATCCCTACTTTTAAACTAGGCTACATGTTTTCTGCAGATGTAGCCAATTTATTAAGGCCCATTTATATTCCTGCGTATTTATAGCTACGTGCGTAGCAACGTAAATGGGGGAAAAATTGTAAACGTGCGGCTGGTGTAGCCTTTTCAAATGGTACCGAGCAAATGGATCACATTCTGATAGCGAAACGAGTCATTTCGCTCGGGTTGCGACGGTCAAACATATTGATTCACTGTGTTACGGCCGCCGTTTTGGCCGCTAGTAAAAGTTACTTCAAAGCGCAGGGCACTTCCTGTCGGCTTGGAGGCGTTGCGAGGCCACCCAGCCGACCAATCACAGAGCTTACGGCCCTCGTCGCCTCCACGTGTAGTTACATTTTTGAGGAGGTGCACGTCAGGCGACGGCGTAGCCTTTTTGTAGCCCCGTAGCCTACGCCGGCACCTACGCCGCCGATTCGAAGTAGAAATTACACTTAAGAGCAGTAGCCTGTTATTCAGTATTTTTTTAAAAAAGTTGTTGTTACATTGCACGCCGTCCTCTACTGACAAATCCAAACATCACAGGCAGCAGCGGCCGGACTTTCTTTCTGTAAATTTCTCGTTGCTGCTTCAGCAGATGCTTCAATAAATTAAATGTAGAACCGTTGAAAGCTTTTTGCTGACGACAGACAACAATGTTCTTTGCATCTTAGGCTGTTACACAATAATGGCAGCAGCTACTTCCAGCTGTGGAAAGAACGCCTCTCTCCCTTGCCCTACTTTCTTCCTTTAGTGTCTGGCTAACAGCTGACATGAACAACAGAAGGTCCGGTGCTGATCCGCTGCCGCAGCGTCACTTGGATTAGTAACTGTAATAATATTACATTTTAGAAAAGTACTACTAGTTACTGGGAAAAGTAATATTATTACAGATACTGCCCAACACTGTCCGTCACATAGGGTAGTAATGGTGGGATGGTTTGCAGTGAGGTCGTCGGGGGCGTGCCCAGTGTGGGAGTGTGTGAACCTTATGAGGAGACCAGCAGGGTTGGTGATCCCCGATGTGTGAGGGACCCAAGAGACAGAAAGCACCTGTGGGTGGGGGGGGGGGCACCCTGGGATGGAAGAAGTACCGTTGGCGGGAGGTGTGGAGGACGCCAGTTTGCGGGCCATCACTACTAGTTAAGTATACGCTCTGACTGCACAGTGGACAAGTCTGGTAACTGTGTCAAACATGGTCAGTGTGAGCTCGTCTGAGGTAATAAAACAGGATGGTGATGATTAAAATCACTAGTAAACCAACTGCTGCACAGTAAACCAGGACTCGTGGGGACCTCGGGGCCGGTTGGTCGTCCAGCTTTGTGCCCGTTGAATAAGAAAATAAGTTTCACTTTGAATCTCTGACTTTAAAAAACTGCGTTTTATCATAAATAAAGCTCTTAGCTGCAGGGTTGTGTGTGATTTATCAGCTCCAGACACCAGAGAAAGTCGGGTCAAGGTGTGTGTTTCTGTGTGTTAAACAGCTCCCCGGGCGTCTGTCAGCCTGTCATGGCTAATTCATGAGGCTCTGAACCACACTGAGCGCGTTAACGAGACACGCACCTTTAAATTGGTCCTCTCGCCTTCGCGTCTCCTCGGCAGTTATTCTAAAAGGAAACACACCTTCTTTCTTCCTTCGCGGGTCGTCGAGCGGCAGATCGAGATGACATCACTTTAGTTAATAAACTGTTGTTGTGCCCCTTTTGGCCCTGTTACCGTGGTAACACAGGAGGAGGAGGACGGGAGAAACAGGAAGTTAAGGAAGATTAAAGGCCTGGTTCAATAAAACGCTTGCAGACAGTTGTGAGACAAGAATCGATGGCACAAATAACTCTTTTGATTAACATGTGCGGACATTGTGCCGTTAGCGATCGAGCCGAGCTAACAAGCTTTATTTTCCCTCTTAAGTAACTTTTTATTAAACAAAATTATGTGTAGCTGTGTTCAGTATTTAACGGGGAAAGTAAAGGAAGGCTCCCAGCTGCTAAGCTAACGACAGCGTCCTCATCAGAAACACGTTCATACAGGTCGTTTGTGTAGGATGTTATTACGACACATGTTAACGGTTGTGGCACTGACCTCCAGTGGCCGTACGGCGGTAGCAGAATTCAGGTGAAGTATTTTTAGTAGCGAGAAAGTGCGCGTAAAGACGCACGATGGGTAGAAGGATGGGTCAAACCACGGACTCTCATTCAAGACAACAGTTTTTGAGTCCCGTGTGAAACCAAATAAACGTTATTTAGAGTTTTAACTTAAATAATGTGACATATATAATTTACTTACTTTAAACCAACCAACCTAAAACAAAGTAGTTTTTGTTGCCTAAACTCAACCTAAAATCCTTTTCTGCACAAACCACCTCCTCCTCCTCCTCCTCCTCCCCCTCCTCCTCCTCCTCTGTCTGGTTACTGCCGAGTTATTTTCATCCACCTGCTCTGGAGAAACAGAAACTATCTCTGGAGTCTTCCTGCAGAGAGTCTGGAGGTTTTGTAGACGTCTGAGCCTGTTGGTGGAATAAAGACGGAGAGTCAGGACCCTGTGCTTCATAATGTATGAAGGAAGGACTGAACAGGTAGAAAGACTGTCAGATCTCAGCAGAGGAAGAGGAGGAAGACGTGAGAGGTGGAAAGATTTCTCTTCATCATGATCCAACTTTTGTAAACAGGAATCTGCTTGTTGTGTTCGTCTTCTTGCCTTTGTGTAGTCGCACTTTTGACCCAGATAGTCCCCAAATCAGTTTTTAGATTGGCTTGCGTCCCTCCAGAGAGCCTTTAAGTTTGAGTTCTTTCCTGTAAAAAGCAGCTTGTGGGGACATGAAACTTCCTGCAGAGAGATAATCCATTCACGGCCAAAGGATCTTTACCCCGGAACCTTTGGAGGAACTGAGTTTCCACCGGAGGGACCAGGGTCTAAATGCAGTTCTAAGGTCTTAAATTTACCCCCAAAAAGTCTCTGATTGGGGGGTAGTACTTTCTGAAAGTACTGGTACTTTTGTGGGCGGGGCTTGCCTTGCAGTGAATTGCAGTGAATGGGCGAGTAGAGGCTGCTGGCTTTAACTGGAGAATGTCGGGTGTTTTCCTACGACTGCTCCTCTCTTTTCTAGCGTTGTTTGCAAACCAATAAATCACAACCAACAGTCAGAGAGCCGCACGAGTCTCGCCGATGTTGGCATTAAAAGTGTTGCCTAGAAACAGCAGCCAGCGTGCAGCGGTGTGTTTACAGCGAACAGCTGATGAAGTTAAGCTAAAAGTCCAGAGTTGTTGTTTTCATCTGTCAGGAGGTTTTTCCACAGAGCTGAAGTCGGTCTCCTCCTCTCCAACACAAGAGGAACAGCTGATTACAGTAGGTAATAAAGCTCATTTAACATCACCTTCCTCCGAAGCTCCGGCGACACAGAAGCGATGCTGCAGCTGATCTGCAGCTCTTATCTGCTGGAAATGTTCCTTCCAGACTGTCCCGATTTTATGTTGCTTTCTCTGTGCTGGAGTTATTTTAAGAACGTGATGGTTTGTTACCCACACGAGTCTCGCCGACGTCTGCATTAAATGTAGGCTATAGCTGGGAAACAGCAGCCAGCGTGCAAAAAATGACCAAATTCACTTTAGTCTTTTCAAACATCCGCCGGACTCATCCTGCACTTCTGAGGTTGATATTGATGTTAGAGTAAAATCAATAATTATATGTTGCCTAATCTTCTGTTATCAACTTAAACACATGATAAGAACAGATATTTTAATGAGGATCCTTAAATTTGTCTCATCTTTACAGTGTAAATATAAACCTGTCAAACTGTTTCTAAATTATCAGCCGACATATGCAAAGATACACATGACCTATGTCACTGATCAGGCTGCTTTTCTACCTACAGATATATTTACAGATATATTGATCGCGCTTCTCTACTAATCTCAAATCTCAGAGGTCAAGGATTCTTTACTGCCTCTGCTCGGGACGGTAATGTCAATAATGTTTGACAAAAATAGGGTTGACTGTGGTAGATTATTTCTCTGCAGCTGTCTTAAGCTTCTACAAATCAATTTTTATAGAAACAGAAACCAAAGGCTGCCTGGAAGGAGGAAAATCAATCTAATAACTAATTTACACCTTCAGAAAAGATTTGTAGTAAGTGAGTTTAAAAATGTAAAGCTTGTCTGCTCCTTAAAGAAGCATCAGTTAACAGCAGACTGACAGATGTCAGCGGTGATTCATCCTTTTTAACACTGTTTGTATGCAAACTGGAGCGTCCATCCATCACGCCGAGCGTCTCGCTCTCCGAGGAGAACCCAGTTAAAAGCTTCCTCTCTGGACTCTGGCGTTCTCTCAGATGCAGGTGGAGGACGGCGAAATGGGCCTCGCAGTCGTGGCCTCGCATATTAAACGCTGGTAGTTCGGTCCACCTCCCGGGGCTACTCATGAAATCTGACCTTTTGTGTTTAGTCCTCAACAGGAAGAGGAAATGAGTAGCAGGATGTTGTTATTAACTTTTACCTGCTCCAGGAAACTCTGCACTTGTTGTGTAATTCAGTATGTTTCAGCTGCCCGGTATAAACATCTACAAATTAATCTCTTATCATTTGTTGTAGTTGCAGCGGCTCCAGACCGCGAGGATATCTGCACCAGCAGCAAATTTTAAAACTTTAACATATGATATAAACAATTAGTTTTTTCCAACTGCTTACACACGTTTTAAAAACTTTTTTCACAACTCTACACACAATTCCCAAAACAGCTCACGCAAAAGGCAAAATGCCTTTATATGTCCTTCAAAATGAAACACTGCATTCAAAATGCCGTAACCGCATCCCAAAATGAAGCATTGGCATCATATGGCAAACACTTGTAATAGTAATAAAAGTATTCATAATAGTAAATTATTGGCTATATCATTTACACACTGTTGTTCTGAATCTAAAGCTCGTTTGTCTTTTCTTTCTTATATGTACATTTCCATTCAATGTTCTAGAGTGAAAGTAATTTGATGAGAGGTTCTGAAAAGTACCCTGTGATCACCCTGTGAACACCAATGTAATGAAACAGAAAATATTTATTTGGCAAAACAGTTATTATTGACCTTTGAACCTCCAGTTAAATCATGAACACAAGGCGTTCCTTTGGTTACAGGCATCATTCACGTCTTCGAGCATGCCGTGAGAACTAGACAAAATATAAAAAATACACATCATAAAATGAGTCTAGTGCAATGTCTAGTGAGCATTCTCAGAGAATATTCATTAAAAAAATATCTCACAAGCACAAAAAATAACTTGCATCCATCCTTCGCTGGCTATCAGCTGTTAAACTGACAGATAATTAGCTTGCTGGACATTCACTGAAACACGTACAATGCTTTCACGTTGCTATCATGTGAACTTGGCTAGTATATTAGCTGTAGTTTGCCGATCCAATAGCAGGTCAATTGTCTGGTGCATGATGCTAGCTATCAAGCGTAGCGTTAGCTAACGCTACCTTTACGCAATAGGTCGCCATACATTTGAACAAAATGTTGTACAAAACAATGCTATGCAACAAAATAAGTTTTCTTACCAAAAAAGGTAAGGAAACTTTCGCAGGCACTCAACACTGAATGAAGACAGACTGACAATAAACAATTGGGAGACAAACACTGATATACACTAGTTAACGGGATGATTAAACTCAAAAGAAATGTATAAATACAATCAAACAAAGACACAGAGAGGAAGTAAAGTCCAGATAAGCGAGAAGAGGAAGACAATTTCAAATTAAAACAGGATACTAACAGAAAATAAAACAAAAGCATGACCAGAATGGCATCATAAAAAACCAGAAACACACAGAAATACATCAAATAAAACACAACAGCACACTTGTCGATTGGCGACTTGTCGATTCTCCTAGCGAGTCACCCTTTTTAGGGTTCCTGTGGCTCCAGGTACCAGCGGCAGTGCTGTGTATGAAATTAGCAGCCTGTCCTTTCTACAACCTATATTTAGGTTTTTTGTTAGGCTGCGACTTCTAGCGGCAGAAGAAGTCAGATGACGTAGTAAAAGAGAGACAAAGTCTGTGTAAGGAGGTTTTAGGGTGGACAGATGAGTCAAGTAAACTCAGGACTTTCACTCAAGAGACCGAGGTTTGAGTCTCGAGTGGAAGAAAGTCAAAGGTGACATGTTTTGTAGTTGACTTATGCAATGTACTTAATTTAACCCAAACCACCATCTTTTCCTAAAGCTAACCAAGTAGTTTTGTTGGCTAAACCTAACGAAAGTAAGATCAGTACACAGCATCTACCTCGTTAAATTTAAGCGGTGTACGTAAGTGTACATAAGACATTTAAACCAAATTATGTTATGATCTCCAGCAAGGCTCGTTACCAAAGAGGTCTAACATAATCGAAGAGTCAAGGAGTTGCAAACAAAACATTACGATTATTAAGTCCCGAAATCAACCCCAAACATTCAAAACAAGTTTAATGAGCTGGCCAAAATTAAGAAAATAAAGGGAAGCCCTCCAGAACAGCCCAGAAAGGGGTGTAGGATCTTCCTTCTACCCTAAACCATCCTTAAACTGAACCTAACCAAACTGAAATAAAGCCACAAAAACAGAACTACTGCACCCTTCAGAACATAAAGAAACAGTCAAGAAAGTCCAAATAATCCAAAAATTAGTCCAAACTAAGTCAATAATAATCCAATACAGCTAAGGAAACGTGCACAGACACTGAACAAAGACGAACCAGACTGTAAACAATGGGGAGACAAAGACTTATATACAACAGGTGAATATAAAGAACATAAAGAAACAGTCAAGAAACAAAAATCTACAGCAGTCACAAACTGCTGGACCCATGGCTGGCAGGTGGACTATGTGACTTACAGAACATACTTAAGCTGATGATACACGCAGCAACTTTTTGAGCAATGTTGCCGGGCAATCTTGCTGGTGGCAAGTCCGACTATGTTTTGGACGGATAGCAGCGGGGCCGGGTGGATTACGGCAGTAATCTTTACTCATTACCATTGATGGCAACTTTGCCCAACAACATTGCTCTAAAAGTTGCTGCGTGTATCATCAACTTTAAGGTCCAGTACACATGTCGCTCGCCAAAGCTCAGACCTGTCCTTTGGGACAAAGGACAATTGGCCTGTTTTGTTGTTTAGGACTGAAGACGTGTTGGAAATTAGCACGAATTTGGTGAGTTGATTTGAAAAGATTGAAGTGGCTCCACGACGGTAGACTTTATTGGCAGCACGACATGAAAAGATCATTTTTAAAGAGCGCAGAGAACTGAGGGGTCGCACCGCGTTTCTTGTTGTGGTTGAGATTCGGCTTTCAGCACTGCGTTAAATCGGCCCGTCGATCGCTGTGGAAGAGAGAGAGAGTAAAGGCTGCTTCTGTGTTAACTTTACTGTTTTCCTATAAAAATTTCTTTTCCCCAGGATTGCTTTTAGGCCTCAGCGGGATTATAAAAAGGCTATTGACTCCCAGTAGTAAAAAACGCTTTAAACTGTGGTTAAACTGCTGTGTGGGGAGATGAGCGGAGGCTGGTGAAGGAGTGGGGCTACATTTATTTATGGTACAATAAAGCGAAAGAGACGACGGCGGGGGGGGGGGTTCTTGTCTGGAGGGCTGAAGGAGTCAGACGCCTTGTGTTCATCACATGCTACAAAGGCCATTTTCTTCTTCTTTCCCTGTTTTAAGGGTCAAACATCATGTCGGGAGGTTAATTTCATATGAGCAACATGTAAGCGTTAAGTCTATAAACAGCACAGAAGCTGCTGCTGTAGGTTTGAAATAACACTTTAACTTTATTTATCTCCGTAGGGCAACAGGTTCTGCAGCAAGACAGAGATGCAGGACAGACATGGAGACAAGACTATAAAATACTGAGGATTTCAGTTACAAAGTCAACATGACGACAATTCTTAAAGCAACACGGATATGTAAATAAGCCTACAATTCAACTGCCAAATGTAAAAACATAAAGACATAGTCAGCAGTGTCCGTCATCAACAACAAAAGGGATAGAATTATTGTGACTTTCACCATTTTGGAAAGAGCAGTACTACAATTGCACGTGCAATATTTTAGAATGCACACGCAATTTAGTGCTCTTTATTCGGGGCTTAGTAAATCCAGCCCATACAGCGCTACGGTTTACAGAGTCTAAAAGGTGAAGCGTACTAGAGGCAGCGTCTACAAAATTAGAAAGCAGACCAGTCCCCTTCACCAACGCAAGATTAGCCAAGATCTTCCAACACAGAACTAATTCGTGTAACAGATATAAACTCACCTGCTGACTAAATGCGCATGTTCTGCACGTGTCTACGATATTTGACACAGTTAGCAGATTAGGTGCAGATTAAACCTGGACCCCCTTTACCGTCCTCTTCTGGATTTATTCAATTTCAACAGTCTCCAAAGCTGCAAATCGAGTTATTGCATTTCCCACCTTGCTTGCAAGAAGCCTCGTTCTCCTTAAATGGACACATTCTTCCCCACCCATCCATAATATATGGATTCGGGAGGTTCTGCTGTGCATCAGGCTCGAGAGGATCAGGTTTCCTAGAGGCATTCCACAAAACATGGCAACCCTTGTTGATACCCTGAATATCAAGGAAGGAACCACAGAGCTTACACCCCCCTCAATGAGGACCATAGAAACAGTAAAGAAACAACAATTAAACAGTAAAAAATGATCGTCTATGAAATCATCCATGTCATAGTTTTGCAAGGAATGTTAAAATCAAGGGCAGCTGGACTTAACTGAAGATACTTCTTCGGTTCTGACTGGCAGGCAGCGAATTACAGACATTTAACCTCTATGGGGTCGTTGTTAGTGGCGGTCTGGCCAACTGGAGTACCGGGACAAATCCCGGCGGGCCGGCCAACCTCAGGGCCGGTGGGCTGCCTTCCTTAGCCTATACTTCTTTACTACATATAAAGTTAGCAGAAGGTTGAGCGACACGGGACACTGACAGCTGGAAAACGAGCTACAACAGAACATGAAAAAGCAGAACTTAACTGAAATGTAAAAAAGTACCCGGCTCGTTCTGTAGCACAGACAGACAGACAGACAGAATAAGGTTTGAGTAAAAGAGTCTTCAGCTGCTGTTTAAAGTCGTCCACAGTCCGTTTTTTGTTGTTTGGAGGGTTGGATGCATATGTAATTCCCTATCTCCAGTTTAATGATGGGAAGGTAGCAGGACTGCGTGTTCTGATGTCCAGCTCCGAGCAGAAACACCTGAGTTTCCCGCAGCCTCACTCAGCTGCTGCTGTAAATATTGAACAGCGTGTGTTTGCTCTGTTGTCGAGCCGCTCTGCTGTTTACTGAACCTCGTCTGTTCACACACTGATCCAATTCACCGCCGACTGCTTTGTGCAGTTTCTTTTCTTTTCAGAACTGCCGGGGATCGATGGAAACGTGTGGTGATAAAACTTTAATCCTTCAAACCTTCATGAAAGAAACAGCAGATATTTTATCTGACTGCTACGGTGCACGTGTAGCTGCAGAAACAGTGCTCAGTGCATTCAGAAACAGTTGTTTCCACATGATGCTGATGTTCCCGCTCTGGATGCAAATACACTCTGTGACGCATTGAAATGATCCAGACTAGAAAAGAAGAGCTGCTGGCGATCAAGAGTCAACGCTGCTGCCGAACAAACAGCTTTCAGTGTCCAAAATCTAATTACTTAGGTCATTAACTGCATCCAGCAGCTGTTTAACGTGGCGTTTGTTCCTGTTCATGATGGTAGTTATGCAACTTCTATGCTTCAGTGTGGTTATATTAGAATATTATAACAGTATTTTAACCAAATATCTATCGCTTTCCATCAGAGTCAGAGAAATTACAGAGTTAAAGTACCAAACAGATCATGAGGACGTTTATATCCTCGTATTTAAACCATTTCCCAAAACACAGTTTTTATTCTCCGACATTTCCAAACAACATCAGATGGGCTTTATTTTCCACCTGCAGGGTAATAAAGTCCGACATCTGATTTTTTAGGAGGAGTTTAATATTCTTAAATGTCTTTAAATCAATCATTGCTGAAGAGTCTCGTCTCTCTGCTGCTCAGAGTCTGCAGGACGGCTCTGGAAGGGTTTGAACAGGGAGGCCTTCAAGGATTTCAGGATTTTACTGCCTCCAAGTTGTGATGTGTTGTTGTTGTTTTTTTGTCAGAATAAGAAATTATGGCAGTTTGTGTTATTTAGCTCATGAGAGGCTGTGTGTTTGCTGTGTTTCGCATTACAGCTCGTGAACTCAGACCTCCCCTTGTAAACTCAGTTAACTCAAATTGTTTATCTGCTGTACCGATCACACAAACACACACCCACACACACACACACACACACACACACACACACACACTCGACAACAGTGTGTGTAGCTGTGTACAGCAGCAGAAATACAGTATATGTGTGTGTGTGATCTCATGGCTCATTGAATCTTTTGTCCCTGGCGGCATTTTTCTGATTATCCACTGAGCAGCCTGTTATTATAAATTACTGTGTGTTTGTGTATTGTGTGTTTGTGTGTGTGTGTATTGTGTATCTTCACAGGAAGGCAAACTGTTCATGTTGATAACCTTGTCCCCTCCTCCTCCTCCTCAGGTGGAGGACGAAGCAGAACCTGGACTACTGTTTCCTGATGATGTATGCTCAGACTAAAGGAACTTACTATGTCCAGGTAGGAGAGTCAGCTTGACCGTCCAACATCCTCTCTCCCAACTCGTCACATATGGACCTTTAGTCGAGACCCCTTGGCGTCGCTTTTTAACGCCCTTGGTACGCATTAGCGTTGTTTTTCAACGTTTGGGGCTCCGCAGTCAAGCGGACTTTCAAAATGAAAGTATGTTGTGAACATAAACTGTTTATAGGAAGCGGACGTAGTCATGGTGACGTCGCCCGTTGGTTTGTGTGCCGATAGGGCGCCGCCGAGTTTTTGCAACCAGCGGCACTGGACGTGACCATATTTGGATGAGACGGTGGAGCTAACAGCCGTGTGCGGAGCTAGCTAGCTTGCTTAGCTAGGTGCATTCACATTGTCATTTTAACAGGCTGATAATTTTGTCTATCAGTCTTAAAACTGAATGTCCTCACCAGAGAAAGTGACCAGCCGACTCCTAATAAGCTGATTGACAGGTCGCCATGACCTGTCAATCAGCTTGTAGCCCCGACCTAAAGCCTCCCCTGCTTCCTGGTCTCTGTTCCTCTAAATGGGACCATAATTTACTAAATGAACATCATGCTGTGTTGAAGAAGACTGATAAACTCATCAGGAAAGTGTTTACTGAGGGAATAAATCAGCTGAGAAGTAGAAACATTTTCTCATAGACTTCTATACAATCACACTTCTTTCTGCAGCCGGTGGAGTCGCCCCCTGCTGGCTGTTTGATAGAGTTGCCACCAGTCCGTTAAAATATGGAATCGTCCTGAATTTGAGAACTAAACAGCGCGCCCCGTTTTGAATCAATTCAGTTATTTCTGAGTTGAATTTCATGCAGCAAACCAAGCAAATCATCCCACCCATATTCTGTGAATACGTCTCCTTTTCTGCCCCTGACTGGGTAAAATTGCCATTGTTGGTTTTATTAATAGTGTCAGGTTCAGGGCCAGTAGGAGTCAGATAGAGTTGGCAGGGAGCAGAGTTAAAATGAAGGTCGAGAAACCCTCTGCGTCCCCTCTGAAACGAAAGCAGATGCAAAAGTACCGACGACAACGGGAGCGGGAGAAATCAGACAGGCTACTTTATGAGTATCGAGTCCAACGTCACTGTTTGTCGGCCAGTGTTCTGTGTGTTGCACGTCGGCCTGTCAGACGTGTGACAGCGTGCCGAGGCAGCGTAATAACGTACGTACTAATTCTCTGATTGATTAATACGGATTTCACATGCTGGCTATTAGTTAAGAAGTACTGTGACAATGTAAATGAATCACATGCCTAGGTTATGGTGTGTTTTGTTTCTAAGGTTGAGGTGTACAGTCAGACACATCAGCATTCATTTGATAAGAGATAGATATAGACTATCTAATGCACATTTAATTATCCAAATATAGTGACTATGTGAAGAATATAAACTATGTGTTAGGCTTAACCAATCTATAGAATTACATGATTCAGTACTGTAAAGATAAAAATAGGCTGAATAAAAAGTGAAAACATAAAAACATAAATATATTTACTGACCAATTCAGAAGGGAGAGGACATGCTTCAGTGTGTAATATGTGGGGATTTAAAATGAATAATTTGGACAGGTGTCTCCAAGCAATACATTCGCTGTATCTGGAAAAGTCCAAAAAAAAAAATCTTTGCCAAGAAGAAGAAAGATGTTTTGATTCAACATAGCAAAACACGCTGGTGTGAATCTGGCTTTCCGACTCTAACGAGAAAAACTAATTCGGAAACAGACTAAATCTCAGAATGGCGCTTTCAAAACTTCAACCAGCCACAAACTTCTCAAGAAATTTAAAAAAAACAGAGAGTGAGTAGAGAAGGGGGTGAGACACAGAAAGGAGAATGGGTCATTGTTGTTTTTGTTTACTTTAAAATGTATTTTATCTGCATGGTTTGTTTTGCCCTTCATCCATAGCTTGTAAATGTAGATGTATTTTTGTAAATTTGGGCAGGTTTCTCTTTTGGGTCTTGAGCTGAAAGAGTTTGGGAACCAGCGCTTTAGTCTGCCGATCTAAAGAATCAAAATGGTTTGTCATTAATATGAAATCAAGTTAAAATATCCAATAGTGGTTTTAATATCCATACCTGTTGAGATAAACAGTTTGATAGCAGCCTACATCCTGACGTAGAGGGTTTTGTGTGAAAGCAATTAAAAGCCTGTCCCAAATACAGGCAGGTGAGTTCAGTGCTTGAAGGGAATAAAAGTCTGGGCTATTTATTCATGTTTTACTGTAGAAACAGCAGTAATGGTAACATGAGTGTAATCCTCTTCACTTCATTAGAAATCTCTGAATATTTTCGAGCACATGACCTCAGAGCCAGCTACGACCTGAATAGGACACGATCCTCTTCACACACAAATAAATAATAATAAATAAAATAAACCAGTGGTGTAAAACTTCAGTAGAGTTTCACTCAGCTGATGTCACCGTTAGTATTTAATAAATCAGGACGGCCATAAAACTAAAAAGTGCCTCTGATGTGATGCTGCTGCTGTGTGGAGCTGATGAAACTGTTGCATTGTGGGTGGACTGACGTGGACGTTAATGGAGCTGTCTCTGGGGCTTCATCACACAGTCTTTGTTCCCTTTAAAGATGAAGAAGAAGAAGAGTTTTGCATCATCAAACTCAGAGCAGGTGGTGAAGGGAATTAAACTGGGTTCACCTGTAGAAGGTTCATAAAGATTTTCTTCTCCTTCATACCTGAAAATCTACTTAGAGAGAGAAAGAGAGAGAGAGAGAGAGAGAGAGTATGACACAGAATGGATTAAGCAGCAAAAACATCAGCATAGGAACAACAACAACAACAACAACAACAAATGAGCTGAATATCATTTTAATAAATGACCCCAAACAGGCCTTTTCTCCATTGAGACCAAAATAAAGGTTTTTACTTTCATGTTTTCACATACACGTCATTCAGCCTGATAATCAAAAAAATTATACGAAAAATGTTAAATTTTTATTAAAATTCACATTACAAACAACCAGCTACAGTGACGTTATCTTTATTACTTAATTACAATAATTTTCAGTGTTTGATGAGTGAAGTAAACTCTTTAACTCAGGAAACCGAGGTTCAAGTCCGTGTGAAAGAAAGTCAAAGGTGACGTGTTTTAAGTTAAATAACATTTTGTTGATGACTTGCGTCACATGACTTGCGTAACGTACTTATTTAAACCCAAACCGCCATCTTTTCTAAACCTAACCGAGTGGTTTTGATGCCTAAACTTAACCAAAGTACCACCGAAGTTCCGGTTCGCCTGGACTTGTACTTTCCAACGTTCGTCTGACGTACTGTACAATTGTGTGGTACCTGAGTATTTCCATTTAATCATACATCTCAGAGGGAAATATTGCTCTTTTAACTTGACTACAATTGGAGTTTTTCTTCTCTCCTTCCATTTTAATCATTTATCTTCAATGTACAGTATCTCACATCTGTAAATATCTGATTCTATCTTTTAATGTGACAACACTGAATAAATGACACTTTGCTCCAGTGTAAAGTAGTGAGTGAACAGCTTGTATAACAGTGTAAATCTGCTGTCCCCTCAAAATAACACATCACAGCCATTAATGTCCAAACCGCTGGCAACAAAAGTCGGTACACCTCTAAGTGAAAATCTCCAAATTGGGCCCAGTTGACCCATCGCTAAGCCACGCCCCCCCTTAGTTACTGTTGCCAAATCTGCCAAACTGTCGACTTTTATCACGGCACTGCCACCGTCTATTACTGCACTCCCCGGAGAAATATTGTGTAATTTGTTAGAAAAAGCGATCTCAGAAAGAAGCAGACAGTTTTGCAGCATCATGCATTTGAAGGTTGTATTCAGGCTCAAACTGCCCGGCATCCTGTACGCAGGGTAAGCGGTTGATGATGGATGGATGAATGGATTCATGGCTAACACTGACGTGAAAAAAATAAAGCTAAAGCCTACTGATTAAAGCGTAAAAGTGAACCACCGATTACGGTATTATTGACTATTGAGAAAGCTTAGTGAAAAGTCAGTTAGCCATTTTCTCTCCCAGGTATCATGTGACTCGTTAGTGTTAAGCTGATGATACACAGAGCAACTTTTAGAGCAACGTTGTTGGGCAATATTATGTTCAATGGTTATGAGTAAAGATTACCACCGTAATAAAGTGCATGTGCTGTGCTTCATATCCAGAGGTTGTCTTTGGGAAATAGACGTATGAGTGCTGCCAGCATTACTGCAGAGGGGTGGGGGGGTCAGCCATACGCCGCACGCTGCATCAAATTGGTCTGCATGCCTGTCGTTCAAGAAGGAAGCCTCTTCTAAAGATGATGCACAAGAAAGCTGCAAACAGTTTGCTGAAGACAAGCAGATTCAGGACATGGATTACTGGAACCAGGTCCTGTGGTGTGACGAGACCAAGATAAACATATTTGGTTCAGATGTTGTCAAGCGTGTGTGGCGGCAGCCAGGTGAAGAGGACAGAGACAAGTGTGTCCTGCCTACAGTCCAGCACGGTGGTGGGAGTGTCCTGGTCTGGGGCTGCATGAGTGCTGCCGGCACTGAGGAGCTACAGCTCACTGAGGGGACCATGAATGCCACCATGTACTGTGACACACTGAAGCAGAGCATGACCCCCTCCTCAACATGACAACACCCCAAACACGCCTCCAAGATGACCACTGCCTCGCTAAAGAAGCTGAGGGAAAAGGTGATGGACTGGCAGAGCACGTCTCCAGACCTGAACCCTACTGAGCATCTGTGAAGGTGGAGGACCGCAAGGTCTCTATCGTCCCCCAGCTCCGTGATGTCGTCACGGAGGAGTGGAAGAGGACTCCAGTGGCGACCTGTGAAGCTCTGGTGAACTCCAGGCCCAAGAGGTTTAAGGCAGAGCTGGAGAATAATGGTGGCCACAAAATATTGACAGTCTGGGCCCAATTTGGACCTTTTCACTTAGGGGTGTCCTCACTTTTGTTGCCAGCAGTTTAGACATTAATGGCTGTGTGATGTGTTATTTTGAGGGGACAGCAGATTTACACTGTTATACAAGCTGCACTCTCACTACTTTACATTGGAGCAAAGTGTCATTCAGTGTTGTTACATGAACATATGATTGAAAAATATTTACAGAAATGTGAGGGGTGGACTCACTTTTGTGTGATACTGTATATTGTGAACGACAGGTGAGATTAGTGTTGCTAAGGTAAAAACATAAAAGACGTGCAGCTTTTTCTCGGCTGTCTGAACGAAAACTGTTTGCAGTCGTTTTCACAAGCAGGAGTTTCTGAAGATTAACGCCGTTGATGATCTGCAACTTTGCCCTTGAACACAGCTCTGCCTGCCGGAGCTGAACTGGGTTGTTTTTCTGGCTATTTTTCTGGTAATGGAGAAATCTCACCGCCAGCAGAGACGGAGCTTCGGCTGCTCCCGCAAGAAGAGTTTTGACAGGACCTCAGAGCCAGACTCGCCGCTCTGACACCTCAACTCGCTCTGAACTTTGCAGAGTTTTTTTCTGGGTGGCGTGTAGTGACGGGAGGTGCAGGAGGGTAATTACTGCGTGTCAACTCCCCCGGGACTAAAGTGGAGGATGTCTGTCAGGAAGCTGCCGTCCACGGCTGCACAACCACAGCGTCTTCTGCAGACTTCAGCGCTGCCATGAGATCAGGAAAATGTTGAGGATATTTTTTACTGGAAAGGAGAATGTGTCCATCACAGTGGAACACAAAAAAATCCTTATTTAATTAGATAATTGATTTATTAACACGTCCCCGTACCTCGCGTGTCTTTCTGGCTGTGTGAGACATTTTGTTTCAAAGACTTTTTTCCCCATTTGCAGCAGTTTTCTGTTCATCTGTCGGTTACTTTAAACCATCAGGGATTTTTGCCACCTAAAGCAACATTAGCGACAAGTCATCACACCTTCAGAAATGTGTGTTTTCTTTTATTTATTGAAGTTTAGGTAACTCAAACCACTTGGTTGGTTTCATTTAAACTCCTGTTTTGAGGCCCAAAGAGGTAAAACACTCCTATGTATCACAAAAAGGTCTGAAAAATGAGTCAAGATTTGTGAATCAGGACTGAGTTTCTTTTTGCTTTACTCTCCCATTAATCATCTCATGACCCCTCAGATTTATCTGGGGACTCTTTAGAGGGGCTGGACCCCTAGATTGGGAACCACTCGACTCGATTGGTCAATGAGTGCATTTTACTTTTAAGACTTTAAATACACTTAGCTGAGAATACATCAGTGCTTTTCCTTCAGTATGGTTTTAAATGTACTAGTAATAGAGTATTTATACATGTTTGTACTTTTACTGAAGGATCTGAGTATTTCTTCCACCCCTCTCTCTCTCTCTCTCTCTCTCCTACAGCTAGAGGACGACATAGTCGCTCGTCCGAACTACTTCACCACCATGAAGAACTTTGCTTTGCAGCAGCCGTCGGAGGAGTGGATGATCCTGGAGTTTTCTCAGCTCGGCTTCATCGGTCAGTCGCTGCTGTTCTTACCATGAAATAATAATGATAATATTGATCCTCGTTATCATAATGAGCGGAGAGGCGGTGCGTGGTCAGCTCCTGCAGACCGTCTGATAGTGAACAGTGGGAAACGTCTGAACACGGAGCTGAATAAGCTTCCTCTCAGTCGGGTCACGGCCGGGAAGTCTCGGTCCTCCGTACGTTTCTAAACGGACACTTTGTTTCCTGGACTTTTGGTTTTGCTGCCTGTTGGTCCACATCTTTGTCATTTGAGGGAAAATCCTTATTTGGTCAAAGAAGCAGAACTGAAGATGGCAACTTCTCTGTGGACAGAGTAGGGTTGCAGCTAGGGGTGGGAATCTCTGGGCACCTCACGATTCAATTCGATTACGATTCAGAGGGCTGCGATTCAATTATAAAACGGTTATCGATGCAACTTGATGCATCATATTTTTTCTATACATGATCCCTGGATAATTACTAAGCATTTCATTTGCACATTAAAATCCAAAAGAAAATTGCTAATTAGCTTAAAAGGACTAGTGTACATCCCTAGTTTACTTTATTAACCTCAGCTCCATGGTCCATTTCATTAACAACCAGTTGTCAGACTTATGAAAACTGAAATATAATTATCAGCATGTGTGTACACAGGACAGAGCTGTACACAGTTTAGCCTCAGCTTGTACCTGATGTTTTCAACCCTTGACTAGTAGGTTAGTTAGTAATGACATACAGCTGATAATTAATATTACTTCATTACTAATTTAGACAATGTTACATTAATAAATAAATCTTTTTAGCAACTTTTACGGGACCCAAGGACGCTTTACACATAGTTACAGTGACAGAACAACAAATAGTCATTCAGGACTGAATGTCTGGGTAAAGAGCTGTGTTTTAGTAGATCTTTGAAAGAGTCCAGACAGGGAGCGTTTCTGTGGGCATGAGTTCCAGAGGGGGGGGCGGTGACGCTGAAGGCTGCAGAGTCTGGTGTGGGGGGGCAGACTGAGCCCTTGTACGGGGAGATGTTAGCTCGAGCTAACAGCCTTCACTTTTCCAGCCGTTGGGGAAACTACAGACTTTTATTAACAGTCACACAGCGACCTGCGCTGCACGTTTACTACCTGACTGAAACTTACTGCTGATATTTTTCACCGCTAACTTTCACCGTCACGTTCTGCCGCTCTCTCTCTCTCACTCGCTCGGCCTCACACACACAGCTGCAGAGCGTCACCATGCTCGCAGTGTGCGAGTTAAAATAATTACTTGCGCATTGATATTAATGATTGTGTGACATTTTGGGGTGGTTATTCATTCCACAGCGGTGACGAATGTAGGGGAACACTGGTCTCTCTGTTGTGTGCGCTCCTCAGACGGTCCGGGCGCTGCTCTTCCGCGAGTTCCGCCTTTTGCGTTCCGTCAACATTACGTTATCAATTAACATTTAAATAATCGATTTTTAGACATTTGTGCATCGATTAATAATCTTCCACGTCCGCATCGCGATGCATCGAAGAATCGATGAATTCTCCCACCCCTAGTTGCAGCTATAGATTATTTAAAAAATCAAGTATTCTACAGATTATTCCATCGATTCACTGAGTAATCGGTTATGAAATGTATGTTCTAACCCAACTCACGGACTAAAGGCCCATTTATACTCCTGCGTAGGGGCTACGTGCGTAACTACGCCGTAGGCTGCGCACGTAGCCGTGCATTTATACTTGTGTGTCGGTGTGTCCGTCATTCTGAAATTACACCGCCAAACGCTAGTCGGCAGTAGCGCTACAGCGTCCACTGTGGTGACCTTTGCCGGCCGAGCAGGCTAACTTCGGGTTTAGCGCTACTCTAAGGTGAATGGGGGTAAAATTGTAAACGTGCGGCTGGTGTAGCCTTTTCAAATGTTATCGACCGAGTGGATCACAGTCTGAATGAGTCGTTTCACTCGGGTTGTGACAGTCAATTATATCGATCCACCGTGTCACGGCCGCCATTTTGGCCGCTAGTAAAAGTTACTTCAAAGCACGGGCCCTTCCTGTCGGCTCGGAGGCGTTGCGAGGCTACGCAGCCGACCGATCCCAGTGCTCGTGTTCCGCGTCGCCTCGACATTTTTTAGGAGGTGCACGTCAGGCGACGGCGTAGGTGATGCCGAAGGGTAGGGGGGCTACGCGGAGGCCGCGCCATCGATTTGACGCAGGGGGCGGGGCTTATATGCTCTAGTGAAGCGTTGGAAAAAGAGTTATCGTCATCTCGCAGTTAGAATGTGCTGAAATGTGGCGGTAAGAGTTTTATGAAGTTCGAAGGAAGCGCTGAATGAAACTACTGTGAGACGCATATTTTAAACTATCTAAAACGCGCAGAGAGGCGTCACTTCTGACGCTTTGAAAGCTCTGAAAAGTGAAGAGGTCGACCTTTCAGAGCAGAAAGGTCGAGAACGAACTGCGATGTTGAAAAGTAAAGTTTCCGTGAAGCAGTGAGGTGAGGAGGTCTTCCAGCTGTGCAGACCTCCATCTGACAGTTTAATCGAACCGGCAGATTAACTGAAGCGCCGACCTCCGTCTGATCTGCTTTCTAATTATTCTGTCAAGGCTAATCAATGACTTCTGTCCTCACGGATCCAATCAGCCGACGCTGACACGCGGAACGCAGACGTTACTCTGCCGGAACCACGAGCTGATCTGACGTCAGGTTTTTCCTCAGGACTGTTTCCAGTTTGGACAGATGGAGACCGGACCGCCGGTTCGAAAGATAGAAATCAGAAAGGTCGTTGGACTTTAGATATTTCTGAACGGAAACAGCTCATATCTAATACTCAATACTGACCCCCCCCCCCCAGATACTGACAGATATCTGCTGCTGTCACATGTGTATGAAAATAAACAGTAAAACAAGTCTGGAAAATCTGCCGAACGGAGCTGAAACGATGAGTCGATTGCTCGCACAAGGTTTCACTGCTCCACTGCTTCCAGCTCCTCTAATTTTGATGTTTTGCTGGTTTCTGTGACACTAAACTTGAAAATATTTTGGTTTTCAGTCTGTTGGTCAGACAAAACAAGACATTTAAGGACATCACCATGTTGATTGTACTCAAAGGTGGAGACAGCTGTTACTCTCTCTCTCTGACAACAGACGTAAAAAACAGAATTACAACTTCAGCCCCTACACAAGTTAAATGACACTGGGAACTTAATCGCATAATACCTCTTCTCTTAGTTTACCTCTTCTCTGAAGTAGAACAAAAGGGAAGAGGTAACGGTGGGTTTACAGAGAGGGGGCCCCTGAAAGTGAACGTAGGGCTACAGAATATAAATCACAAACACCGGAGGTCTAACATGTCAGGTTTTAACTATTTACATAGAATTGTGTAATTATAATATTACCTGAGGCGACGAGTGGAGGCGTGGCTGGGGAGGAGGTCGGAGAGGTAGGGCGGGGCCAGTTCGTTTAAGGCTTTGTAGCTGATGAGTGGAGTTTAAAGTGGATCCTGGTTGTATTAAAGTTTATTGAGGATTTGGTCAGGTGCTCTGCAGAGGATGCTGTTGCGGTTGTCGAGTCTGCACGAGGGCATAGATGAGTGTTTCTGCAGCAGTAAAGGAGAAGGGGGGCCGGAGGTGGACGATGTCTTGGAGGTGGAAGACGGCAGTCTTTGTGACGTAGTTGTCGTTTGGCAAGAAAGAGAGGAGATGATTCCAAGGTTGCGGACCTGGGTGGAGGGGGTGACGATGGAGCTGTCGATGTTGGTAGTTTAAAGCTTTTGTTTTTTAATAAAACAAACAAAAATAAAATGACTAAAATTTGACTTACACTAAAGAATCTGAATCCAAAAGTCTAAAACAAGCTGTTCCACTAAAATAGTGAAACATGGCAATTAAAAAATAAAAATAGCAGAGCTGTTTTGTTACTGGACTCCATAAATATAGTAAAACAACCCCCCCACACACACACACACACAGACACACACATCAAAATTACCCAGCATCATTTTCTTCCCATGAGGCTTTGCAGCTCCACTTCCCTCTAATAGGTCCCTGAGTGCTCAGCCCGTCATTACAGAGGCCGAGGGCAGAAGAATGAAACGCACCTCGTTGTCCCTGCAGTCAGTCAGCAGCTGAACAACAAACCGGCGCTTCTTTAAAACAACACCAATTCAGCCCCGACAGCAAAATCCCTCCAACTGAAATGGTCCAACGCCTCCAGGAGAGAAAGGAACAGTCTTTCACAGCCTTAACGGAGAATCGATCGGGGCCCCAGAGGGGCCAAAATCAGGCAAACGAATCTATAAAAAGGAACAGGCAAATAATTCAAAGTCCATAGGAAGTCAGAAAAAAATCAGGTAAAAGGTCAAAAACACAGTGAAACACCGAAGACAACAAGTGACAGAATGATAACGCGACAAAAGACAAAGGAAGCACACAGACTACATACGCAAATAATATCTACATAAGAGGGATTAGGGCAGGGTTGCCATGGTTTTGATATTAAATGTAATCAAACTGTTTTATTTTGATAAACCATATTTTTTTCTTTCATTGTTAACTTTATTAACACAACAGTATATTAACAACAAACAATAAATGGAGTGTGTATTTATAGAAACAGAAAAAGAAATGAAAAAAAACATCAACAAAATAAACAAATACATTTTTAAAAAACGGAAGTTATTTTCTAAAACATTGTATATCTTTAATGCTTCCTCATTTTTTTAAAGATGCCAATAGAAAAATATAGTTTTTAAGGTCAAAATAAAATTAATGTCTAAAGAAACTGCTAATGTTTGAGTTTAATATTTACCCAGAAGACATAACTGTTTAACTGAATCAACAATTAAAAAATATAACCATACTTTTAGACTAAGGTACTAAAATGTTATGAGTTTTTTATGAGTTTGTGACCGACACGAAAAAGTCATAAATCATAAAAGGAAAGAAATGATTTACAAAAAGAACATAAAGGGAAGACATCAGGTCTAAACTTCAATGCCAAAGATAAAATCTGTGTAAAATCTTTCCTTCATTTCGCTGGGGACAAAGGCAAATGATTGAATTCTATCCAGACCGTTTTATTTATGTTCGGGAAAACTGTATTCCAGCGATGAAAAGGAAACTGAAAGACTATCGAGAGGCGAAAACCCTTCTAATAGGAGAATTACTACAAAAGCTGAGAAAGGTTCATATATCGACAAAGCTTTAAGGAGAGTCGTATTGATAAACCCTCTCGTGTCTTTGCTCGTCCACCTGTATTTGATGTTTCCTGTTTTGCCACGCCCTGATTATGTTAGGATTTGAGTTGTGTGCTGTTGTTTTTCCTGTGTTTATTTGATATTGTCTTGGTTTAGAGTTTTGTAGTCTTGTTTATTATTTTGGTTCGTTCATTTTAGTCTTCTTAGTACTGTCTTGTCCTTAGTCTTTTGTCTCCATGTTAAGTATAGTCTTGTCACCTGTTTGGTCCCGTCTCTGTCAGTGTACTGTTTTTGCTGTCTTTGTGTTTTTACTTTGGTTGATCTGTCCTTGTGTACTTCCTGTTTTATTTTGTTAACCTCCTGCACCTGGTGTCCTTGTCTAGCTCCACTCGATTACCTGATGTGTCTCAGCTGTGTTTCTCTCCCCTGTTGTCTCTCTGCTTGCTTGTCTCGTTAGTTCTGATTCTCCTCACCTGTGTTGCTCCCGCCCCACTCGTTAGTCCCTGACGACCGTTTTGAAGCGTGGAGTTTGACATTTTGGCCGTCATCATCTTGGTTTTTTGGAACCCGATGTGACTGGACGTAACCCTGTTTGGTTTGATTTCCACGTTGATGCTTTTCTTTCTTTGAAGACTTTTCTTTCTGAGTAAATAAATTCTTTTAATGTTTAAGCTGAGATGATGAATCTCATCTATTATAGAAGTTTCATTGAATCTGTTTTAACCTTCTGTATTTCTGCATGCTTTGGAAACCTGAAGATGGTTTCTACCAGAAGTACCCGGGACTTTTAGTCCCAGGATCTAGTTTTTAAGGGACTAATTGGTTCATTTCAGGCCACTGTTATTTATGTTTCCACCACAGTCTGGGCCCAAAGATTGGGCAAATGAACCAGCTGATTTATATTCTTACTCTGACGTACGCCAGACAGAGCGACGGATAGCCATCATTATTTAGTAACGTCACTGTCCATGTGCAAAATGAAGATCAGATTTGATGAGAAAATAATGAAAAACTATAAGCTAGACCAGGGGTTCTCAACCTTTTGCAAGCTGGTTCATTGCAGTTGCCCCCCCCCCTTCCCGACGCCACCCCCATTACACCACCTTAGACAGATAGATAGATCTAAGCTAGGCTATTATTTTTAGGCCCACACTATTATTATTATTATTATTATTATTATTATTATTATTATTATTATTATTATTATTATTATCAGTAGGCCTATTGTCATTACTAGACTATTGCTATAATTGGCACCAGACCTCTGAAATGAATTTATGTGTTGGTTATTGTTATTATTACTAGGCCTAATAGGCATATCCTCTGTATTTTTTACAGAACCTTGCAGGCGATAGACCAGGCAGGTTAATGGAGACCTGAGTCTGCTTTGCCTTGCAAAGATCCTCAATTCGTGGCGCAGGAGTTAGGGCGGGATCGCATGCAGATTCATTTGCAGCCTGGACGCGGAGTGGCGTGTTTCTCCTCTCTGACAGCAGCGCGAGGCTACTGACCCCTAAAATCCACTGACTCCGGCTACGGCGCGTTACGGCTGCGCCGCGGTTGCCGGAGCTGATCACGGCCATTAAAGTCAGTGCTCGTGCTCGTGAGTCCACCAGCTGCGGCCGCAGCGCGTCTCCAAAGCGTCCCAGAAGCGTCTCTCCGCTCCGCAGAGAATAGGTATCAGGTCTATTTAAGACCTGATCTATCA
Organism: Lepomis macrochirus; assembly: GCA_024633595.2. Taxonomy (NCBI): domain Eukaryota; kingdom Metazoa; phylum Chordata; class Actinopteri; order Centrarchiformes; family Centrarchidae; genus Lepomis; species Lepomis macrochirus. The sequence goes on from JALXJV020000018.1 coordinate 31,450,971, forward strand.
AGCAGCACAGAGCAGATCGAACCAGGCAGGAAGTCAGACACAGAACTGCATACAGGATCCGGTCAATTTTCAAAATGAAACACCCTGTGGAGACTCCAGATCGTAAAACAACAATAAACACGGTTAAAACGGACACAAAAGGAAATCGTTTAACTACGTAGCCTATTTAATCCTAGTAAAAGCACAGAATGCAAACACTGATTACCAAATCAACAAAATCTAAACATATCACACAGCTGTGAGGAAGGTAGTAGAAGCACGAAAATGACAAATTAATAAGAAGTTAATAACGTGGGGCAGGCTGCTCCGCTGCTGAAACGCTATGGACCATAGACTCTATGGACGCATCAAAACCGCGGCGCAGCCGTAACGTGCCGTAGACGAAGTCAGTGGATTGAGTGGATGTGAGAGACTGAACGCCTGTGAGTGCTTTTGGACGAGGGAGGGGCTCAGTCACTGCAGAGTGACACCTGCTTTCGAGTCTCCAAACACCACAAAAGTCTCCAATATGCTAGTCACTTTGGGAAAAAAAGTCGCCAGGAGGATGATTTGTTTGTGTGTTATAATAGTGCAACCACTTGCTTTTCAACATGGGGGGGATTTTCGTGACCTCCTTCGGCTCCTTGTAGAAACCTCCTGATTGATGATTTTGTTCTCACTCTGAACATTTTGCTCATTTGTAATTGGTATGAATTTCTGTTTTCCTGAACTAGTTCTTGGACTTACTGTTGTTGATACTGTCATTTTGTATTTTGTCTTTCATTTAGACATAAATGAATAAAGACAAAGATAAAGATGCTGTAAAAACATCAACAAACATGCAGCCTAGATTTCTGGAAAAATAACACCTTTCTATCAGATTACAGGCCTGTTTTGATGTCGCTATAAGAGACACTAAGGGCGCTTTCACACCTGTAGTTCGGTTTATTTGCTTCGGACCAAGTGAAAATAATGATACCCTGTTGCATGTTGGTTCTGGTCCGGTTCATGTTCACACTGCAGTTTTACAAAATAACCAAGAGAAGTAACCATGACGATACGCAGATTTGTAACTTGTCGATTGGACTGTTTTGGTGATTGTCATCCTGCATCATCACGTGGGGAAAACTCCAGCGACTGACAGACGAAATGATAATTTATTATAAGAACGATTAGTAATGTGAGACTGCAGATCGACCGCAGGGCCTGTTATGAATTATGACTTAAAAACAGGACGTGTACAGAAATAATTCGGTGCTTATTAGCCTACAGTAGGGATCACTGTCACAAATGTTTTATGGACTTAATGAACTGACATGGTAAACCAGTACTACTGGCAATCCTTTTTTTAAACAGATTTTCACCTATTAATCATTGAAAATACCTGCGCTGACAAGAATACGTTGATTTTCAGAAACACAGCATGGCTTATTCGGATCAATTATAAGATCGAAGAACACATTTAGCGGATTTATTAGTGGTGTAGCTTTGGAAAGAACGCTCATATCACATCTCTGCTGTCATTAAATCCTGAGGTTGGTTCGTTTGCTTTCACACCACAAGCGAAACACACCAGAGTTCGTTTGAAGGTGCTTGTTTGGTCCGCTTTTGGTGCAACTGCTGCACCCTAAGACATTTGTGCTTTCTGGAACAGCCATAAAACACAAGAACTATTTGGGGGAAATTGCTTTTAATTCAATATATTTTAATGTGAAATAAGTCCTAACTATGCATCAACTAATAAAACTTTAGTCCGTAAAGTATTTTTCCCTGCAAAACAAATCTGTTCTTGCTGATTTGAGTCAAAAGACTCAGTCGTGTCATCGACTCCTCCGATAAACAGCTTCCGTCTTATTACAAAACATTATCTGTTAATTGTTTAGCAGTAATGAGGGAAAACATTAGCATTTAAGTCCAGAGAAAGCAGTTTGAGCTAACAGATCATGTTCAGTCTGAACACCGGCTCCCTCTCCGCTCGAGGCGTCGCTTCCTCCATCAAAAGAAATTAAACATTTTAAGTGTGAATTATTGATCTGACTAACTGCAGTGGAGAAAACAATCAATTATGTCATTATGTGTGTTATATTCTGCCGGCTGCTGAAACCCTCGGGGACGCACGCTCGCTGATCGCAGAGGAATCCAATCTGATTTTTATTTATAGGTTTAACTGGAGAATTTGATTATTAAAGAATCACACGTGCAGAGCAGAAAACATTTTACAGCTGGAAAATAAATTCCTATTTCTGTTATGTGATTCCCCCCCCGCTGTGTGAGGCTGATGAAACCGTTGCATTATGGGTATTGTGACAGTGAAGTTAATGGAGGCGTGTGGGTCGGCTCGCCCCTTCATCCCACAGTCTTTGTTCTTTTTAAAGAGGTTCTGACATCAAGTCGATGTGACAATGAAATAATAATGTCGATAATAACTGTGATAATACTTAACTTTCATCTTGTGGTTTGAATTTAAAAAAAAACGCTTCACACTGAAAAGAAACACCGTGATGACGAAATCAGGACTAAACACACGCCTCATAAAATACAGTTAAAGAAAACTGTCATCAGCCTCTTAATATGATTCATAAAGCTGCAACAGGAGACTTGAGAGGATTTAATTTCATTTTGCTTTTGAAGTTTGAAGTGTCAGAAGTGCAAAGAGAGAAGAGGGTCCCGCAGCACAAACACAGAAATGTACAGATTGATAAGTAAAAAATAAATAATAAAATAGAAATAGAAATAAAAATAAACACTTTTCAATTTTTGAATTGATTTTATTTGCTAAATTGGGTCAGGCCTTGAATTCCTTTCGCACAAAACTGAAATAGGCTGCTGTGAAACAGTTTATTTATTTCAAACTGTATGAATATTACTTATAGAAAAATGATCAAATTGAATTAAATACACGTCATCCGGCTCCGACAGACGCCTTATGCGCTTTTATTTTGAAAGCAGCAGCGTAATGAAAACAACAACAGGGTCTCAGGATGAGAGAAGTGTGGCAGACAGAGAGCGACGGGCTTCACATGACACGATTCACAACTGTTTTGATTCTTTTGATCGGTGGAGCCTTACAGACTGAAGGAAGATGAATAATCAGGAACGGACACACTCAGACTGAACGAGGCGGCAGGTTACTGTCACGCTGTGCGCCTGCCTGCTTTGCTCTCAGTTTTATCTGGATTAAATCCCTGAAGTTTATCTGAGTGTCTTGCATTTGGGCTCACCCACGAAACCCTGACTGTTACAGCGGTAAATCTATAAGAATCAGACTTCGGAGCTCGTTGTTTCCTTGGAATTAACTGAAAGATTGAATCGTGGAGAATCTAACCGATCTAACGATGTGCAGCGTGTCCGCACTGACACATTGATCCCCCGTTTAAACATTAATATTTGTATTAACGATCTGAGCAGCTTAGGAGCAGCTAAAGCGGCGACCCCGCGGGGTTTAAGAGGTTTTATATACATCCAAATAACTTCTATAAAAAACAGACCAGGTGTCTAATGGAGACCTGCGTTTATTTGTCCGAGTGTTCCCACAGCAGGAAACAGGACAGGAGGCTGTTAGGTGAAGTTTTACGGTAGTATAATGTAGAATCATGGTAGTTTATCTTTATACAGCACAAGGTTGTACAACAGATTGGAAGTTTGTAGTCTCTTAAAACTACACATGAATATGGTAACATATAAAATAAATAAAATTATATATTAGGTTTATATAAATATGGGAGTGAGTAGTGGAAAAAAAGGGGAGATGTGTTGAAAGAAAATAAACAGCAGTAACATAGTGATGATAATCTGGGTCTGAATCCACTTTGAAGCCCTCTCCCGGTCCACCCGCCGAGTGCTTGACCCGGGTATGTTGATGGGGCGGAGTCCCATTTTGTCCAGACCGGACCTTTAGGAGCATCCTTGAGCTGGGCCAACATCCTCTCCTCGGAGGCGATTGCTGGACCGGCGGTGGTGCCTGGCCCGGTTTGACCCGACTCGGTGGATCGCCTCGTGGTCCGCTCTGCTCTTTACTCCAAAAACCACATCTTTCTTTTCCGATGACGGCGTTTCTGTCATAAAGTGTGGGACACAAAGTATAACACAAGGTGACACGTGTTCTTGCTGATCTTTGACCTGCTCGTTGTTCCTGGTGATGTCGCTAAAGGCAGAAACTGAAGCTGCTCAGAAATTACACACCAGAACCAGAACTCCTTCCCCATTCCGCTCGCTCCAGATGCATGTAGTCTTCCCTAGAGGACAGTCTCACATCGACACACTGAGAAAGAGACGCAGTCGCATCCTTTGGACGTTCAAAGTCCTGATTTGAGCGGCCGATTGAAGAAGTGAAATAGGAGAGCACACTCACCGTCTCTCTCATGAGGCGCCAGACATCGTGTCTGTCTCCTCTGAACGGGTTCCTCTCCTGTTTCCTGTTCCACCCCTCCTTTTTCCTTCTGATGAAGTCAGAGCTGCAGATACACAGAGAAAAGAGAACTTTTCAAAAGACCGACAGCTCTGAGAGTCAACCTCATGTTTGACACTAAATCACCCATCAGGGCGATTTCGGTATTTTTTCAGCAGGCAGAGCGAGAGGCTTTGTGATAAAGACAACAAATGGATTTTATAACGGGGGCAGATAAAGATAGTCAGTATTGACTGGATGAGAGGAATCGTAGCATAATGATCAAACTCACATCTTCAGTAGACTTTAGAACAGGAAGAGCTTTAAAGAGTAATTTCTGTATTTTAGTTAGTTAGTTTTGAAACGGTGCAGTAGATGCTTCAGGCGGCAGCCGAACCGGCTGCAGCGTATTCCTCCGGGGCGAGCTGATGCTGGAAGACGTCGGTGGAAACGTGAGACAGAGCTGGAGAGAGGAGTTCGTTGTGTCGGAGGAAATAAAGTCTTGGCAGCAGCTCCTCTACAAACATAACAAACTCCTCTCCCTCGTTATCACCAGCGTCTTCTGTCGTCAAAATTCTATCTTACTGGTGAAGGATTAAGCAAATAATTGGGTTACAACCGTTGTCTTTGAAGAATTTATTAATAAAAGAGAATAAACAGAGAAACACATATATACAGCTGGTCCATAGACCTGCTGCTGAGGGCGTCTGGCCCCGAGCAAAGGGATGATTACCATTTACACAGTCCAGGTTCCTATGTTTTGGGGAACAGAGATCCTCTCAAGGCCTTGAAGGAACTTTTAAGGAGAGGAGAGGATCAACAAGGGGGGGGGACGCCCACAACAATCTCACAGCTCTGAACTAAACACTAGTAAATGTGGACGGACTAACACAAGGCGGATAGGAGAGGAAAGGTTAAGGGTATAAAAACAAAATACATATATATCTATAAGCCATAACAATAATAGTAAAATTGATCATCCATAAAAGATTAAATGTAAGAGGACACAATTTTCTGCCTTAACATCTTCCTGCAACAACTCGCCTCTCATGAGATTTCAGAGCGAAAACCGTCCTCAAGCGAGACTCCTGTTAAAACAGAGGGGGTCACCGGGACACCTGGGCCCGATCCCAACGCCCCCCCCTCTGAGCCCTGAACCCTCACAGACTTTACTGACGTCACTTGGAAAGTGATTGAGTTTAAGAGGCTGCGAGGGCTCAAAACGCTGTAAACAGGAACGGGACAGCCCTTTACGACTTTATCACGTTACCTTGACGACGCTGAAACACGTTGTGCACTTTTTATTTTATGTTTTTGGCTGATTTTTAAGCCGTGCAGGCTCTCGCCCTACAGAGAGGAGGAGAGGGAGCCTAAATGTCAATATATATTTGTCAGTAATCATTAATGTTGGTCAAACAGCATCATCAAGCAAAAACTAAAATGAATAGTTGAATAAACTAAGTGTGTCATAAGGTGGTTTCATTCCTCTGACTTCATGTGTTCTACGCAGCATCTTAAGTTAAGAAAACGTTCAAAAATTCTGACATCAGCGTAGGTGTTTCACGTCATACCGCTATGAACTGTGGGCAGTTCCCTCAGCGAAAGTCTGCAGAAATGCGGACTTACCAAAAGGGTCTATAAGGGGCTCAAAATGTCTTCGAGAGAGCCCTCGCGCGCTTGCCGATTTGACAGCGGGACGGCCCTAAGCCTTCACGGACTCCCCGGGAACGCGCCTCAAAGTCTGAGAGTCTGTGAGGGTGGACGTTGGGATTGGGGCGGGAGTTTCAACAACGACTGCCTCTGTAGGAAAATGTTGGTCTAGGTTAGGCTTAGCCAGTCAGAGGGCAAATGAGAGTTCAGCCGTCTGCTGCACAGATTCAAATATTTCTGTAGCTACTAGCCATTTAAAAATACAGGAATAACCTGGATTACCCAGTACTGCTAAAACAGGTTCACACTGACTCCTTAAAATCCATCTTTGCCCATGATTATGTCCACGATATGAAGCGCTGCGGGGCTAAAAACTTTCTCCAACTTAAGACCGAAGTAATTCTAATGGGCACGCCCGCCTCCACTGACCCTTCGCTTTATTTTGAAAAGAGAATAAATCGTTCTTCTCCTTTCAGCCTCTCTGGGTGGCGACTGGAACTATTACAAGATGGTCCAGGCAGAATACAACAAAATAAAAAGTCTCCTTCTGCAGTCGTTTTCTAGGGGCCCTTTTCCAAAAACGGGCCCCCTCTTTCCATTTCAGTTCAATCTAGCTTTATTGGCATGAGCGTAAAACAACAATTTTGCCAAAGCTACAAATAAAATACAAAAGAACAATTCATTTTTTACAGTTCATATATTAGTTCATTAATCACTAAAAAAAATAGTAATTATTATAAAAATATATGTATTAAAAAATAAAGTAAATAAAACAGTAAAAGTGTGTGTGTGTAAATAAAAATGAAAATAAAACAAACCAATAAACTTATTAAACAAATTAGTTGTGTTGTCAAAGGTAGCTTTTTTTCATTTAATTTAATTTCTCTCACAGGAGGACTGTTAACCTTTTACATACAGTCACAAAATGGCTATGGGAATTCTTTGTTCTCAGGCATCTGTCAGAAATCATCAGCAGCTTCTTCAAAATGCAGCTGACTAGACTGCTGACTTGTACAAAGACGAGGGACCGCACGTCTCGACACTGGCCTCTGGTTACCAGTCAAATATAAAGTCCATTTTAAGGTGCTTTTATCGTTTATTGAAGGCGTTTCACGGACTGGACGCCCTGTATATTTTTAATGCTGGATGACTCTTCCAGCTTCTTTTAGCTATTTCGAATAAAAAACTGCGATTGTGCCTTTTTCGGTTGTTGCTGCTTTTTTTTCGTTGTTGTTGTTTGTTGTTTGTTTTAATTGCAATTGCACTTTGTACAACACATTGTACAACAGTGGCTGTTTTAAAATGTGCTTTATAAATAAATCACTTTAAAGCTCTTCCTGCAGTCCACCGGAACTTGAGAAGTTCAGTCATTATCCTGCGAGTCCTCTCATCCAATCAATACCGAGCTGCAGCTCAATACTGACTCTGTATTTCTAATATTGTGTTTGTGAGTCTTCTCAATCAATCCGAGCTGCACAACACCCCCCCCCCCATTTCAATATCCAGTCTTTATCCCAGAGCATCTCGCTCTGCCTGCCTTTTGAAATTGGATTTGATGGATGAGATGATAGAGAGAGGTACAGAAACAGAGAGAGAGGGAGCTCAGCAGGAGTCTGGTCTCCGAGCTGGATGTTGATTTCACACTCGTTGTGCTTCTTCAGTCTGTCCGCCCCTCGTTCCTGACCTTACGAATCCTCTCCGACCCGGAGTCGCCTGCGAGCAGCGGCTGCTTTAATAAATTCATCAGGGTGAAGCTGACTCACTGAATTAAGTCAGACGGAGCAGAGAGCTGCAGCGCTGCGGGCCGCTCTGTAATTCAACTGTTCAGATTTGAGTTTTGCATTTTGCCGAGTTTAGCTTCAGTCAGGCCTCGTTTACGTCTGCGGGGTTTTTTTTTTATTCTGTTGCCTCGTCGCACTTCCGGCCCCTCAGAGGCTGAAATGTCCAAACAGATCAGGGCGGACCAGGCGGGGCAGGAGCAGGGTTCGGCTCTCTGGTGGCCTTTCAATTCGCCCCCGTCATTGTTTCAGTCCAGCGAGACGCTCTGTTCATTCAGCTTTTGACCTTTAATTCCCTGAGAACCTTCCCTCGGCTCGACCCGAAGATAGTTCAGGCGCCTGGAGGCTTCCTGCGGTGAAAGTGTTCGGTGGCCTGTTGAATCAGTTGCGTTGGAAAACATCTCATTCTTTGATAATTATTTTGATGTATTTTTATTATGTACTGTCATTTATTATCTCCCTTCTTCATGTGGCTCGGCTTGTCATTTCATCGTCTGTTTTCATTCTGTGAATGTTGACGTCGTTGTAAAGTTTACTTACTTGTGTTATTTCAAAAGTGTCTGCAACTTTTAATCTTTGCCGCCGTTACTATTGTAAACTGAATATGTGCAACAGCGGCTAAGCCTCATGGGTATTATGTTAAATGTTTTTAACAGCAACAAGATCTGACTTTTTATTCTCATTTTCATCTCTGAGACTAAACAAAGACAGTATTATTATCTATATATATATATGTAATGTGTTGTATGTATATAGATATATATAGATATAGAGATATGTATATAGACGTTGTTGTAAACTTTACAACAACGTCAACATTCACAGATCTTCTATTAGTCCGTCCACATTTGCTCGGCTTTAGGTCAGAGCTGTGAGATTGTTTTGGTGTTCTTCCCCTCTTGTTGATCCTCTCCTCTCCTGGAATGTTCCTTCAAGGCCTTGAGAGGATCTCTGTTCCCCAAAACATAGAAACTTAGACTGTGTAAATGATAATGCCTCCTTTGCTCGGGGCCGGAACCCCTCGGCAGCAGGTCTCGGGACCAGCTGTATGTGTGTTGTAGTACTTCTCTGTTTATTCTCTTTCATTAATAAATTCTTCAAAGACAACGGTTTGTTGTAACTCAATTAATAATCCCTCACCACCAGTATAAAATTTCCACAATAGATGTTAATTATGATGCTTTTGTAATTAATTCACGTTCTGGTAGCCGACCCTCGACCCCTGTGGAGTCAGAGGTTTGATTTGAGTTAAAAGTTGCTTTGAGTGAATCAATTTTCACCTGTATTATTGATCGATGAGCTCATAGTTGCCTTCAGTTTCACCACAAAACCTCACAGATGTCACCGATTAGCCGAATTGCTGTTCAGTAATCAGCTCCCAATATTCCGATTAAATATTCTGATTTTAAGGCGAACCTAAACTCTGCTTGTGCAAATGCTCTAATCCATCAGAAATCGTGATTGCAGCTCTGAACATAACAAATCTTCAGTTTCCTGGTTATTCTGGCAAAGAAAGGTGGATAAGTTTATAAGTTTCTGGGTGCAGCAGCGACGCTCACATGATTTCGTCTGACTGTGTAGGTAGATCAGCCTGACCGGGGAAAAACTAACTGGATGGCAGCTTTAACTGAACTAAACTCTCTTCTTCTCTGACAGGTAAGATGTTTAAGTCTCTGGACCTGTCGCTCATCGTGGAGTTCATGCTGATGTTCTACAAAGACAAACCCATCGACTGGCTGCTGGACCACATCATGTGGGTCAAGGTGTGCAATCCAGAGAAGGATGCGGTGAGTAGCTCCTCTTAAATTCTTTCATTCCCCCCCCCCCCCACACCTGCTCAAAATGTGTGGATCAGTGCCTTGTTCAAGACAAGAGACAAGAGTGAAGGTACGGACCACCAGCCGACTGATTAATGGATCCTGTGTTCCTCTAGAAGCTGTGAAGTATTTAAAACGTATTTTAAAACGCTGGTGAGACACTGGAGAAACAATGATCTAGACATACGCTACGTTCAGACTGCAAAGTGACCAAATCTGATTTTTTTTTTGCCCGTATGTGACTCAGATCTGAGCTTTTTATGACAGTGCGAACAGGCCAAGTCATGTGGAATCTGATCTTTTCCAGTCGGATTTGGGCCACCTCCATATGTGGCGACAAAGCTCGTTCTCTTCCTCCTCCTACCTCGCTGTCATCTTATGCTACTTCTCTGTGCCGACAGTGTTAAGAGAGAGAGAGGGAGGGAGAAAGCTCATTTGAATTGAATTGAGAGAAAGAGAGAGTTGTGTCTTCCGTAAAAATTGGGAAGGGTATTACTATTATTTATTTATTTTTAAATTAATTAATCAATTATTTGTATTGCATATGTACGAATGTATGATTATGTTTTCTAATCGGCACCCATTTTGTTGACTTATTGAGACACATACCAAATAATGTTTAAAACATTTTTCTTTTTCTCTTTTATAACTGTGGTTCTCATTGTACTGAAGTGTTTTTTTCCTCCAATCTTTTAACAAAAATATTGAGGGGAAAAAAAAAATTGGGAGGGTTAGCAAGTATGAGCTAACCGGAGCTAACCTCTGTTGCTCGTTGTTTAATTCTGCAGACAGCGTGCTGCTGCGTGTGACGTCTTGTTGTTCTTCTGCGCGTGAGGGTCACTTTCAGGCAGCGGACAGTTCACACTGGAGTCTGATATCGGCCGCATTTAAACTATAATGTGAACTTTCAAACAAAAAAATGGGATCTGGGAAATAAATCAGAATTGAGAACCTCTTAACATTCCATAATATAAATAGACGTATATTATGTCTATGGGGCTGTTTTAGAAAAAATACTCTAAGACATACACTCAGAAAATAGTAATTCTTCATGATGTTGGTATGAAATTTAAACTTGGGCTAGGTTAGACTTTATCCTGTGGTCCTACAGTGTTTTCCAGCTAATAAGTCCCAGCTGTAATTGTCTGGACGCATTTGTTAGCAAGCATTTTCAAGCGGAAACATATATTAGTTTTAGTGTGTTTAAACTTATATTAATCAATTCCAGTAGCACTTACAGTGATGCTGACTTCTGGGTTAGACACTCCAGAGTGTTACCTTTCAGAGAAGCCCAAAACCACGCATTTACTCCAAATGGTTCAAGAACTACATTTAATTTACTTTGGAAATGCCTTGAAGAGGCTTTTTGCATGAATTTTACAGGAATGGCAGGAGGTCAAGGCTGCAGAGTGAACGCAGCCAAAGACTTAACTGGCTGAGACAGGTGAAACACATTAGGGCAGCTGCCAAATATCAACCTAGAAACACAAGGACAGGAAACTGACAAACTGCCAAAACACCAGAAACCCCAAGACCGTGACAGTGAAGCTGTCTAACATACATTTAAAGGGTCATTTTCGGTATCTTTTAACCTGCGGTGGTGGTGAAATGACCGGTAGCTACAAAAAGGATGTTTCAGCCGGCGGCAGTGGCTGCAGTGTATTCCTTCGGGTCATTGCGCCCGTCAAAATGGCGTCCACAAAAGTGACCTGGTCCTGGTGACCCCCTTTGTTTAAAACAGGAAAGTGACGTCTCGTGAGAGGCGAGTTGTTGCCGGTGGAAACGAGGGAGAGGAGTTTGTCGTGTTCGACTTAATTTCCTAACGTTCCTCTTTCCAGCTCTGACTCACGTTTGTGGCGTCCTCCTGAAACAAGCGAGAACTGTCCTTGAGCGAGACTTTGAGTTTCCTGTTAAAAAATAAAGGCAAACTCATTTAATGTTTTCTGCTGGGATGTTTGGTTGCGTTGGTTGAAGGGAGGGATTTTAAAACGAATGAATTTGTAATTGTTCCTGTTTGTTTCTCCGTCAGAAACACTGTGACAGGCAGAAAGCCAACCTGAGGATCCGGTTTAAGCCCTCTCTCTTCCAGCATGTCGGCACCCACTCCTCTCTGGCTGGGAAAATACAGAAGCTCAAGGTAACGAGTGTGTGTGTGGATCTTTACTATTCAGCAGGGCGATGACGCCACCTGACAGTGAAGGTCAGCCAGCAGCAGATTAAAATTATATTTATATGTATTAGTCATTTTTCATGTTTAATTTAAAGGCACATCAGCTCACTTGGATGCTTTTGCTTGGTCCAACATGAATGTATTAGTTAAAAATAAAAATAGTCTTTTTTGGAAAATGGCCAGGATCAATCTTGAGGCCATGTCCTGCTCACATGCTTGGTATTAAATACATTAATTGCCTGACGAACGGCGGGCCTGGGAACAGCTGAGGCCCACAGGAGGGTTAGCGCAGCCTTGAAAATATATATTTAAAAAATAAAATCATTTCATTCACACGTGCAAACATGTGGTCGCAGCATTTAACCGTGTCGAGCTGTCGAACTCATCAAGTCTGTACAGAGCATGAAATATAAAAAAAAGGACAAACACTGCGCTGACAGAAATATTAATGTGAGTAAAAACAAATTTATGGCTTGTATTTACCACCTGTCTGCAGACAGAGTGGACGTTGTTGAGCAGGATGGCTGAGATTAGAAGATGAACTACTTTGATCATACAGATAAAACTTTGTTAGGAAAAGATTGTGGTTACAATTTAAAAGGAAACATTAACTACATATCTATTGCTCCGCTGCGGGGGCGGAGCTAGACTCTAAGCGCTGTGGGGGCGGAGCTTCATCGTGGGCCCACCTGCTACAAAGTCATATTAACCAAGTTTCCATGACCCCAGACTCACTCTGAAAGTCCACAGTCTGTCAGAGCAGACATTAAACTAAACGTCTGTGCTCACAGCAGAAGCTCCGCAGTGCGTCCACGAAGCGTCGCAGCGTCAAGCAGCACAGCGCAGATGAACCGGGCAGGAAGTCAGACACAGAAACGGCAGAGAATTTTCAAAATAAAATACCCGTTACAGACTTCCAATCATTTGTCAACAATAAACACAGTTTAATCAGACAAAAAGAAACATTTTTACTACGTAGCTACTTAATCATCAAAAAGCAAACACTAATCACCAACATGTCATCAGGTGAAACGCTCTTATTCTGAAACGCTCCCTGTGGTCGTCATTGCACCCGTCAAGACGAGAAACGAAAGCTTTGAAGAATGTAGCAGAAGCACAAAAAGGACAATTAAAATCAAGTCATTAACGAGGAGCAGCTGCGCTGCTGAAACGCTCCTGAGACGCTTCCACAGGAAGTTGACGCCGTAAATAAATCGCTGCGCTCACGCAACCTACGCCCCCTCCCTCAGAATTCCCATGATGCCCGAGGGGGAAGGGAGTTTTGTTAAAATGTGCTAACAAGTTTGCCATTTGTTTGAAATACAAATGTTACTTTATGATTTATGTTTATTAAAACGTGTCTCCTTAGAATCTGGTGTGTTTGTTGTCCTTCTTGTGGTGGTTTAGTGTTGAAACCAGGAGTGAAGAGACTGTTTCATTGGATAAGAGCTGCTGAGTTCTCCTAGTCTGTGTCCAGAAATTAACTGATCTAAACTCTAGAAATCTTGGCCTCCTTGACTTTTTTGGCATCAACTTTTGCAGTGCCACACATGTTCATGGTGATACTTAGGAAGATTATTTTCCAGTTTATATGGAATGGACAACATGAAAAACTAAAACGTGAAATAATGTATCGGCCAATAGAGAAGGGGGGGGGGGGGGGGAGGTTTCCCAGACATTGAAAGAAAACTAAAGGCTATGTTTGTGACTCCAATTATTAAAGCCTGTCTGAAGCCTGAAGTTTCCCCAAGTTGGGTTCATTTTGCTTTGTTTTGGGTGGGGCGGGGCGTGCTTAGAGCATGGGGGGAAAGGCCACCACAAACCGTCCCATATGCGCAAACATGGCCGAAAATGTATGATACAGTCTTCTCATGTCTAAAAAAAGGTGTTTATCAACTACCATATGACAAAATCACAAGAACAGAAATAGAAAAGATTCTGTCCCCACTCCACTCAAGTTTAACGCCTGTGGGCAAACTAAGGGAAGAGGCGGCAGAAATTGTATGGGCTAATGTCAATCACTCTGTCCTAACCAATAACCATAAAGATTTGGCTTGGCAAGTCATTCACCAGTGTTTGCCCACCAGAGCCTTTCTTGAGAGGAGAAACTGCATCCGCAGTGCTAAGTGCCCTAGGCCTTCCTGCGGTGAAAATGAAAGTGTGCAACATCTTTTTTTGGTCATGCCCCGCTGCTAGAAGGGTCTGGGTACTTGTATCACCATGGCTTAAAGCATTGTACAAACCTCCTGGTTGCTATGAGGACATAGCTTATGGTGCTTACGATCTATGTTAAACATCTTCAGTGATTATATGTTAAAAGACAAATCAACAATAGAAAAGAAAAGAAAACTGGTAATGTGGAAAGTTCCTAAAACTCAAATGTTTGATAATGTTTAATCTGTTTTAGTGAGAAAGCTGTGCAAAGATTGATGTATTGTTGTCGAGGTTGTTGTGTTTTGTTTTTTGGGTGATGTCTTTTTGCAATGGAATTAATAAACGTCTAAAAATTGAAAATTGAAATTGATCTAAACTCTAAACCGGGGGTTCCACTACCAGCCGTGTGTCGGCTACACCCACGCTACCTCCGCCTGTGCTCCACAGTCGCTCACTGTCTCGCCCTCCACACCCTTACTTGCCACATATGTGCATACGGGACACAATATGTCCTGCTTTGGTTCTGGATGTTGGCGCTGTAGGTATAATAAACTTTAAAAAAGTGCAGTGTAGAGGAGCTGTGACTGAAGTCTAAAGCTTCTCGTACTTCTTCCAGCGCTGAGCGGCAGGCTGCCTGGCTGCACCGGTCAGCCGTCACTGTAAACCTGTGAAGTGTAGTGAGTTTGAAAGAGGGTGAAGTTCAGGCGAAGTTCAGTCCAGCGTCTCTGGAGAGATGAAGATTAAAAGCCTCTGCAGTCGTCGGCTCAGCGTTCAGACACAAACTGCAGTATCTCACAGCGGTGGCAGCTTCGGTTCCTGCCAGCAGCTCAGAGCCGAACGTCTCGGCTTGCGAATGAGTACTGCATTAGGAGCGATGGATATTAGCCCCGCTGACTTGCTGCTGCAATCCGGTCCGATCAATTGGTTATTGATCCGGCGGTCCTGGACCAGCGCCTCCTCCGATGTGGGGATTGAACAACAGAGGCCCGCCTGCATTGGGGCCGTGTAGAGATGGAGGCTAAACACAGCTATTACCCTCCAGCCTCAAATGATCACCGTGGTTTAGAGAGAAAATCAGCACTCAGTTCTAAAAATCAAAGTTAAATTGAAAGAATTAAAGAGGAAGTAGTTTTTATTCATCTGTAGAGAGAAGGTTAAAGAGATTTGCCTTAAATGGGAGAAACTACTCTGGAAAATAATCACTGAAGAGGAGGGTGAAGAAGCTGCAAATTAAACAAAGCAGTCTTTCCCAAAACGTAGAGTCGCGACCTTAAATGGGTAGCAGCACTGTTTTTATTGGGTCGCCAATTAAAATCCCTAATAATGCTGTGCAGTGCTTAATTTGTCAATCAGGAGATCCCGGGAACCGGAGAGGGTGCTGTTAAAGTCGGTCAGGGGGCGAGAAAGAAACCAAACTAAGTGAGGTGTTATCTGTCTATCGATCTCTGCTGCAAAGGAGGTGCCGGATCCAGTCAAATAGATTCCGGTCCTAATCTGGGAGAGCCCAGATCCTGTCCTGTCAGCATCACATTACACTCTGCAAATGTGATTATCGCCTACTTTATATACTTTCCCCACTCCCAACTCCAGCTGACACACTGAGTTTATTGCCTCACTCACCAAACACCAAATTTCCCTCATGGGTTTTTCCTGGCTCAGAATGGGCCTTTGGGGGGCGACAGTAAGCGGGATCGGTACGCGTACAGGTAACCAAAATCTATGCATTTTCTTGTTGTTTCTGACCATTTGATAAACAAAATATATCCACAACCTGGAGGAGTAAAGGTATAAATTAGTGTATTCATAAATATTATAATATTAAATACTATAATGTTAGTATAATGATTTGGATCATCTGCATACAGGCAGTTTATTAGTTGAGATTCAGCTGTTTCACTAAAAAAAACTCAGATATTAGCCTGCGGTTAAGGTTTGATTAGTGCTAATGTTTGAATATTCATTATAATTTCAGATTATTGTACAGATTACTATAGTTTACCTTTAGTAGTTTAATATTAAATCCAGTTCCACTTTCATTTTTGTGGTTGATTTGTTTATGAACAGTATTAATCAAAAAATAAAACCATGTATACAGAACAACAAGTTAAACATTTCCTAAACTTTGTTGTGGTGCCTACCCTTTTTCTTTATGTCCCGCCTACCCCAGGCTGTGATTGGTCTCTTCACGAAAAGTGACTTTGACAAGCAACTAATGCGAATGACTGCATGAAAGTTTCCCAATCTCCTTGCCGAGGTTAGCAGGCGAGAACGGGAACAGGTGAGCGTCGCGTAGTGCCCGGAAAACCTGATTTACTGAGGGCGGAGAAGAGGACAGATGGCGGTACGACAAAGAGTAAAATGTAAAAGTGGCCCATTATCGCGAGCGTTCAGGCGTCGCTAAAACCTCTTTGGGGGGCCAAAAATTTCTCCATGCAGGAAAAACCCTGCCCTCATGGGTATCGAGCTAAAAATGTTAGGGAACCCCTGAAATAAAGAAAGGATGCGTCGTTTTTAAGGCCAATCTGTTTTTACTTACAACCCCTGGATGCTGTTTGCATTTGACTATGAGCTGTCAGCAAGTCAAACAAAGAGTGATGGTCGCCTTTCGCACGGTTCCCTTTAACCCTGATAAAGTAAATCTCTGGTGGCAAAGCAAAGATTGAAAGTAATAATTCAGCATTTCGGTGAAATACACAGATTCACTTTCTGGTAGTGAGTTAGATGAAGATCAACACCACGTTCATGTTCTGTGAACTAAATATGAACTACAAAATAAATACATGTGAAGCTAAATACAAAGCTGTCTGAGCTTAACTAAGCACGATTAATCTGATCGCAATGTCAAAAGTAAACATCTAGGGGTTATAAACTGAACATTGAATGAAAAAGACTAAAAACAGAACAAGAACAGAGCTAGACAAGAACGCCAGACATTGATCATAACAAAATAAAACAGGAAGTAAAGCACGAGAGAACAATCAAGGACGGAGGAGACATAAATAACTAAGGACAAGGAACTTAAAGAAAAAGAGAAACTTATAAGTCGATTCTCGTCTCGACGGTAGCATCTATCAACTACCACAGGGAGCATTTCAGAATAAGAGCATTTTACCTGCCGGACTTTTCCGACACATTTAGATTTTGCTGATTTGGTGATTAGTGCTTGCTTTTTGTGTTTCTACTAAGATTAACTAGCTACGTAGTAAAAATGTTTCTTTTTGTCTGATTTAACTGTGTTTATTGTTGATATACGATCTGAAGACTGTAACGGGTATTGTATTTTGAAAATTGACCGAATTCTGTGTCTGACTTCCTGCCGGGTTCATCTGCTCTGTGCTACTTGACGCTGTGCTACTTGACAAGACTTAGTCTTGACGCTGTGACGCTTCCTGAACGCACTGCAGAGTTTCTGGACTTTTTTCTGGACACACTGTGGACTTTCAGAGTCAGTCTGGGGTCATGGAAACTTGGTTAATATGACTTTGTAGCAGGTGGGCCCACGATGAAGCTCCGCCCCCACTGTTCTGACAGTCTAGCTCCGCCCCCGCGTAGAACCATTTGTTCTATCATAATCGAATCCATATATGACTTTTTATCCAAACCGTGCAGCCCTACGAGGCATAAAGAGTGAAAATGGAGGGAACAGAGTTAAGAGCAGAGGCTCAGTGCAAAGTGAACTAGATCCACCTGGATCCACCTGTGATACTGGACAGATGTTAGAGTGGTAAAAAATCCTCTCATCTCACTCTTGGCAAGAAAGAAAATTAACATGTTTTCTAAATCTTTTTTCTCCATCTTGCTAATGACCTTGTGATCCCTCAGATTTATGTTCTTCAGGTCAGGAACCAATGTCTTCAGATCTGAGTCACCAACATCTTTAATTTCTGGTAGCTGCATATCTCATCTCTTTGGACAGAAATCTCTTGATTGTTCTTTTTTAGGATGAGATTGTAATGATGGTAAATATCAAACTGGGCTGAAACAAAATCATCTTCATGTAACTTGTTCCTTAATTCTGATTGGTTCATTTAGCAGAAGCTTAACAGATATGGCTTTTAGTGTCTTGGCGATGATGGCACCGATAACTAAAGAATTTTTACATAAAAGACCAGACAGGCAGCTTGTCATCTTCTTCCAAAACCACACACAGCAGTGTTTTATGATCTTTCGCCAGGACCACCTGTTGTTTTAGACCTACTCATGACCAGAGCTTGAAGCGGACCGGAACGTTTTTCCTCTCCACATCAGGTTCTCTGGGCGGTTCATAAATAAATCCTGAATAAAATGCGTTACTCAGAGGGCACCGTCTCGCCAGCCTGCAAATCTCTGTCGGCGGTGACTCAGTAGGGAGACGATGGGGTTCGTTTTCTTCTGAAAGTCGCTTGTCAATGTCACTTTTCGTGAACTAATCAATCACAGCCTGGATGAGGCGGGACGACTAACCACCATGTAGAGCTTTTTCTTTGCACAAGGGTTTAATGAATGAAAACAACCAACAAAAATTAAACTGCTGTAACTCTAATAAATGTTATACTGTAATCTGAAATGAAAATGAGTACATTAACATTAACCCTTATCAAACCTAACTAAGCCAGCCGAAACACACGTCGACACTTGAAGAGCAATAAAAATTTCCTGTATTGTAACTCGTAAAGTGTAAATGTATTTTTTCTGGTATGGACAGTTTAAAACAATGCTTTCCAAATGTAATCAAAATTATTTCCACAACCAAACTAAACACAGACAGCTAGTTAATTAATCTCTATCTGGGAAAAATACTCTTTCAGGCTGCCGTTGTTTTCTGAACATCTCAAAACGAAGACGTTTCTCTTTAAGTGCATCAAAATAAGGCCTACAGGCAGCTCATGTTTCTGTTGCTCGCTAGTATCTGTTGTGTGTCTCCGCTCTGAACTGAGACTGGATTAGTCATCGAGGACAGCGAGCAGGGCTGGCAGTGATACCCATCAGGCTGTCGGCAGGCTAAAGGCGGGCGTGTTATTTTCTGGTCACTGCACGGCGGCGTCATCGCTGTATTCCTGTTGCCAACTAAGACTTTCAGTAGAACGAAACTCTGTGATATCTGAATCTACTTCTTTTAATTAGAAATAAAGTCCAACTTAGTGTGTTCATTTTAATTTTAAATTGTTTATTTAAATTGTTATTTTGTCAGCCATTTTAAAATTTAGTCTTAATCCTGTGTCAAATGTCTTTGTTAGTTTTTGTCATATTTAGTCCGCTGTATACTATATTTTTAGTCAAGTTTTAGTTCACTAAAAGTCTGATTCTGAGTATAGTTTTAGTCATTAACCATCATTTTAGTCTTTTCTAACTCATTAGTATAATTTTGATTAGTCTGCTCGAACCAAAACAGAGTTATGATTTGAACGTTGTTCTCATTTGTATTCCAAAGGAGACATTAACGTACATCAGTTCCCAGGTCGTTAGCCTTAATATGCCGATTCAGGTTCGTAGTGTTTTTCCAAAAATCTTATAACCACATCAGTGTACGAACTAAACATAGCTTTTGGGAGCTCAGTTTTTATAACGTGTGACGGGGAGGAGGGGGACCAACTGTGATTCATACTGCTGAATCATTAATAGCTGCAAGCATGCAGGCCTGGGGCTGACAGTGAAAGCCTCAGGCATGTTTGTCTTATAATAATGATATTATTATTATTATTATTATTATATGTAGCAACTTCACGCTGCGGCTGTGTTTGCGACCTGACCTTTCTTTTCTCTGTGAGAGGGAAGAATTAAGAAAGCTGCGTGGCGCTGCGGAGAGCCCCCAGCTGCAGTAGAGCACCGATCACGCGTAATATTCATCCAGCCAGACGGAACGATCACGAACGATCTCAGAATGCATAAACTGCTGTGCTGCCCCTAAGGGGTATAGATGGTCTTATTAATCGGAAGCCATTTAAATTCGTCCCGACAGTTCTCCACAATCTCTTTACATGTCTATCAAATTTAAGATGAAAATCTAAAGTAACCCCTAAAAATTTAAATTTATGTACCTCATCTATCTCCTTCTCATCAAACTTTATTCTGAAATTTCATTGACCTTTCTTTTTATTGAAAAGCAGATACATACAGTTTTATCATAGTTCAGGGTCACTGTGATACACAGTCAAGTTCTTTTGAAGCATCTCAGCTGCAATCTGAGGGGTTTTTTGCTGAGACATATATAATTGTGTCATCTGTATACATTTGCCATTTAACCCTTTTGACACTGTCAGGAAGATCTTTATATACAAGGTGCGATTTGCAGGGGGGGGGATTGCTTAGGATTTCCCCCCGTCTGTCTCTCGTTATTTTTTGTGTCAACAATATATGTTAATATGGTCACAGTCAGCGTCTAAGGACATTGTCGCCGCCTGGTTCTTGACGAACAGTGTTGGGCAAGTTACTCAGAAATTGTAATATATTACTAGATACTTATTACTCCTTCAAAAAGTATTACTTTGCTTATTACTGGGTGATAAAAGTAAGTAGTTACGTTACTGTATTATCAGTAAGTGTGAGTAAGAGTTTTCCTCAGAATGATAGCGGGGGCTAATATTATTATTGCCTTTTAGAAAAGTAATTAGTTACACTACTTAGTTACTTGGAAAAGTGATATTATTACAGTAACCCATTACTGCCCAACACTGTTCACGAATATATTTAGTTTAGTCTGACGGAAGTAACACTAGCCCAACTGCATAAATAAGATTTTAAAATCAAACAAACACCATGCTGTGTTCCAGGATAAGGACTTTGGGAAACAGACGCTCCATAAGGGTCACGCCAACCCGCTGGCGG
Organism: Lepomis macrochirus; assembly: GCA_024633595.2. Lineage (NCBI taxonomy): Eukaryota > Metazoa > Chordata > Actinopteri > Centrarchiformes > Centrarchidae > Lepomis > Lepomis macrochirus. Next base: position 31,471,710 of record JALXJV020000018.1, read on the forward strand.
AGGTAACGACCAGTCTGAAGACCTACCAGCACTTCACCCTGGAGAAAGCCTACCTGGGGGAGGACTTCTTCTGGGCCTTCACCCCTGTAGCGGGGGACTTCATACGGATACGATTCTTCACCCCCGTCCGCATCGAGAGGTTGGTACCATGCTTACAGGGTATAAGGTCTAAGGTTACACAGTGGTTACACAGTGGTGCCAGATCATTACAGGGCACTAGAGGGAACTAGGACTAGGAATCTCAGGGGTACCAGAAGATACCAGGCCCTTACAGGTCCCTTGAGGTACCAGAGATAACGATACCAGGATACCAGTACCAGTGAGTTACAGAATACTCAGGATTTTCCGACCTGAAAATGTGATGCACTGTTTCCAGAACAGTCGTATTATTGCAGTTACAAATCCAAGTAACGCTGCGCTACTGAACGCACCATCCCTGACGTGAATGCGCGACCGCCCTGCAGCTCAGCGGCACTGGTCCTTACGTTGTTTAAGTCAGCCAAGAAACTAAAGGACGACATGAGAGCAGGGAGAGAGAGGTATTTTCGACAGCTGTAAGTAACGTTATTGCCATTACTGTGTCACAGTCTAGGATGCAAAGAACATTGTCGTCCGTTATAAACTTTGTGCGACCGACTGCGAACAGTTCTGGCGCGATCCTGTTAAACTGTCGCGGTCGTTCTCGTCTCACGCACATGCCCGCCTGCTGCCAGAGCTGAAATGTCAAACTTTTTCCTACAGATTATCAACAGACAGAGACCGATCAGCTGTTTGAGTCTCCTGAAGAATATAAGTGTTTCTTAAACAGTCAGGCCACCAGGTCTGAAACAGTGACCTTTGCTGCTGTCTCTTGCTCAAATAAAAATCATCTATTAACTCCAACTGAACTAATTTGAAAGTTTGTAGTTACATTATTTAGTTATAGACTCAATTATTTCATGTTGCATGTAAAAATTAATACAAAATAATAATTATTATAGAGAGGTGGCGATGGTGCAGTGGATTAGACCCTTGTCTTTGATTCCCACTGCAGCACATCCATTAAATAACTTATTGTCATGGGTCCTGCTTCACCATCCATGTTGGAGCCACCTCTGGTTTAATCAGGGTGTGGTGGGGTCTCAGTATATTATCCTGCTTTTTTGCCCTTTGCCAATCACATGCCAGAATACTAGAGGCTACAAGGAGTGACATGGTCTCAAATGTTTTAGGGTTCCTGGTAGGGATGTCCCGTTCAGGTTTTTTTTGCCTTCGAGTCATTTGATTTTGAGTATCTACCGATACCGAGTCCCGATCCAATACTTCTATAATACTTGGAAAAAAAGAATAAAGAAGAGCGAAAAAACAGATCCAGGATGTTCGCTTATTTTTTATTTATTTCACTGGGTCTCTCTTTACTTTTCAGGTATTTCTTTCGAAGTGGAAACATCGAACATCCAGGAGACAAACTTTTCAACACATCAGTGGAGGTTCTGCCCTTTGATGTGAGTCTTAAAATCCGGATCAGTACATTGACTAAACCAGTAATATGTCTCAAAAACGTGGGTCTTGTTTTCGTAGTTTTGTCCCATCATTTCTGTCAGCAATGAAAATATTGTACTCAACAAGTGAAAAGCTGAGATCTGGGAACAAGTCTGACAGGGGCGGCTGTGGCTCAGGAGGTAGAGCGGGTTGGCCGTTAAGCGGAAGCTCTGCGGTTCAATCCCTGGCTCCCCATGTTTAAGTGTCCTTGGGCTGAACCCCGAATTGTTCCACCAGTGTATGAATGTGTGTGAATGTTAGTTTCTATTTGAGCACTTGTGTTAGTGAATGGTGAATGCAGATGTAGTGTAAAAGCGCTTTGAGTGGTCGCAAAAGACTAGAATGGCGCTATACAAATGTGGAGCATTTAACTATACAAATACGGAGAAACTAACCAGCAGGTTAGACAAACACATTTTTTGAAGATAAAATAAACAAAACAAAGGCAAACAGTACATTATTTTTTGTTTTTTGTTGTTGGAGACAACAGCGTTATTATTACTGACAGAAACGATGGACACAACTAAGAAAATTTCAAGTCGGAAGAAACTATATTATCCTTTAAAATAAGTCAGCTTTATATTTAACAAGAGGATCAGCTGTGTGATGGACCTATATCACATCATTAATATAAGGTGATGATGTTAAAGCAGTACAGAGAACAGACTCACCTTGTGGTCCATGGAAGTTGAGGCAGGGTGATAAATCACTCCTTCGTCCTCCTCTGTCCTCAACTATAAGATGAAGCCGAGGATGGTTGGAACAGATTATCAGCCCAAATGATGATCCTAATGTGAGGAGTTTACAGACATAATATTGAGGTCGCCGACTGGATCAGAGGCTCCCTGATTTTGAATCGGAAATATCAAACATGTCTGTAAAAATCAGGTTTTAACACGTTTTCCACAGGTTACCAAGCTGTCACACTGAAAATATAAATTTTCTTTCCTTTTAAAAATTTACCAAGAGGGGCACGCATTGGAGCACTACAAAAAACCTTGTGTTTCCATGTGTGTAAACTAGTGGGAGGCCAGAGAGGGATCTCGTCCACCTATAATGCACAAAACAAGCCCTCAGGAACAAGCCCATGGTGTCCACTGATTGGTGCATTTCAGCCACTCAGGTTTTAAATCCTCTCCATTGGTTGTGATGGCTGACTTGACAGATTTTACAAAAGGCAATCCTGTCAACATGAAACTGACAGTGAAAAAGGAAAGAAGTCAGGGCTCAAATAAATTTAAAACGTCCAATTTGGATTTAATTTAAGTTTAGGTGGCACTTTTTTTTGGTCAATTTGAAAAGGAAAACCAATTTCACATTCAGCATGATTAGTATTACTGCAGTGTTACACACTGAAACATTTTTATCAGTGGAGTTTTAACTTAACTTAGACAGTAATGCATCTTTAAAATTAGATTTGGATTTTAAATGGACTGCATTTTTATTGCACTTTTGTACCTTAACGGACAAAGTGCTTTACACACCGATGGGGCTGACCTGACCAACCGCCATCCCACTAATGGACCTCAGAAAACTTTTGTCTACCCCATGGGACGCATACCTCCTGCACCCAAATGGAAAATTAAATTTAAATTTGACTATATTATTTCATTTGAATATTGTCAGCAACAGACTTCCGTATCGGAGCTTTTCCTGCTGCGTGTTCTAGTATTTTTCTTCCATCTGTTCATTCTAAGTCATTTAAGAAACTCTAATAAGTTACTATGAGGGGCAATAAAATGTGTGTTTGTGTTTTCCAGAATATCCAGGCAGAGAAAGAGGCATTGACAGAAGGGAGGGAGAAAACGCCAAAGTACCATCGGACAGAAGACGGATTCATCAGAATAGGTGAGTGATGAGACACCACGTCAGCTGCTGAGGTGTCTAATTAAGGAAGGCCTGTGAAATACCTGCTCTGGGCCTGTCAGGCTGTATCGATTATATGTCAGTTAGGAGAAAGTCTTAATGGAATAGACAATAATAATTTATTGGATGGATGGATGGATGGATGGATGGATGATGGATGGATGGATCACTGCCTTAACCCAACCCGAAGTCTGAACCCTGGAGAAACTGAGAGAGTGTGACTTTCCAAACATGTCCTCACTCTTTAGACTCTAAAAGCCAAGTTGGTCCTCACAAACAGAGGACAGTACATCCAGACACACACACTGTAGGCAGCTCCGTGTGAAGGGATTTTGGCGGACATTTAAAGTCTGACCGGTGACATAAAGTTCACTGTTCTGGAAAATTTCTCATTTTATTTTCTGACATTTATGTAAGCAGTAAAAACAGTGGCAGGAGCACAAATACTAATGGGAGCAGTAGAAGCTTTAACACTTGCAGAAGTAGTGGCATTAGTAGTATTTGCAGCAGTTTGATAGATAAATATAAGTCTATTAATTCCAAGGGCGTCACTTTGTGTTGATAAATATTAGCTTCATGAGAACAAGAGAAAATATTTTAACACTATTTTGAGGAAATATTAAATGCTTAACTAAATGAGCTGGTGATCTGGGGGCACCAATTTTTGTTGGAAAAGTTTTTATTTACATGAAGAGAAACTATAGGTGTCATTTACACTGGGCACACTGGGGACAGGTCCCTAATGTTCTGAAAAATAGAAATTTTACCTTCACAAATGGAAATGCTTTGAAAAGGTTTACTTGCACAATACGAAAACATGCAATGCAATTTAAATATAGAAGAAACAAATGCGCATCGTCCAAGCAAAGTCACTTAAGCTAAAAAAGGTGCTGATTACTGCATTATTTATGTATATTTATAAACTGTCACCTGCCAGCTGTTTTGTTTCCCATTATATAAATAAAAACATCATAAATTGGAGCAGCAAATTTCTCCAGAATGCAGGAAATTTATTTATTTATTTTTACCTTTATTTTACCAGGAAATCTCATTGAGATCAAAAATCTCTTTTACAAGAGAGACTTGGCCAAGGTAGCAGCCATACATAAACACAGCATATTAAAATGCTACATGACAAAAATTCAGTCTATTCAAACACAATGGCTTCTGAAGAAAACATTCACATTCTTTATGATATTCTTAAATTTATCAATTGATATACACGTTTCTAATTTAAGATCTTTTTGCAAATTATTCTATACCCAGGGATATACCCTGGGTACATTCAAAAGCAACCACTTGGAGGAGCATGGCTGGTAATTAGCAGAATTGAAACAAAGAGTGTATTCAGGTAAAGCTACAAGTTTACCTAGTATGGCTTTATATATAATTATATATATATATATATATATATATATATATATGTATTAGGGCTGTCAAAAATAGCGCGTTAACAACATTAATTAGTTGTTTGTTGTTAATTACGTCAATTTTTTAAACGCATTTTACGCACATGCTGTGGCACGTAAGTGGGACATCGAGGGCAAGACGACAACCATTGGGACTGACAGTGCACGCAACATGGTTGCAGCAATTCAACTTACACGCTATGAACACATGAACTGTGTCGCTCACATGGTGCAGAGAAGTGTCACAGTGAGTCTTGCTGACAGCGGCTTTGTAAATGCTTTGGCCAAGGCTCGCAAAGTTGTCGGTCATTTTAAGCACAGCCCAGCAAATGCTGCGGAGCTTCAAGCACATTACAAAGTGTAGTATGTTTCAGCTTGATTTAAACCACCATTATTTGGCTGTGTTAATAAACAGACATAATATGAAAATTATGTATCTGTGTCCTGTTATTTATCTTTTAGTATGCATTTCAGAAAAAAAATGGTTAGGATTCAGGTGTAATTGCAAATAGTGATTAATCCTGATTAATCCACTGAAAATTCTGATTAATTTGATTAAAAAATTTTAATCATTTGACAGCCCTCATGTGTATATGTATATATATATATGTGTGTGTGTGTGTAGTCAGTCAGTGATGTCCAAAACACCAGATCATAAAGAATGCAATGGTGACTGAGGGACCTTGCATTTGTAATAAAGCGTAGAGATGCATGATACACTGTATGAAGGTTTCGTAAGATGGAGGAGGCTGCGTGCATACACAATATGTCACTATAATCATTGTGTATTTATTGTTGCTAAGCGTCGCTAACTTGACCGCGGAGCCTTAAACGTCTAAAAAAGACGCTAAAAGGGTTCCCAAGGTGTTAGCAAGCGACACCAAAGGGCCTTTACCAAGCGTCAATATGTGACGAGTCAGGAGTGAGAATGTGCTGGGATATCCCGCGTTGGGATATCAGAGCTCGTCACCCTGTAAGGCTGAATCTTACGGGCGAACTTCATTTTGGCTTCTTGTATCCACGATCTTGTTCTTTTTGTCACCACCCAAAGCTCATGACCTTAGGTGAGGTTTAGAACATTGGTCAACTGGTGTATCGAAAGCTTTTCCGTCCGGCTCAGTTCACTCTTCACCACATTGTTACTGACGCCGCACTGATCCCAATTTACTCATGCACGAGATCCCGAGATACTTAAACTCCTTCGCTTGGCGTCAGCAACTCTCTCCCAACCCGGAGGGAGCAATCCACCATTTTCTGGCTCAGGACTTGGACAGCCTCACACTTGGCTGCAGACCTCCTCAGTGAATGCTCGAGGTCATTGTCTGATGAAACCAACAGAAGCATGTCATCTGCAAAGAGCCGAACCACAATTCTGAGGTTTCCAAACCTCAAACTGGGATATAACATATCAAACATATCACCCATTCCAAGGACATAATCCAGTGTAATCTGGATACTCTGAATCTGGATTTCAAGAAGGAACAGTTATGCAGTTGTACAAGAAAGAATCTTTAAAGAAACTAAAGACATGAGAGAGAGAGAGAAAAGTGCAGGAGGAGAGGAGGGCAAGTTTAATCTGACATAAATTACCGGCAGCTCTTTATCCCACTCATCAATTTTTCAGACGAGCCGGCGTATTGATCCAGGCGGCTCTCCTTCACTCTATTAATTTCAGGGTGATGTCTTCAGGCATCCTGCATCTGCAGAGAAACAAAGACCATCTGAGCGTCTGAGATCGTTGACCACACTTCAGATGATCAGCCATCTGGGAGATTCAGAGAGATTTAGAGAGGAAGGCAGAGGACAGAAAAGACGGAGTTATATTTTAATGGCTGCTTCTTCCCTACAAGTCCATCATGTCAGGTTATCTTGCAGACAACATAAAAACATTCATTTATCCCTGAAATGTTTCCATAAAATCCAATGAACCTTTTTCTTTAAAAGTGCCTTAAAAAGCTTGCTTTCAGGAATGTTATCATTATTTTATTAATGGATGCTCCAGTAGCTGAGGGTGTGTTGTGGCCCTTTGTGCAGATTTAAACGGTTATTGATGGATTATTAATATAAAAAGACCCATTGGATTCACACAAAATCCACTGAATGACACCTGACCGTTCTATATAGCTCTAAACTGAGACGTTATATAACAGGTTTTCAGATAAAAGCAGTTGTAATGCAAATCTTTAGCCATGCCATAACCCAGTCAGGACTGTAACTGGTTTTGAACCCGTGTTTAGAGTACTACAAATCTTTTACTTAAGTATAAATAGAAAGACTACAGTGTAGAAATACTAATACAATGTAGAACAATGTAATTTTAAGTAGATGTGGAGAGTAATTATTGTGTTACTCTAATCATGTAATTACTTTATATACTGCTGGATAGTTTATACACCATCATTTATTAGTTGATTATATTTTGTATTAAATCTGGGGTAGGTAACATTGGAGAAACTAGCAAGAGATCTAAATTTGTCAAATAAATGTAATTCAAAATTGTCAGTAAATAAACATTCAGGCTTTTACATTAGAATTTGAAATATAAACCTGGCAGAGAGTTTTTGTGTTTATCTGTTTTATTTTTTAAGATCTGGGTTTTATTTCTCATTGTTTGTCTCTGCGTGATCTTTGTTTCTGAGAAAAGCTCTCCGGCAGCCGTACACATGTCACCGGATACTGAATAAAAGCCATAATACCCCCAGTAATAACAGATAATACCCTATGATAAACAATAACACACACACCCCAGACGCTGCTCTTTGTTAGGATTACGGGTGCACTCGTACCTGGAAGCATCAGTGCCAACCCTGCTAATCCCAGTAAATAAATCCTCTGAGGGATTATTGCTCTGTTGGAGTGCAGTCACACCCAAACCAACTTCGCTGAGCTGAAAGAAGACCGAACACAGATGGCTTCTGATGGAGACAAATGATTGTAAGGATAACCAAAAAAACTCAACACAGATGCAGAGGGAAAGCCATCACAGAACCACAGGGAACCTCATTTAATGGACTTAATGGACCTCCATAACCATTAAAATACCCAGTAAATCTGCACAAAAAGCATGAAAAACCCTTAATTACTCACCTCTGTCAACAAATGAATAAATAAATAATAACCCAAGACTATATCCCTTAAAACCTGTGATACTAACTCCTACTGTTTTTAGATATGGACGTTGAATGAATGGATCATCACTCATGGCTAAATTAAGGACATTTTGTGAATAAAATTATTTTTTAAAAGCTTTAAATTTAGTGTATCTTAGTTTAGCTTGGCTTAGCGTAGTTTAGTTTAGCTTAGTTTAGCTTGGCTTAGCGTAGTTTAGTTTAGCTTAGTTTAATTAATTAGGTTAGCAGGCTATAGTTTAGGGCTACATAGTTTTTCTTAGTTTAGTTTATCTTCGGTTAGGTTAGTGCGGTTTAGCTTAAGTTAGATTAGTTAGATTTAGCTTAGCTTAGTTTTGCTTATCTTACGTTAGTTTAGCTTAGCTTATCTTAGTTTATTGACCCGAGTGGACCCGGTACCGTGTCTGTAATCTATTTTCGCTTTTTTAGTTGGTTTCCGTCCAAAAACAGCGGCAATTCGTGTCCACACAGACCGTCTGGTGGGCCGCCATCTTGCCGCCATCGTACAGAAGCCGTTGAGTTAAGTTTCGCTTCTACCTCAAATTCTCTCATAGAAGAAGAGCTTGTTTGGCGGAGGCGGACTGTCAGTCTCTGCTGGCAAACCGTAGGAGCTACAACCTCATGCAACACCTCGGTTTTTTTTTGCCTGGCTGAGACAAGGCAAGACGAGGCCCTGTAGGATGTTCTGTTCTCAAGCTGTGGGCCTTTAAAGCATGGGAGTGGTTTTGGTCATTTATAATGACTGTTTTTATCAATATTTCAACGTTTTGGAAGCTTTATGTTATTTGGAACATGGTTGTATGGAGAGAAATAGTGTTTTAAAGATAACTCCCAATAAAAGTGAACATACAAACTGTAAATATGGCCAAAACATGGACATTCGCCTGGTATATTTTTTAAAAATTGTGTAGTAATTGTTGTATATCAGTTTCTTTTCATCAAATTTACAGTTACAGTTGTGTTCCAGGTGTATTAGAAGATATCCAGGTGCATTATAATCTATCTTATGATGGTTTTGATGGTATATTGCATTAAAATATAGCTTTTTTACCAGGCAAGGATGAAAATATCATTTTTTTCTGTATTTCATCTCCATGTAGTCTGTAATAGTAAAATAAATGTTAATAAACAATGGATTTATATTCCTTTGCTTCTGACCTTTTAAAGGTGACCAGAATTATGCATCTAGGCCTGATGGTTGAGGAGATATTACTGATTTATTTAGGGTTTGTTATTTTAGGCGTTTTTCCTAGAAATAGGTGCCAGGGTCCACGTGGTTAAAGATTAGCTTAGGTTAACATAGTTTAGTTTAGTGTAGATTTGTTTATCTTGGAGTAGCTTAATATAATGTAGTTTAGTTTATCTTTGCATAGTTTAGCCGAGCTTAGTTTAGTTTAACTTAGCTTAGCTTAGTTTTAGTTTAGCTTAGCATAGTTTATCTTAGGTTAGTGTAGTTTCTTAGTTTAGTTTAGCACATCTTAGCTTAGTTTAGCTTAGCATAGTTTAGCTTAGATTACTTTAACTTATCTTAACTACAGCTTAGTTTATCTTAGGTTAGCATAGTTTAGCTTAGATTAGTTATTCTTAGGTTAGCATAGTTAATCTTAGGTTAGTGTAGTTTCTTAGTTTAGTTTAGCACATATTTGCTTAGTTTAGCTTAGCATAGTTTAGCTTAGATTACTTTAACTTATCTTAACTACAGCTTAGTTTATCTTAGGTTAGCATAGTTTAGCTTAGCATAGTTTATTAATGTACAGCAGGATGTTGTTGCTGTAGTTGTTGAGCGGGAGCTCATTCTGCACTGTTTAGCGTCAGACTGCAGCTGATTATTCTTTTCATTTTGCATCAATCTGCTGATTATTTTCTCCATGAAGCGACTGTTTGTTTGGTTTGCAAAGATTCTACCGTTGCTGTTACCCAGAGCCCAAAGTACCACTTTCACAACCAACAGTCCAAAGCTCAACTCATCACATCACAGTTATTACAATCATTCATAGGAGAAGCAGCAAATCTTCATGAAAGAAACAGAAACCAGCAGATGATTTACAGGAAAAATGTACAAACTGTTGAAAGTTTCATTTATAACAAAACATCATATTTTATAAACGCTTCGTGTGTTTGTGTGTAAAAATTGTAATTTGTAAAGTAACTAGTAAGTTTTGGTTCCAAAAATGTGAACTCACAGGCTCCCTTAAATCCCTTAAACAAACAGGCCATCGGGTTTATTGATGTTATCATTCTTCATCTCTTTCAGGAACCTTCCAGAACGGGATTGCAGAGGGGGAGGTAGACCCCACCTTCGGGCCCCTGGAGGCCATGCGTCTCACAGTGATGACGGACTCGCCGGTCTGGGTGATCCTCAGCGAGGTGAGACCACCTGGAACCAGATTAAAACCCACAACAACTCGTATTTTTATTCATAAATGGACGTTTGTGTTTTGTCCTAAGTTATGCCCTGTACTATAAAGAAAAGGATCCTTGAGGAGGTTTCTAGGACACTAGGGGCCTCCTGCAGAGGCTTATGTAGATTTCAATGAGGGTTAAAGGAGTTCTTGAAGAGTTTCAAAGGGTTCTTAGCATCAATGATAGGGATTCAATGTCTCAAAGGATTTGCCAGCAGGGTTTTGAGGTCCTTGAAGAGATCCCAGGGGCTCTGAAAAGAGTTCTATGTATATTACAGAAGTTTCAAGAGGGTTTAATTTGCTTCCAAGGTGCCTTGATTACATTTGAGTACTGGAGTATGCTGTTGGGGTTCTCGACTGTCTTTCTTCATGCTCCATGGATCCGTAGTGGGATCTGAGAAGTCCCTGAGGGGATTATAGAGGTAACAGGGTGCTAGAGATCCTTGGGGTGGTTACAAGGTCTGTCAAGGATGTTCCAAGTTCCTTAGGAGATTCAAATGGTTTCTTAATGTGTTCAGAGAGGGTTCCGTTTTTTGAAGAAGACCTAAGGGCTGTTGGGACGTCCCAGTGGTTAATTTCAGATGTGTCAGTTGTCAAAAAGTGATTTATTATGGGGTGTTGGTGTCCTTGAGAAGGTTCAAGAATTCACTGGATATTTCGAGAGGTTCCAGGAATTTCAAAGGGGCTCCAAGTCCCTAAGTCTCTAGGTTTTCACCAATCTTGTGGGTGGTTACAAGGGTTCTTTAAGAGGTTAGGGGGCTTCCTGGAGTGCTCGAAAGGTCTGAGGTTAAAAGAAGGTTGAAGAAGTTAATCTGATATTGATGGGTTTCCAGGCATCCTTGAGGGAGTTTCCATAGTTCTTGGTGGAATTTGATAGAGATGCAAGAAACCAGGTCTATCCTCGGACTCTACAATGACTCTACGGGTCCTTGATGAGATATTAAGGGTTCTGAAAAAGTTCAAGGGGATGTAAGGTCGTAAGATTTACGAGACAGAGGCAGCAGTCACCCGACAACGTAACAGCTACTTTCAAACTTGATGTCTAAATAATTTCAAGGGTCAAAGATAGTTCATTTGTTAAAGCCCCGGTAAAAGGACCTGTTGTTAAAGGATTAATTTCAGACTGTGGCTCCTGACCTCTGACCTCTCTTTGAGGATTGCTGAGGAGAAAGTCTCGCCGTGTTAACCCTTTAAAGAATGCATTAGTCTGGTTTAGCGAAGACTTCCAGCTTCAGCCTTTTTGCATCCTGAACATTTCTGGAGGAAACACAAAAATATGTGGATCAACTTTTAAAAATGTATATTAGTCAAACTCTAACAGGCTTATTAAAGCACCAGTTTATGTTCATACAGTTCTGTTCTGGATCATGTGTTGATTCCTCCTGGTTCTTAATGGTTCTTCTGGTTTCTTGAGTCTCTCTCAGATCTTTATAAAGACAGTATATGTGTATACTGGTCTATTCGGATCATTTAACTGTACATGTATTAATTCAAAGTTCCTCCTGGTTCTCACTGGTTCTTCTGGTCTCTCTCAGATCTTTATAAAGAAAGCAGAGTGAACCTCCTCTCCCCCTCCACAATACCTCAGCACCTCCAAGCGATCAGCCGAGCTGACCCGGGGGGGAGGCTCGCCAGCCGCCGTCCTGCTCCAGTCCCACTCTCCAGATCCCCCACCGCGGTGCCACAGCGCCGCCGTCTGGCCGGACCTCGCCGCTGCAGGGCTGAACAGCTCAAAGACTGAAAACGCAGATCTCACAGACCGTTGACAACAGCCCGGGTGGAAGAACCCGTCTGACCCGACATGCAAAAAAGAGATGATGCTGTAATTAATCCAGAAGAGTCTGTATTTATGTGTACATACAGTAAGTAAATGTTGAAAACACTGGTAATAGCGGAGGCCGTGGCGAAAGCGCCGCGCCACTTCTGATGATGAAACTGCTGCTTCAAAATCAAAGACTCAAAGGCCTCTTTCTATCTGCAGACGGTCGGTCCGGACCAACACTGTCCCACCAGTATACCCCCACAGTAACCATGTATGTGCATATATGCATAGAGATGTACACACTTATCATATGAATGCCCTCTCAGTGTGTTGATACGTGTCTGTAGTTGCTGCTCGGGGTTCAGACCTTTTCCCTCCATCGGTGAGCGATTTGCCTTAAAGAAGACGAAGAGCAGATTTACTTCAAACAGAAGCGAGTCCCGGACTGAAACATGTAGCGACAACAAATACCCAGAATCCTTTGCTGCGACCTTCTCACATTGTTGTGGCTTGAAACTACTGACGATGACAGCTGATATTTTGCTTTTTTAATGAAGTCTTTTAAAATGTTGTTTTATTTTAAGTTAACTGAGGCCTTCTCACTGACGACTGCTCTGTTCTACTTTACAGTACTTTACAGTACTCTAATGTGCTTTATGGTACTCTGATGTACTTTTTAGTATGCTAATGTACTCTACAGTGCTCTAAAATACTATAAATTACTCTAATGTACTTTATAGGACTCTAACATACTTTACAGTACTTTAATTTAAATCTACAGTACTCTAATGTACTCTAGAGTACTCTAACATACTCTATAGTTCTTTACAGTACTCTAATGTATTGTACGGTACTCTAGTTTCCTCTGCTGTGCTTTATTGTACTTTACTGTACTGTAGTTTTCCAGTCTGGTGCAAAAACAAAGATTCACATCTTTTCCTTTCCTTTCTTTCCGTTTTCAGTCTCTCGTTGACACTTTTAGTAATAAATAGTATAAATTATAAAATTCTTCCAATAGAATATTTGTTTCTCTGTAAAGATGCCGTCTTTTTCCACATGTCTTCGTGTTGGCTTGCGCGTCAGACGAGGGACGTTTTAAAAAATTGTTCCCTTGAATCATGTTTCCTTCTGTCCGTGTCTTCTGGGTTCCCTCATTAATGTGTGCCCTTTTCATATGTTGTTTTTTCCCTTAGTTCAATAATTGGTGCGCTCAAATGATGAACGTAAGTCCTTCAAATTCTAGACAATGAGTCCTTCAGTCTGAGCCCAGTCTTGGCTGTCAAATACCGACGCTTTGAGAAAGCCTGACAAAGTGTCGGTATTTGACGCACGAGTTACCCTTTAGCGTCCGTGTGAAATGCCCTGGGCATTCAAGTAACTCCAATTCAACCCATCTATGTACTTATTTCAACCCAGAACAAAATGTTCAAAATGAACTAAACCTAACCAAACTGCATATATACCACATATTAAAAAGGCATTTCATACAGACGCTGAAGGGTACCTCGGCGTCACCAATGCTTTGTCGGGATATTTGACACTCTGAGATGAGAGTGAGTTGTCAGTCCCTCTCACCAACTGGATTTAATCCTGTTTCAGCTGGATCCTCGATTGTAAGGCCAAAGTATATCGACATACTTGGTCTGGGTCACCATACACTGATTGTTTTAGACGACTGTGTTCTTTTGTGTTCGACCCTTTGCTGTTTCAACACAACACAAAGCAGCTCCTTAGAGAAGTGGTTTTCCCAGCTTGGTGTGGGGGAACTTGACTGGCCTGCACAGAGTCCTGACCTCAACCCCATCCAACATGAGCCAGACCTGGTCACCAACATCAGTGCTGGACCTCACTAATGGTCTGGTGTCTGAATGGGAGCAACACGTTCAACTGGAAAGACTGAAATCAGCAGAGAGGAGGCTGTGGGAGCAGCGCTTTAATGAACATGGAGTCACATATGGAGTGAAAGTTCAGCCGTCCACGTACTTCGATTAGGTGTCCACATACTTTTGAATATTTCAGGTTTTAAGTGTTTAAATCATAAAGTTTCAACATGCAGACTTTTCTCTTGGTTGATTGTTTTTTTCAGCTGTTAGAGTTTTTCATTTTCACAAGTGAGCGTTTTTTATATTTTCCCGGTACATGGAGTGTGTTTACATTTGCATATGTATCCTTTTATGATTAGGTTTTCGGAGGACCATGATTACGTGTTGCGTACGCAAAAATCTTGGTTTGTAAAATCTAGAGTACGCAGACGGAAAAAAAGGAAACTGTGGCATGTAAACGCCTGATTCTGGTTTCGGAAACCTGAGATCGTGAGAAATAACGGCCTGCAGAGAGATGATCAGAAACCTGGATGCAGTTATGATCATGTACAAAGGGATAAAAATAACCAGGTTTCACATCCAAAGTAAAATCAAAACCAGGATACTAGTTTGCGTAAAAACATTTAACCTGCAGGAAATGCATGCTGGAAATAGAAATATTGTCAGTTAATTGGTCTTAAAACAAGGAAACAAAGGTTTTATGCGACTTTTACATCTTAAAAACATTCACTTTTCAACCAGCTCACAAACATGGTCACCTTTAAATCAACAAATCTATTGTTATTCAGATGCACCAATTATAAATAAAAGGGAACAAAATGACTAACTAGGGAGCGATTTAGCAAAACATTTCCTCCAGAGCGTCCCTGCTGTCAACACTGGACTTCATTCATTCATTCATTCATTCATTCATTCAGACCCATCCAAACTTCGGTGTCTTCAAGCTTCAGGAAACATCCCAACTTTTCTTTTCATACCTTTGTAAGATGCACTGGAATGCATTGCTGTAATCTTGTGTTTGTATTTTGTATCCTTTAGATAAACTCTATTTAAATGATCTGAAACTTCTATCCAATATGTGAATTGTAATAAAGACAGAAGTTGAAATGATTTTGTTTTTGCTTGGTTTGCTGGCTCTGAGTTTTTTGAGAGTGGTCTCGGATATGGTGGGAAAATTTCTGGGAATGTCGTCAGGTTTCAACTGACGAAACATCACTCCACTGGTAAGAAAGTGATTAATCGCTGGAGGGCTGTGACGTCGACGGATTTATTTCAGTTTCATGGAGATAAAAAGTATAAATACGAGTGACCCTAAAAACTAGAATCTTTACAAGAAAAGTCTGCAGTTTCACATGTTACAGATTTAAGTAGCAGGATACATAGAAAATGTGGGTAACTATGTCCAAATATTTGTTGGGATAAGCTACCTAATTAAAAATGTGAAATTTCAGGGGGGGTATTGAGGATGCTACAAAGCTGCTTCATGGTTCATCACTGTGAATAAAAGGTTTAAAAGCAGCCTTTTGTTCAGCCAGTCTGGTGAGGTGACGGTCACATGGGTGAAGATCACATGATTCTCACAGCTCTACACCGACAAGCTGATGGAAGTAAAGAGTCCTGCAATCCTACCAAAACCACAATGCAAAGCTATTCTGTCAAAGGCAAGGTTTATTTGTGTAGCGCATTTCAACCACAATGCAATTTAAAGTGCTTTACGTAAACAATATAAAAAAGATAAAATGGAGAAAAAGTTACAGTGTTAGATATCCTTTGATTTGATTTAATTAAAGGCAGCAGTGAAAAGAAAAGTCTTCAGTCTTGATTTAAAAGAACTGACAGTTTCAGCAGAGCTGCAGTTTTCTGGGATTTTGTTGCAGATGTATGAAGCATAAAAACTGAACGCTGCTTCTCCAGGTTTAGTTTGGACTCTGGGGACAGAAAGTAGACCTGATCCCAGAGGGATCTGGATGGTTCATAATGACGCAGAAGATCAGAAATGTATTTTGGCCCTAAACCACTCAGTGTTTTATAAACCTATAGCAGGATTTTGAAATCAGATCTCTGACAGACAGGAAGCCAATGTAAGGACTTCAGAACTGGAGTTAAGTGATCCACTTTTTTGGTCTTAATGAGGGCAACAGCGTTCTGGATCAGCTACAGCTGACGATTTTTTAGAGAGCCCTGTAAAGACACTGTTACAGTAGTCGAGACGACTGAAGATAAATGCATGGACAAGTTTTTCCAGGTCCTGCTGAGACACAAGTCCTTTAATCCTTGATATTTTCTTCAGGTGACAGTAGGCTAACTTTGTAATTGTTTTCATGTGGCTGCAAAAATTCGGGTCTGAGTCCATGACTACACCAGATTTCTGGCTTGGTTTGTGGTTTTTAACATTATCGACTGAAGCTATTCATCCTTCCTCAGCTCCAAAAACAATGACTTCAGTTTTATCTATGTTTAATTGAAGAATATTCCAGCACACCCAATCATTGACTTGTTCAGTCACTTGTATGGAATCATATTCCCCCGGCGATATGGTTATGTAAATCTGTGTGTCGTCTGCAAAGTAACATATTTTTCACAATCTGAGCCGGTGGAAGCATGTAGATGTTAAACAGAAGAGTTAAAAGTAAAAGTCCTGCGATGAAAATGTGTAGAACAATCAGGAAAATGTCCTGTGCCTGTTGTACTATTGTATCTTCTTTCAACAGATTCTTCTTCCTGCTCATTAATGTACAGCGGGATGTTACTGCAGCTCCTTCTGAACTGTTTAGCGTCAGACTGCAGCTGATGATTCTTTTCAATCTGGATCAATCTGCTAATTATTTTCTCCATGAAGCGACTGATTGTTTTGTCATTATCTGATTCCAGCTTCCTTAATGTGAACATTTTCTGGTTTCTTTGCTCCTCTGTGACAGTAAACTGAATATATTTGGGTTGTGGACCAAACAAGACATTTGAGGACATCACTTTGGGAAACAACTAATCGATTAATGAAGAAAATAATCTCTATTTTCAGCCCTATCTGACGAGAACCGGGATCAGAGATTTGTCTTAGCTTCTCTGCATTGGCTTCCTGTAAAATCTTGAATAGAATTTAAAATCCCTCTTCTCACCTACAAAGCTCTTAATGGTCAGCCACCATCTTATCTTAAAGAGCTCATAGTACCTTACTACCCCTCCAGAGCGCTGCTCTCCAGAATGCACCTGTGGTTCCTGGAGTCTCCAAAAGTAGAATGGGAGCCAGAGCGTCCAGCTATCAGGCTCCTCTCCTGTGGAACCAGGTTCCAGTTTGGGTTCAGGAGGCAGACACCGTCTCTGCATTTAAGACTTTCCTCTTTGATAAAGCTTATAGTTAGGGCTGGCTCAGGTGAGTCCTGAACCATCCCTTAGCTATGCTGCTATAGGCCTAGACTGCCGGGGGATTTCCCATGATGCGCTGAGCTCCTCTCTCCTCCTCCCTGTCTACAGTTGTATGCAACCTCATGCCATTAATGCATGAAGAGTGTTCCAAAATCACATTAAATATTATCAATTGCAAATCCACCTACATCTTGCCACAGTTTCTTGGTGTAATGCCAGAATAAATGGGCTACACTTTCTTCATGAACATCACAGAGGGAGCACATAACTTCAATATCTTTTTTTAAACTTCCGCAGAAAAGATTTTACAGGATAGAAAAAAATCAGAATCTTAAAGAAAATTTCCCTGATGTTATTCAACAACATACATTTGTGTGAGTCCACACTTCCATGCAGTATATATCCTAAACCTAAGACTTCCAGTTGGTGCTGCTAGAAAGTCCTTTTGAAACAAAGTGCGGATATCTTTTATTGCTTTTCGAGACCGTACTATCAAAACAAAATTTTTCCTGTCAAAGTTTCTCCAGGCTCAAGAGGAGGTAGCAAGTTAGACATAAGAGAGCATCAAAGATGATCCCAATTTTATTATTATTATTATTATTATTATTATTATTATTATTATTATTATTCCAAATGTATCATCTGTGTGGTGAAAAATTATGCAAAGACCAAGCAAGAAGTCATTTATAAAAATGAGATAAGGCAACAGGAACATGATCTATTCTATAGTTGCATAAATGCAGACACTTAAGTCTACCAATGTGTGAAAAAACTTGTTGGGATGCACATTTCCAGATCAAAGCAGGGATTTTTAAATTGATCCAAATAATTTTAAAAGTATTGTTCAAAGAATCAAAATCAAGAAACTTCAGTCTGCCCTTTTCAATGCTATTCACTACAGTCGACTTTTCTTTTTAAATAATGTGTTTTGTTCCGTATAATCACTTTATAAAGCAGTAGCTTATTATATTTATAATTCTTATAATAAAAACTCTGTTTGCTGTCAAAATAAAATCCGTTTCAATCTCAGCCAGCATTTGCGTCAGCCACTCTACAGCCAATCAGGGCACACTTCCTTTCGCAGCTCGACCAATCATCGCTGTCCACGAGGTACAGCTCCGGAGGAGGGGGGAGACGGGCGCTGTGCGGCGCGACTGAGATTTTCCCTTCGACCAATCAGCCTTTGACAGTTGACAGGAAACTCAAAGTATTTGCCATTGGTGACCAATCAGCGACAGCGGAAGGTCGGTTTGTGCCGTCCATTATCCCCACGTGACCCTCCTCAGTAGTTCCCAGGCGGTCACATCGGCAACCCGGAGGTGAGTAAAGAGAGCGATAAAAGTCTCCTTTTTAAGATGAAACACAGCGGGAGTTTAATGTTTTCTGAGAAACGTCGGTTTACGTAAACTGCTTATACACTTATAATTTCAAAAACATGAGCTTTTAGTCGTTAAAAAGGAAGCTTCGTGTCCTCGGCGTGCTGTTAGCATTGAGCTGAATGGCTAACTGGAGGCTAATTAACTACAGGTGAATTCAGCTAGCCAGTTAGCACGCTGCGTTTTCCGTTTACTACGATTTGTTTTACTCATTCGTGACACATTTAGCGATATAGAGCCGTGACACTACTTTTATCCTGGTGAAAACAACCGTACTTGTGTTTATTACAAGACGGTAGAAGATAAGTTGGCTCAAGATGCTGACACTCGTTTCGTAACGTTAAGCAGCATCGTAGGCTAGGCTAAGCTAAGCTAGCTGACTGTGCGTAGCGTAGAAAGGACACATGGAAGAGCTTATCGGGCAGAGAAGAAGAATGGGAGTTTAAATGTTACGACAAGAGATGTGAAGGACCTGCCGTGAAAAACAAAACGGTGAATGAGTCTTCTGTCAGGAGTCAGTTAGCACGCTAACAGAGACATCATTACAAACCTATATGTTGCTCCAAAGATTATTCAAACACATAACTTTATTTATAATAGGTAGACATTTTTGGGGATACCAAATATGCCTGTCTAAAAAGGGCAAGGGGCTCCAACTAATGATTATTTCAAACCTGTCAATTAGTTATCTTGCTTAATCATTCATTTCTGAACATGAAGGTAAATGTAAAAAAAAAGGTAAACATAAATTAAGGAGATGTGGTCAGATGTCAAACACCACAATTTAAAATGATATAAGATCATAGAAGGGGCACAGGAGAAGGTGTTATTGCTTAGACTTGATTCTTGTTGAAGTTGGGTTTTCATAAAAGCAGTTTGTAGTGATGCACAAGATTTTTCCTGCAGCTTTTCAAAATTTCTTCATGTTTTACTTTATTGTAATACATCACACTTTCAGTGCAGTGATGAAACAAACAAGTACAGAAAAACATGAGATGCTCATCTCAAAACTCTTCAAATTGTAGTTTTTAGGCAGTAATTAATGGTTAATAACCTCTGAAATAAATAAAACATCTCACGACAGCAACATAATGGATTCAGCTGCTGACTGTAAAGGATAATAAACACAGCTGTCCCTTTTTCATTTAAAGCATCTAGGAGACCCTCAGATTTAAACGTGTTCATTTTACATGTGGAGAATTGGCTCATCATCCTGAGGAGTCCCTTTATTCAGACAAAATGTTCTTCTTTGATCCCAGAGGGTCCAAAACATTTTGTCTTCTTAAAATGTGAGAATAATGTGAAATGTCCATCAGTTTACAGACCCCAAAACATTCAGTTTGACTTCTCAGTGCAACACCAGACCAGGTTTGACCTTCAGTCTGCAGCTGTGAGAAACAGTAAAGCAGCGAATCCTCACATTTAGGACGTTTGAAGCAGCCGTCCTGTCATTAATGAATTTCCCCTCGATGAATCAAATGATAAGTTTTTCTGTTGTTTTCAGGCACATTTATAAATGCGATTGTAACGTATCAGCAACTTTAGATCTTTGGCTAAACCTCAAGCCTTTAACTGAGCCAGAATCAGGTTTGTGTGTTGTAGTCATAGATGTAGCCGCCGTGATGAAGCCTTTCATCCCCGCCCTAAAACCTCCCCTGCTTCCTGGTCTATGTTCCTCTAAATGGGACCATAATTTACTAAATGAACATCATGCTGTGTTGAAGAAGACTTGAAACTAGCGACTGAGACCATAAACTCATTAGGAAAGTGTTTACTGAGGGAATAAATCAGCTGACAAGTAGAAACGTTTTCTTAGACTTCTATACAATCACACCTCTTTCTGCAGCCGGTGGAGTCGCCCCCTGCTGGCTGCTGGAGAGAACGCAGGTTTAAGGCTTTTCAGCTCTGGCTTTATTTCACCTGGAGTTTCCTGCTTGGTTATAACGAATCCACGTCTAGTTTGATTCATGGATGTTGGGATCCAGTCTGACAGGTGAAGCGGCCCGGCCAGTTCAACCTGCCGGTTTCTTTCGGATGGGGGGGGTGGATCAGACCGCCGTGCCCTTCAGATAGAAACCAAGTCCTCCAAATTACTGTTAGATTATAGTTTTCCACCTGAGATTCTGGACTTGTCTGGTTGGGCAGCAGAGTGAAAGTTTGAACAGTAGATGGAAGAACTCATGATCTTAAGTTTACTTTTAAAATGGCTTTTAATGAGATGCTTAGAAAGCTCCCAGTCTTTCAAATGATTTTATTGAAAGCCGTTTAGGACTACGGTCACTGACGCCAAAATAAATCCACAGACTGAGTCACGTCGCTGTTTCTGCTTCCAGTTTGCTGAGGTCTGATGACGGAATCTCGGTTAACACGATAAAAATGCTGAGAACATTTATCAATTTTTGCTAAATAATTATCGATAAGGCATGAAGTGAGGTTTTAGTTGTCGATGTTGACTTCAGGATAAAACCAACCACAGTATCAAGACCTTTTCAAAAGACATTATTTTTATATAGATTTTAATATTCAGAGACTTGGACTCATATTTGGGATATTTAACTTGATAGATGGGACAGATGAGTGACAGATTAGTGGTCAGTGTTTTGATTCCTGTATAAATGAAGAGGGCTCCTCTGTGTTGCTGTTTAATCAGTAACTCGCCCGTCCTGTCGGCTGAGTTTACGGATGCCGGCGGATAAAGGCTGATTACCCTGTTTAGTGAAGTAAAGCAGTTCACAATACTGGTTAGATTTCTGATAAATGTCTTTAAGTTGTCTACACACCCAGAAATTTATGGACAAAGTTAATTTAAGGTTTTTTCCCCCCTGATCAAACCAAATTCGTGAAAATAATCTGTGGTTAATATTGTCCTACAGCGCATACGGACAAGAACTTGAACTTTTAATACAAATACAGAACTGTACCTTTTTAATAATTAAATTACCATACAGATATGGAACTATACTTCTTTAATAATATATGGTGCTGTACTTTCTTAAGAAAAAAACACGGAGAAAACATTGATTATGTGACTGTTGACTAGCTGAGTAACATTATTAATAATAAATACCTTTTATCTGCTTGTTTATCACATCCGCATGGTTAGTAATCGTCACAATGTTCTTTAATATCAAAACCATTAACTACGATTAGTCGTCCTAAAATTAAACCTTGAAGGAATTAAGTTTTGGATTTGATTTAGAAAACTAAATGGCCACACATCGGTGAAATATATTAACATAACAATGAAACAATTAGCCAATCAGTGTGATAAGTATTGATAACTGATCATTTCAGTTGGTAAATTGCAATCATGATAAATGTTTTCCTAGTTTCAGCATCTCCAGTGTGAGAGGGCTTTCTGGGTTTTAGACTCCGGGACTTTCAAACCCACTTAGAAACCAGTGTGATTATCAGACCGTGGATCAGAGGAGCAGCAGATGTCCTGCAGGCGAGGCGGACTCTAATATCAGATTAACTGACTGTAACTGTAACTCCAGACTGTGGATCACAGCAGCTTCAGCTCGTTACTGAACTGATTAACAGAGGCTGTGCTTTATCAGCCAATGAGAGGAGGTCTAAAAGCTTAGTGCTTCTACAGGATGTTGGAAAACCAAAGTGTCGGCGTTCCTCTGAGCTCCACTGTTAACTAATAAAAACACATCAGTGAGCTAGTGACGGGCGTGTCAAGCAAGAATTCTGTACTATTATCGCTGGAAGGTATTCCACCTTTCTTCAAAGATCCCAATGTCCCATATACTCGAGCACATGTGGATTCATCCACCGCTGAAAATATTAATATAAAATAATATAAAATCCCTCAACAAATGATCTAATCCTCCTGTTTGTTTGATTAAAAACTACACGTCCAGATACCAATATTGGGATAGCGGGGCTTTCGGTGTTGGCAGAGTACCGATCCGATGCCAGTGTGAAATGTTGTATTTCTCACTGTGAGGAAGCAAATGGGAATCGTTCTTTTACGTGTAAGGCTGCATCAGGCTGGTCACTGATACACGGTCAGCTGTTTGAGTCAGGATCGGGCCGATATCAATATCTGATTGGTGCATACTAGGTGCAAGCTAGCGGCTGTTTTAGGAAATTAACGAGCCTATTTTTTAATCATGAAACTATATAACTGTGTGCTGTTTTAGAGGACCCAATGGGCTTGGACCTGGAAAAAATATAAAACAATATTGAACCTCTTAAGCTGAAGCACATCGTAGAAGAACTGAAAGCAGGGGCGGCTTGGTGCCCGCTACAGTAACATCGGTTTGAGTCATATTATATTTGTCACATATTGAGACAAATTCTCTGATTCAAGCTTCTTAAATGTGAATATTTTCTGGTTTCTTTGCTCCTCTGCAACATTAAACTGAACATATATTTGGGTTGTGGACAAAACAACACATTTGAGGACGTCGTCTTGGGCTTTTTTGACATTTTATACACCAAACAAAAAAAACTAACCTATAAAATATGAAAGTCTTTGTTTGCATCCCTACTGCTTAATACGGCTAAAGAGGTTCTTTTACTTTTTCATTTGAATATTAGAAAATTAAATGTTAAAAGCGTCACAGACTAATTTATTCATGTCATTGGAGAGGATTTAATCTTTAACAAGGGCAGAAATGCTGTGTAGTTTTTAAATAGTTTGACCTGTAAAAATGCGCATTAGTTTCCCAAAGTCTTTAGGTTTCTTTGATATGATCTGATATAAAGTTTAATGATGATCATAAAAACACACCAAAAAATAAAATCCTCACATCGGAGGAGCCCGAACCAGCAGATTTTTGTCAGTTCAGCTGGCAAAGTTATTCAGTTAATTATCAGAAAAGTGAAATTTTCTGTTGATGGACTTTCTGCTCTATTTGAGTTCGTACAGTTTCCCTGTTGCTCCGTTGTAGAAAACCTCAGGTACATCTTTCTAATTTATTATCTCCACCGAAGGTCTGCAGCTAATTCCTGTAAATGCCACGTGGACACCTGCCTCGGTGCTAGGCTAGCAGCTAGTGGTGGTAGCGACACTCATAACTCATCATTACACCGCCGGGCTGTTAGCC
This sequence comes from Lepomis macrochirus, assembly GCA_024633595.2. Classification (NCBI taxonomy): domain Eukaryota; kingdom Metazoa; phylum Chordata; class Actinopteri; order Centrarchiformes; family Centrarchidae; genus Lepomis; species Lepomis macrochirus. The sequence goes on from JALXJV020000018.1 coordinate 31,495,420, forward strand.
AGGCATGCTAAGCCCGCTGCAGGTTAATCTGATTATCCCGACGGTCTGCTGAGTGAAACGTGTAGCTCAGCCGCAGACGGGATCAGGTTATCGGCCTGAGTTCATCGGTCCCGCTTCACTTTATTCAAAGGTTTATAGGTTCCCAAAGTCGGACAAATATAAAAATATAAACAGTTCTTTTGTGACTGAGTGAAAACTAAATGATCGGTTGTCTTTATCGGCCCTTTATTCAGTGTGATTCTGCTGCAGGTCTATAAGTCTGATCACTACCCCGGTGTGTGCGTGCGTTTAATGGCATGCATGTGTTAATGGTGTATGTGTGTGCTGTGGGGGTGCTGCACTAATCCCGTGGGGTGTAATCTCATTAAGGTTCAAGGATCTGAGTTTGCGTGTCCTGTGGGTGCTGGTTGGTTACCATGGCCATGAATGGGTGCCAGGGCAACACAGGTTAACACCCTGCTCAGTGTGTGTGTGTGTGTGTGTTTAATGGGGGGGGAGTGTTAGTGGTCGACCAATATGGGTTTTTCAATAGCCGATATATAGAGTGCAGTGTTATAGTGCACAAAAAACTATATATATATAGATAAATAAAAATAATTAGGCGGTCCCTCTCTGTGTCAGTGTTTCAGCGAGGGCCGGTGGTCAGACACGTTTCATAGAGGAAACACGCCACTTAAAGAATCCTAAGTACAACTCAGGAGGGAAAGCCTGTAACGGCAAAGATGGCTCGTCAGACAGCCACGACGGGGAACATATTTCAGCCAGTTGTGCGGTTCCGCTGACGTAAAGTTGTCGTACGCAAACGTCACTGCTGCTACGCAGTGACTTCAGAATGGACCCGGACTCGAGATGCAGGACTCGTGAACAATGTTTATTAGGGCTGGGTATCGTTCAAAGATTTTCGATACCTCGACTTCGATACCGATTCCTGAACAATACTTTTTTCGATACCAATTTTATTCTCAACAAACGGAGAACCATTGTTTGTATAAAGTAACATAATTATCATTAATAGTTTATTTTAATAATTGTTCCTTTGAAAAATGCTGCTGCTTATCAAAACCAAGACATATTTCAATGTAATGGCCTATATTGTTTTGTTTTATAAAGTCATTTCATTGTTTATTAATTCTATATTTTTTATTGTTTATATGTGAATTTGTGCTCTGGCATCATTTCAACCTAAACATTCATGGCAACAGGCCTGAGAGAAAGAGAGAGAAATCTCTGATCTCATCTCGATGGAAACAAGTTTCTGCCTCTACATATCAAAGTTTCCTCCTCACTAGAGGAAGAGGAGGCCAGGCAACAACTATCACAACAGAAAGGAAACTCTTTAATCCGCTGCAGCAAAGTCAGCCAGGACGCTACATGCGCACGCCACAAGGCATCCCGGTACATAAAATGCGTGCGCTACGTCCTTCAGAAACTTGGGAAAATGCTGCGTGGAAGCTGCCGCGCTGCTCTGCCAATAAAAGAGCTTTGATTTGATTCAGCTACTGAGAAATGTCGTTAAACTAGTAATGGTGCTGTTTGTAGCGACGCTGCCGCCCAACGCTGCTCGTACGGTGGGCGTGTTGAAGCAGCTCGGTGGCAGCAGGGCGCTGAGACGATGATGCACCGGCTCTGTCTTGTTGCAGCAAAGACAGAGCGACTTTCTGCTATTTCAGGCACAGTCAAAGGCTTCACCAGGTTTGTCGTGTCGTCTCTTGGCAGCAATTATCTTACGTCCAAATATTGCATCGCGCGCTGCTGCATCAAGCCACACTTTGATTTTCTCCACGTCTTTTACATCCACGAGCCACGTCTCTGTGCGTAACAGGCGTGAGCTAGTGTTTACATCACCACAGCCAATTACAATCACTTTTAGATGTGGGCACATCAAGAAAGCTGCATGCTGATTGGCTCATTGGCGTTAACAAGAATCTTTAGGTATCGAACTTTGGTACCGAAAGACAAGACATTTTCTGATACTCGGTGGTATTGAGGCAATTTGGTCGGTGCCTAAAAGTATTGAACTCGATACCCAGCCCTAATGTTTATATTTTAGGAAGCGTCTGATGAGCTTGCTGTTATTCCCTCCCTCCGTTACCTATAACCTGCCTACGTAACACGTAGCATCTGCTGCGCGCGGCCGCACGTGAGAGAGGACAACAAACAGCGGCAGCTACTGAGCCGTTCATCATAAACTTTGGCTTTAAAACTTCACACAATAAGACCCAAACAAAGAAGCGCTGAACGCAACATGGGTTAGTAACCTGAGGATAGTAAACATGTTTAGCTCAGCATTGGCCGTCTAACGTTAGCTTGCTTCTTGCTTCAGCTACGACCTACAGAGGTTTTCTCCGACTGTCAAAGAACATTTGTTTACTTGCCAAACTTGTGATGTAATCATTGATGGCTGCCATCACGTTGATTATTAACGCTGGCTGCAAACAGGTTACAGGTTTATTTTTGATCATGCAACGTTAGTTTTATTTAGTTTTAACGTTACACTGGTTTGAGAGTCTGCGGGGTTTGTAGACTTACAGTAGTTAATAAGCTGTTATGAATTGCATTGCACATTACATGGTTGTGCTCTGTTAAGGGAGAAACATGTTACAGAATCCCTTGTAGCTTTGCAGTTTTAGAAGACGCCTGCACTGAACTCAGCAGGTGAGATACAACATTCATTATAACCACGAGAGACTTGGAATCAGAGCTCAGAGACTTAAGGTTAGGAGCTATTATGTCAGTGACATGTCCCCGCGGGGAGAGAGGAGCAAACATGTGTGTTAATGATGTCGGGACACAACAAAAGTCCGTCACTGTTCCTCTCGAGTGCAGCTGTAGGTAGAAGTAATGGTTGTAGTTATTTATAGAGGCTCTGTGGGGCTTTAGCATCAGCAGGGAGCAGGAACAGCTGGAAAAACATCAACACCAGGACGCCCTGCAGGGTGCTTTCACGCCGGCCGAGCTGCGACCGGTTCTGCATACGTTGGATGTTTGGTTCTTTGAATTGGTTTAAATTAATCTGGAACTGTTGTCAGAGCAACAAGTCCTTCAAGTTGAGACCTGAAAGGAGCAGATTATTGACGGTTCGCTGCACCAGGGTGATTTAGGGTGAACCCAAAACATGAAGTGGTTTACAGACACAAATCTCTGGCTTTCTTTAGATTTATAAAGAGGGTTGATGATGAGAAACTAAATGTTCATAACAAAGAGTTACCTTTACTTAGACACGATTCAATAATCATGTGGTTGTAGATGATGTGAGCAAAAACAGCATGTTGGCCTGTGAGAGTAAAAACAAACATGAAGCCAAACAGCTGGACCAGATGTGCTCACCCTCTCCTCCTCCTCCTCCTCCTCCTCCTCCTCCTCCTCCTCCTCCTCCTCCTCCTCCTCCTCCTCCTCCTCCTCCTCCTCTGCAGACTATGGATCAGAGGGTTGGGTTATTCTTTCTTCTGGCAGCAGGCCTCCTCTGCCTCAGCTTGGCCCCTTTCTCTCAGGCCGAGGACCTGGTTGAGGACAGTCTGGGCGACGACGGTGACGTGGAGGACGAGCTGGATCTGGGTTTGGCCGGAGGTGACGAGGACGAGCTGGAGGAGCTGGAGGGGGACGGCCAAGATGAAGCTCCACCTGCCCCCAAAACTCCTCCTGCACCCAAGGTAAGAACGGGTCCTTCTGAGACTGTAGTACGAATGTAGCACATGCAGTACTCAAGTAGTGCTATTGTACTTTAATGTAGTACTCATGTAGTAGCAAATCTACCTGCAAACAGCAGATCTATAACAGTAGCTTGTACTCATGTAGTATTAATGTAGTAGTAGATGTAGGGTAACACTACATATAACGGGAGCTTGTACACATGTACTGCTAATGTTTCAGCTGATCCACCCTGGAAACCATAAAACACACACCTACTTCAGTTTGATAGCAAATAAAGTTTCATGTTTTCCTTAAGTAGAATACTAAAATCTAACAAAGCCCTAAACTTCACACTCAATATATCGCCCTCGCCAAAGCCGCCAGACTCCCTTGACACAAACAGTAATTTCACCTCTCTGGTCTGCAGCTGCCTCCATCGGTTTGTTTGTATTACGTGACTTTGGTTGTTGTTTATCTAATTGTGTGCGTTGTTTTGTGACTTTGATGTTTCTAACCCTTTTTTAAACTCACGCAAACACACTAACTGATGTAAACAGCGGTAGGCCAAAGGGTAACATGAGTGTTTTGTCAAGGGAGTGTGGTGGCTTTGGTGAGAGCGATGTGTTTCTGGTTAAAGGAAAAGGATCTTACTCTTGGGGACGGGGGTCTGTCTGTCTGTAGGGATCCTTTCCAAATGTTTCCGTCCATGCAACAATTATTTAAAATATCTTTAAGTTTCAGGTTTAAAGCTTTGTCCCGATGGACTGACTTGTTTCAGTTTGCTCGATACTGGACCAATTTCAAAAACTGTTACCCGATTAGTCACATAGACGCAAAAATATGGGAAAATAAGGTGCAGGTTGAAATAAACCAAACTTAGCCTTTAACAGTGAGGGAAAAATGATGGTTTGCAGGAGAACAAGGAGCTGATTTGCAATTTTGTTTGTGTGCTGACTGTGTTTTATTTTCATTATGGTCTGAAGCTGAAGTCTCTTTATTAGCCAGTTAACTCCGGTGTTATTTAAATCCCTCCAAACCAAAAGTAAACACACCTGTTTTCTGTAATCGCCTACTTTATGTAAATGGTTCTGCTGTGTCTGATTCTATCATCAACACTTCTTCACCCTCTTTGTTTCCAGGTGACCTACAAGGCTCCAGAGCCGATGGGGGAACATTTCATCGCCGAGTCTTTTGACCGGGGGACGCTTGACGGGTGAGCACCTTAGTCACACACACAGGTTCACAGCGCTCCAGAAACTCCCCAACATCTTGAGATGGAAACGGACCCAATGACTGGAAATGGTTCTATCCCGCCCGTTATATTAAGAACACTGTAGGGGCTCATGCCAAGTTTCCCAGCATGCATTTTGCAACACTCAAAGCTCTCTGTTTAGATTTTGAGCATGTGGTGGATTTATTTTTCTTTTAAATAAACATTTTCCCCAGTGTTTTTGGAGACCTGCTAGCTGGACTCTGAGTCCTCTTGGATCAGGCGTGTTGGTAACTGAACTCCCTGTGTGTTGCTTTCAGCTGGGTGCTGTCCAGCGCCAAGAAGGAGGACACAGATGAAGACATCGCAAAGTATGACGGTAGGTACAGAATGTAAACACCTGAGGTGGGAAACAGCGGCTCCTTTCCTAGTTTCCTGATGATGATGATGATGTTAACAGGTAAATGGGCGGTGGAGGAGATGAAGGACAGTAAGCTGCCTGGTGATAAAGGTCTGGTCCTGAAGTCTCGAGCCAAACATCACGCCATCTCGGCCCAGCTGCTGCGACCTTTCACCTTTGACACCAAGCCCCTCATCGTCCAGTAAGAACCTTCCCTTTTACACGTCACGCTCTCCTCTGCGGTTTATCTGTCAGGCCCTCTCATTGTTTGTTTCTTTGTTCAGGTACGAGGTGAACTTCCAGGCGGGGATCGACTGCGGCGGCGCCTACGTCAAGCTGCTGACTCAGACTCCTGACCTCAACCTGGTCAGTTTGGATCATGACGCACAAACACACACAGGCTGTTATTACTGTACTCACTGCTGTGATGCTCACCGATAACAAGTCCTCAGAGTACAGATGGGGTTCACCCAAACTCCAGACTGCGGTCAGCTGATTTGTTCTCTGGTGCTGCAGTGTTGTCAACCGAGGAGCTGCAGAGCGCCCTCTGGTGGGCGAACTACGCAACACTGATGAGCTGAGGGAAGGAAGCAGTCATATAGCGGCCGATTATACTTGCAAAACGATAAATCAGTCGGGCTGTTGCTTCTAGGACAGTTCACGCTCTAAAATCCGGGGAGAGGCAAGTTGTCAGACCCCTGGTGGACCAGTTGAGCCTGTCGCTGCCAATAAGAAGCTCTTTCTGTGGACGCCATTTTGACGGGCGCCATTGCCCCGAAGGAGTACATTCCCGGCTGAAAGACCTACTGCACCGATTCAGAACCCTCTGTACCTGCTAGACATTTCAACACCAACATGTGAAAATAGGGCCCAGGTTGAAAATATGAGTTTCCAAATCTAAAACGCTGCATTTCTTAGTACCCAATTACGTATTTCCATGAGTACCAGCTACAGATGGAGTTTAGAAATAGAGAAATTATCCTTTTTAAAGTATTTGTAGTTAAAATTAGCTCCGCCTGAACCAGCTACAACATTTACAGTAATGCTGAAAGATCTAAATATTTCCACTGCTGCCAATAACAGATGAAATAAAGATGGTGGGGTTCGACACTGAAAGTGTCCTGTTATTATGTAAGTACAGATGAATCGGTGTCATTGTTTATAACAGCCGATCAATGACGGTGAAAAAAGAAACAGAGGCACAAGGCAGATCCTTCAGTCATGCTTTGAGAGCTGCATAGTTTGTTTTGTTTTGATTCTATTATCCTCAAATATCAAAATTGGTTTCGGTTTAAAAATCCCGTATCAGGCTCTATTTAAACTGAGTCGACATGTTTGTTTTTTGCAGGGTTTAAAAATGTGAGTTGGATGTGTTGAAGGAATCAAAAGATTCAGAGGTAGAAGTGAGACTTTAAACTCCTTCAGAAACATGATGTGGTCTGTGTGTTTCCTCAGGACCAGTTTGTGGATAAAACTCCCTACACCATCATGTTTGGACCCGACAAATGTGGAGAAGATTACAAGCTGCACTTCATCTTCAGACACAAAAACCCCAAGACAGGAGAGTACGAAGAGAAGCACGCCAAGAAACCAGACGCCGACCTGAGGACGTACTACACCGACAAGAAAACACACCTGTACACGCTAGGTAACGCACCTGTAGTACTCGCTGTGTAACGCAGGGACACCTGTAGTACACGCTGGGTAACGCACACCTGTAGTACACGCTGGGTAACGCACACCTGTAGTACACGCTGGGTAACGCACGCACACCTGTAGTACACGCTGTGTAACGCAGGGACACCTGTAGTACACGCTGGGTAACGCACACCTGTAGTACACGCTGGGTAACGCACGCACACCTGTAGTACACGCTGGGTAACGCACACCTGTAGTACACGCTGGGTAACGCACACCTGTAGCACACGCTGGGTAACGCACACCTGTAGCACACGCTGGGTAACGCACACCTGTAGCACACGCTGGGTAACGCACACCTGTAGCACACGCTGGGTAACGCACACCTGTAGCACACGCTGGGTAACGCACACCTGTAGCACACGCTGGGTAACGCACGCACACCTGTAGTACACGCTGGGTAACGCACACCGACAGTGCAGATGTGTAACTCCCCTCTGTGTCGCCCCCCAGTGGTGAACCCTGACAACACGTTCGAGGTGCTGGTGGATCAGACGTTGGTGAACAGCGGCAGCCTGCTGACAGACATGACCCCCCCTGTGAACCCCCCCGCTGAGATCGAGGACCCCGACGACCAGAAGCCAGAGGACTGGGACGAGAGGCCCAAGATCCAGGACCCCGCCGCCACCAAGCCCGAAGACTGGTCAGTACGCACACCTGGTTTCCACGGAAACAAAGACAAGCCCAGCGTCGGCGAGAGCTTAGTGACACAGCTCGTTTCCACCTGCAGACTCCGAAGCTCCCATTTTGGCAACACAGCGATCAGCTGACATTGTCAAACTTTTGTTCAGAGTTCTGTTTCTGACAGTAAAACACACGTGTGTTTTGAACTGCGTTAGGTCAAGTTATCCTGAGGTCTCATAAATACATACAGAGATTTTAGAGGTAATATCTGCTCATGTTGGGTGTTTCTAAAAGGAAGGAGAAAAAAAAGATCAGATTTAAAAATCAATAGTCATCAGTAGGGCTGCAGCTAACGGTGATTTTAGTATTCAAAGCTTCTATAGATTATTTTAACGACTCACGATGTTTCGTTTGAGACGTACTTTGGCTTGATGGGTGACAGGGGGTCACACACACACACTACAGGATGTGACAGCAGCTGTGACACCCGACGCTGGTCTCCAAATCACTTTTATCAAGAAAACACACCTGAAATGTGAAACAGGAAATGAGCGATCCTGCACACACAGCTGTTTGTTATTATAAAGTAAGAATCTGGATGAAAGGATGGATCAGCACACGCAGGTATCAGGGATCGTCTGAGCTGCAGGGGAGTTAAAAGCTGCAGCTCCCGGACACCCGGTTACCTCCTGACTGTGAGGTCACAACTCTCGGCACAAAAAGCAGAACAACAAACGCTCGTGGTCACATTTACAGCTGAGGTCTGCAGCTCACTTTGGCTTCAACTCAACAATCAGCCACGATTTCAGTTAAATGCTAAAGCTGCTGTTACTGTTACCTTGTCTGTGGTCTGCTTTCTGATAAGGCGCCGTCGTGCTGTTGCCAAGGCGACATAAGTTTCGTTTTACGGTGGACAGGCGGTAACATTACAGAGTGGTTGTTTTCTTTAGCTGGAAACAATCCCAGACTTTGGACCCTCGCTAGTTTCTTTCTCTTCCTCCACTTTGCAAACAGCGCCATCATAATCACGTCTGTTCACAGCGAAAGCGTGATGTGCGACAGTAATAAATGTCCCTGTGAAACACTGTGCTGTATAGTTACATGGATTAAACGAAGCATCGGTGGAAAGAATTTGTGTCGAAGCATTTTATGAAAGATTTTATTGATTTAATCGATCGATTGTTTCAGCCCTTGTTATCAGTATCGGTCTTAAAAATCAGATCTGTTGGCCTCTAGTTGAGACAGCTGCTGTAATCTGTGTACTTATACCTGTGTGTGTTTTTCAGGGACGATGACGCTCCTGCTCAGATTCCAGACGAAGATGCAGTGAAACCAGACGGCTGGTTGGACGACGAGCCGGAGTACATCGGAGACCCCGACGCCGTCAAACCCGAAGACTGGTGAGTTAGAGCACGATGATCCGTCACGTCAAAGATCGTTTTAATGAAATAAATCCAATCCAGACGCTGCTCGTCTCTCTCGCTCTGACAACCTCTGGTACTTCCTGTCCATCAGGGACGAGGACATGGACGGCGAATGGGAGGCTCCTCAGGTCGCTAACCCCGCCTGCGAGTCCGCCCCAGGCTGCGGCGCCTGGAAACGCCCGATGATCGACAACCCCAACTACAAGGGCAAGTGGAAGCCCCCCATGATCGACAACCCCAACTACCAGGTACGCTCGTAAACCCCTCCCATGTTGTTGTGGGTGATGAGCTAGACTTGGGTGGTTCCTGACCTGGAGCACGTTTCTGTTCTCAGGGCGTCTGGAAGCCGAGGAAGATCCCCAACCCGGCGTTCTTCGAGGACCAGCACCCGTTCAGGATGACTCCATTCAACGCCATCGGGCTCGAGCTCTGGTCCATGACCTCCGACATCTTCTTCGACAACTTCTTCATCACCAACGACCGCAACGCCGCTGACCGCTGGGCCACCGACGGCTGGGGGCTGAAGAAGGCCGCAGAGGGCGCCGCTGAGGTGGGTGCAGGGAGGACTAGGGCTCGGTATCGCTTTGGTTCTTTACGATCGTGGACGACATTAACGAGAGGCTTTTTTTAGATTTTAAATTCTTTAAATTGAACAAAATATTAACGTTTAATGTTTACTTAAATAAGTAAATACAAAACACAACAAGTTTACTTCACAAATTCACAATAAATAAAACCTAAACCGCCTAAATACAATAATTTAACCCTAAATATTAGTTCCAGTGCTGACGGCAAAATCCAGCTGTGTTCTGACTGCTGTATTCGAAGGCAGAAAGAGCTGCGTGCTGTGCTTACCGTGCTCTCCAGGAGGTCAGTGATGGTGCGATATGTGCTGTCAATCATTTATTTCCCTTCGTGTGATTGGCGTGTGAGAGTTGAGGGTTGTTGTTCCTGTTAGCCTGTGTGTGTTAACCTCGGTACAGAGGGTGAAGAGCGAGAGAAGTCGTGTAGGTCGCTGTTGAGCCGGGTTTTTTTTTTTTCCCGTAGGCCAACGCCTTTTGTTTTAAGTTGAATCAGTCGAATTTCACAGGTATTATGCTGAATGTCTGCCGAGAATTGCATGAAAATGCATAAAAATTCTGCTTTTTAACGCTAAAACATTCTTTGTGGGGTTCATCAATGCTGATAAATGATCAGTATTTATTTTTTGAACGTTAAGAATCGTTAATATTTTAATACCCTTAGTAGAAGAGCCATTTCTTGAGATTCAGCAAAAACATATGGCGTTAACCGCGTTCAAACAGTGTGAACAGCAAAGTGTCCTAAAAGGATCCTGAATGTAGGATTCAGCAAAACAGATGTTGTAGGCTTCCTGCGGAGATTTGCATCCACCACTTCTCTCGGCATAAAAGAACGTCACCTCCCGCGAGGTGCATGCAGTTCACTGCTGGCAGGCAGAACTCAGCACAACACCTGCGTTGCAAACGTCACTAAGCCTCACGGGAGCCTGATCATTGTTCTGTTTTTATTCGCCGCCCTTTTGGAACCAGTTTTCCTGGTCGAGAACCGGTTCTTTGGCTGTCGAAACACAAAGAACTGGTTCGCTAGTTGGCACCGGCTCCGAACCGGCTCTCAAAATGCTTTGGTGGAAAAAGGGCTTGTGTGGGGAAACACTGTATTTAAATTTAAAGTGCGCAGCAGACTACTTAAAACTTCACTATTTAATTTTGCACATAATGAGCTTAATCGCGATTAAACATTGTGATCGTTGCCCGGCACTACTTTCTTTATTTAGAAAGAAAACATGCACCGATTTTTGTATTTTATTTATCACACAATTTCAAAGCTTTTAGCAGTCATTATAGTTTATTGATTTACATACATTTTTTTTAGCTTAGTTTGAACAGATTTTTATGGATATGAAGCATTTGAAGGTACTCCAGGAAATTACCATCACCATTCTAAAGACACTAAAAACACCAAGATTAAACTTCAATGAACAGGATTGCACTGTGAACGTGCAGTTGTAGCACACAGTGCTTGGATTATTTTCCTTATTGACTAATCTGCCGACTATTTTTATGATAAATCGACTAATCGTTAGTCTATAAAATGTCTTTCCAGAGCCCAAAGCGACGTCTTCAAATTCCTTCTTTGGTCCAACAACAGTTCAAAACCCAAAGATTCTTCATGTATTATGATAAAAGACAAAGAATAAACGCAATTCCTCAATTTAACAGATGAAATCAGCAACACATTTTTCATTTTCTTGTGTTTTTAGAAGAGTTTCCTGATGTTGTTTTTGTTTGCAGCCCGGTCTGGCAACTCAGATGTTGAACGCCGCAGAGGAGCGTCCGTGGCTCTGGGTCGTCTACGTCCTCACCGTGGCTTTACCGCTCGTCCTCATCATCGTTTTCTGCTGCACCGGGAAGGTAACACACACACACTGAAGCGTCGGCTGGACAGATGTGTTTTTGTACCCCGATGGAAATGAAGTGATGAGCTGACTGAAAGTTCAGGAGCTCCTGTACGTCACCTTCAGGGCTGACTACCCAGTCTGGGTTCTGTGTGACTGTCCGCAGAGGTCTTCAGGATCAGCTCAGGGTCAGTTGAGTCTCACCAGCTTACAGGAAGAGTTTGACGAAGCCGGACGCCCAAACCGCCGCCGCCCGCCGCCTCGCCAGGCCTGGTGACTGCTGCTGTTAGAGTAGCGTCTTGTCTGTGTGCTGTTGTGCCGTAGCGTAGTCTCGTGTCCAACGTCTCCAGCAGCAACAGCCAACGCCACAAATAAAAGAAAACCTTTGTGCTACAGCTGCTGTCGTGTTTTAGAGAGTTTGGATAACTATAATCTAGATGTGGTGGGAGGTAAGACAAAGTGAAAACACGTACGTCAAGTTAAAAGGCACCGACAGTTTGGTTATAGTTTGCATTGAAACATTTACTGTTCAGCAGACTCCTACATAGGCAGATAATTATATATATATATATATATATATATATATATATATATATATATATATATATATATATATATATATATATATATATATATATATATATATATATATATATATATATATATATATATATATATATATATATATCTATGATGTGGAAACGCTGCTGTTTAATTAATCTAATACTACCTGACTGTCTACAGCCAGGAGCCCCAACTTTGAGATTTCACATTTAAAAGAAGAGGTAACGTTAGAGAACTTTGTTAGGCAGGGAGCCGTGTCAGATAATTGTACACGTTTATTCACCACTCCGCTGTGGTTTAATTATTTCTGACATGCCGACTGTAACTAGAGACAAGCAGCTCGCAGATATATTTAGAATACGTCAAACACCACAGTTTAACCGCTCATTAACGTTAGAGCTCCTCCGCTGATAAACACGGCATCGGCTTTGTGGCTAATTTAGCAATGTTTAAATAATATTTAAGTAAAATGATTCTCTTTTTTTAATAATCATAAATCGGCTGTTATAAACGCAGATGCAGATATATCTGCAAGTAGCTTATATCGGCCGATTATATCTGCAAAACCATAAACCTGTCGGGCTCTGATCTGCGAGTCTGTGCCGCCTCCCAAAGAGCCCAAACTCCCTCTCAGTGAAGCTGTGATTTCTTCGTTTAGTCCACTGCTGGTTTAAGTCACTGCCGTCCTGATTGGCTCTTATTTCTCATGCAAAGCAGAAACATCATGCTACTGACAGAGTTTTATTGAAATATTTTGTACTGTGCATGTCTCCATATTTACTTCCACTCCCAGTCTGTGTCCCGCCGCCACCGTCCGTCTCTTTGTCCTCCCCTGTTCCTCTCAGTAACAGTTCCACCTCGCTGTTGCTCAGTGCAGAGAAATCTCTGCTGTGGTTCGTCACCGTCGCTGCTCTGCGTTCGTCTCCAGTACAACTTTCTTCTTTGGCGAATCTCCTGCAGCTGCTTAACTGTTTAAAAACAAAAACGTGGCAGTGTGGATGTAGCATCAGATGCTGATTAAAGGGATTTTGAGGGTAATGCATGTATTATAAAAACATTAAGGATTTAATTTCAGATCAAGTTCAATAAATGTAAGATGTTTACTAAGTCAGTTTGCTTTCAGTCTTTCAGATATCAGCTCTCCGGGGGGAGAGAAGTTTTCCTGCTCTACAGCTCTGTACGTGGCGTTGAAAAGGTGTGGAGAGGTTTTCAAACTAAACTATTTTTCTGTTTGTTTTCTGTTTGCAGAAGAAGAGCCCAGCGACGCCGGCAGCGGAGTACAAGAAGACTGACGAACCTCAGCCCGACGTGAAGGAGGAGGAGGAGGAGGAGGAAGAGGAGGAGGAGGAGGCTGTAGAGGCAGAGAAGAGCAGTCCAGGTTGTTACTGAGTCTTTATTTCCCGTCTCTGCGTCTCCTTCTTTCTTTGTCTCTGTTGGTCTGACTTGTTCTTTCCTTTCAGCTGCAGAAGAGAAGAGCGATGGAGAAGAAAGTCCTGCAGAAAAAGAGGAAGCGGAGAAGGAGGAAGAGAAGGAGGAAGAGAAGGAGGCGACAGCTGATGGCGAGGTGAGGAGACGATGTTTCGCTGTAATGCTGCGTTCAGGTGCATTTCTCTGATCATGTATAATTTAGTACAAAGCTTAAGAGCTCAAAAACCTGCAAGTAAAGTCGGCTGAGTTACCAGCAGCTTGTTGATTGAGAGTCTGGGAGATAAATTAAAGTCTCAAGATATCAATAAGGATATTTTCTGTGATCTATATCGCAGTTTAGCAAATGTAATTAAACTGTTCTGGTGTTTTGCATCACGAAAGATCAAACTGTTAATGCGTTAGAAACAATAATACCGAGTTACTGATCAGCTGTATGTATCATATCCACACTGAATGTATGTAAATGCTTTTGTCAATCAGTTTGCTACAGTTGATCTATTGTTGTTTTTTTTGCTTCCAGTCTAAAATGACAAACAACAGCGATTTTTCAACACCTAAGCTCCTCTCCAAAAGTAAACAAACACATACAACCTCTCACATGTTCTGTATGATTGTTTAAATGTTGGCTGTAAACCTGCTTTTCAGAGTGAAGGTTGGAAAAAAAAAAAGATGCAAAAAGTTGGGCTTTAAGCTGGTAGATTTAGATTTCCGAGAAGATAAAATCAAAACCACGATCTGCAACGATATCAGGATTAAGAACGCGAGTTCAGTTGGTTGAAGTCAGGTATAATTTAAAGAGGTGATATTCTGCTTTCTGGCTTTTCCCCTCTCCTTTATTGAGTTATATACCTTTTCTGTGCATGTAACAGGTTTGCAGTGTGAAAAAGTCCAGCCGCTTCATGTAACGCGCCTCATGTAACGCTCGCCGAGCGGCTGCTCCGACACGCCCTCAGAAACAGCGAGCTGCAGCACACAGCTCTCCTCTCCCTTCCAAACACTAGCTACCCTCCAGGCAGTCAGTGGACATAAAGTTGTTACTGTGATGTAGAGACAGAGCTCGGTTAAAACTTTATGGATGAAAGATCCTTTTGTTACAGATTAATAACTCACCGCTCTGAAACTCTTGCTCCAGTCCATGTTGCCAAGCTGGTCGGCAACACGTACAGCTGAACCCGAGCTGTTTACCGGCTTCTCGCTGACCCGCCCTTCTCTGCTTCTGATTGGCTAGTAGTCCTTAACTAGGAACTGAGCGTGTGCAGCTCCCAACAAAGATCATTTAGAGACAAGATGTATCACTTCGTAGCTAAAACGAAGCCTTCAACACAGGGTGAAAAGAGGAGCTGCAGCAATGTGCAGTCTGACAAAAACATGGTGTTTTTGTTGTTTTTTTAATTAAACCATGTAAACCTGTTCTGGTGAAACCCCTAAATAAGATTTTAAACCTGAAAGTGAGCATAATGCCACCTCTTTAAGTGACTCGGCAGAGTTCTGCATCAGTAATGTTCCAAAAATTCAACACTTTGATGTTCCTCTGTTTTGGGGAATGAGCTTTGGTGGGAGCGCTGCGATCTCTTTCTCTGAATCTTTAAACAGAACCTCTTCTCTGTCCCCCCCCCATAGAAGCTGGAAGAGGACGTTCTGCGGAGATCCCCCAGGAACCGGGTCAGAAGGGACTGAAATCTCTGAATCCAGAGCCCTGACCTCGACCCCTCCCTCCCTCCCCCACCTCCCTCCTCTCCTGCCCTAAAACACCTCCCTCCTCATTTCCTCCTCCTCTGCTCCGAGGCGACGACGCCTAAATGGAACCCGTGGAAGCAGCGAAGCCGACAGGAAACCAATCAAGCCCTCCAATATGGACGCCTGATGATGATGATGATGATGAAGATGATTCCAGTATGAACCGGACTGACTTAGTGTGATTTAAAGGATTTTTGTTTTTTGAAAGAGATTAACTAAAAAAAACTTCCTGCATCATTCCTTAACAACACCTGAGCAGACTCGAACCCACGGGATCAACGCGTCCCGTCCGTCCCGTCCGATGCACCGCCCACCGCCACCCAGAACTAGCAAGTGCACCCGCCCCCTGCTAATTAGCCCACAGCAGCTCGCTAATTAGCCTCCTGACAGACATACATGTGATTATCACAATCTGACGTAGCATGATCATGTTTGGGCTGCTAACAGACTTAGCCTAATTATAAAGCAACAGGATGCTAATTAGGCAGGATAACCATTCAAACAGTCATGGAAATAAATGTTTTGCTAGTTAGCCTATTCAGAAGCCTATAAACAATTTGCTAGCATAGAGATAAGCCGAGTTTGGTTAGCCAACAGTCTGACGTCGCCATCTTCCTGCTCGGGCTACCCACAGTCTGCTAATTAGCCAACTATCAGGGTGCTTATTAAGCTAACAGTAGTCTGAGAAGTCACCGACCAAAAGTCTTGCCAGTCAGCTGCTAATTAGCCCACAAAGCTGAGTTATTAAGGAGTTTGTAAAAGTATCCTGTTAAATGGTTGAATGAATCTACCAAAAGTGTTTTAGCCTGCTAATTAGCTCCTGAGCAGCTTGCTAGTACATTTTTGCTACTTGTACTACAGTTTCTTAAAAGTAGCGTACTATCATCATACTTGAACCTACAAACAAGTCTAATTAGCCTAACAGCGAGGGCTGCTAACAAGCCCGCAAACAACGTAATTTACTTATCAACAACTAGCAAACATTAGCCTGCTAAAAAGCTGATTCACATACTAACAGTTGATTCATTAGCCTTCCTAGACTTCAGCTAGCTAGCATCGTAAAGTAGCCCACAATGTAAAGATGTGCCGCAGCAGCCGACAAGCTAATAAACTAAAAAGATAACGGGAACACTCCAGCTGCCACCTTTTCTTCCTTTTTCATCTAATTCTGTGTCGTTTTAAGTGTTTTTTGTTCTGAAGCTTCACGTTAGCATAATGGGAACACGCAGCGCTCATGTTTTACTGTCCTGAAGGCAGCGTGGGGGGGGGCAGAGGTCAGCCGTGTCGGATCGCAGAGCGTGACATGGTCGGAAAATGAGAGCTGTACCTAAAGGTACAGATGAGCGACCCGGCGGCGGCGGCAGCAGCAGATGACTCCAAAATCCACCCACGTACCCCTCAGCAGAAAAAGCTTGTATCTCCAGTTGTTGAAACAGGATTGTGACACTTTGGAGATACAAGGTTTTCACTGTCATGTAGTCCCATTATTGTAGATCCCATTTTCTTCGTGAGGTCGGTCCGAACACACGCGGCGGCGGCTCGTTAGCTCGTTAGCTCCTTTTTGTCCCTGAGTTTCGTCTCCCAGGCTGAGACGAAACCAGGATCTGAGGTGGTTCTGAGGAGGATTATGTTTTAATGAGCAAACTGTTTTCTAGTTTCTTCTGTTCCTTCAGTCGATAAGACGAGCCGCTGTCGCCTGCGTTCGGACTTCAAACTTGTCGCGTCGGCAGGTGGACAGACACTCAGTCCCTCTTTCATCGAACCCCATATGAAAAGAAAAAGGCACTAAGGGAAAAACTCAGGCGCTTAATCTCACACCTGTCCACCTGCGGCACCGCCAAAACCTCCACCAATCAAAACACCGCCCTCCTCCTCCTGCTGTAAATGAATCCTGAACGTCAGAGTTTCGCCCCATGTTTTTAAGAGACGGCACTTGCGTGAAATTCATTCTTGACAAAAAAAAAAAAATCTCAACTCAAGGTCTGTGGACTTCTTCCAGAGCTTTCAGCTGCGTCTCCTGGTTCTCTGAAGAAGCCCGTGAGATGAGGGTGAAAGCTCTGGGGGAGACGTGAAAGCTAGTAAGTGGATCTTTGGGTTAAGACAAAAAAAGTTACACTAGTTTTGTTGGAGCCGCCTGCTGCTGCTGCTGCCTGACCACTTCCTGTTGAGGCGGCTGCTGGTCACATGACCTCAGGTGCAGGCTGAGAAATGGCCGCCAGTCACGCCTGAAAGCAGGTGACGTTAGTACGGAAAGCCACAGTGGTGTTTTTTTTTTTTCCTGCTCACTCTGCTCGTCTGTCCAGTCGTCCAGCTCTCGACCCAGAGGTACCTCAGCGATGTTGCCGACACCCTGAGCCTCCTTCTAGCGCCGCCATCAGGACTTTCCACGCCATATTTCCTCTCAGTAAACCTCTCACAAGGAAGTCGTGATTGTGAGAAATAATCCCACAAACTCGGGCTTGTAAAGATGCGACCGTGGGTTCTCTGTCCTTATTAGTGATGATTTCTTCTTTTGTATGTGTTGAAATCGGATTATTACGCTGAAGAGACGAGCGCCGGTGTACAGTACGAGAGTTCCTCACCTTTTTAAAATAAAACCGCTTCTGTCTGATCGTGTGTTGAAACATTCGTCCCGTCTTGTCCTGTCTCCTCCAAGTGACTGTTACGTGTTTTGTCTTTTTGTCCTCGCTGTACCAAACTTCACTTTTCCAGAACGTCTAAACAGCTTAAAATACGTCGTATGTCAAAAGGTCTGTTTTAAATACAGGTGGCTCTTCTCACCTACCGTAGCGAGCTCTGCGGCGATTCGCTGCCACGTGATGAGTTTTAAAGAGTCTGTTTGTGGGTTCAGTTCAGATTTCGGGGCCTCGAGGTAAACTGGAGGTGCCTGCTTCCATGTCAGGTGACCTTTTAACCTTATTTTTTTTCCCTCCTCCTCTTTGAGTGAAGTCGAGTTTAGGCTGCTTTTTGTTTTTTTTTAGTCTTAATTTTCTTCCTATGCCGTCGCTCTAAAGCAGAAGAGTAAGAACACGACGCTTCAGGACAAAGTGAACATCTCGCCCGCCCTCCTTCCTGTTTTCCTTTTTAGTCTCAGATTATGTTTTTCTCCCTGAAGCTGCCTCGCTAACAGACTGTAGACTGAACACTGTATCTGCTGGTGAAACTTTACATGACTCTGTAACGCTGTACTTGTTTTTTTTTTTGTTTTTTTTGTTGACATTGTGTTTGAACTAAAACCTAAACTGTTGGCCCAGCCTGTTTCTGATGTGCACAATATGTAGAGGGGCGGACCTGCCGACGCGCCACACCAGGGTCCAGCTTCGAAATGAAATACTGTGAGGCCGATGAGTGTGTGGACATGCAGTCAACGTTTGTTTTGATGAATAAAAAGGCCAAATGGAAACTGAAGACGCTGAAGCTTTTTTATTAAAGTGTTTTTCAGACACTCAGAAGTTTTAAAAATCAGGGAATTTTGCAGGTTAACTCGAGCTGTCCAAAAACAGGCAGGTGGAAGGAGTGTAGACATGTTCTTTAGTAAACGTATCAGTGCTGCTCTGTAAAATACTCAGGTGCAAGTTAAAGTCCAGCATTCAACATTTCACATGAGTTAAAGTATAGTTAAGTAAAAGTATCAACAGCTAAATGTACTTCAAGTATTAAAGTAAAAGTACTTTACTTTAAAAGGTGCCTGCCAAGTATTTCAATGCGATGGTACTTTATACTTTTACATTACATTTGTCTGACAGCGTATGTGTCGTTTCCCCACCACTTACTGAAAGCATTTAAGAATGTTCTAAAAAATACGCTGCAACAAATAAAAATCCTTTGAGAAACGTTAATTTACCCAATAAGAAAACACGAAATGCAGTTAAAAATATAAAAGAAATGATCAAAGAAAAGTAACTTAAGCTAACAAAAACAAGTTATCGATTGCTGCATTATATCACCTATTTTTACATTTTGAAATGCCACCTGAATTTTTTTTTTTTTTACCTGTGGTGGTGATGGAGCAGTGGATAAGACATATGCGTTTGGTGTGAGAGACCCGGGTTCAATCCCCCACTGTGACCCATCCACCATTGTGTGCCTGAGCAAGACGCTTAACCCCCTCGTTGCTCCAGAGGCGTGCGACCTCTGACATGTGTAGCAATTGTAAGTCGCTTTGGATAAAAGCGTCAGCTAAATGAATAAATGTAACATTTTCACCATATATTGGTGCAGAAAATATATCTTGAATGAAGGAAATTCAGTGTTTGATGATCAAAATCTTCAGGGCGAGGACCCGTCACGTGGATCGTCGCACCCTCAATCTGAGGTCCTCGCCACTCCGACCCAGAGTGACGTCCTTCTCTGACACTTTTTTCTGTCCCCATGCTACTATTCACACAAGCGTGGTAATATTTCACCAGCCTTTGTCCAAAAAACACAACAGATCAGAACTGTAAGTACATCTGACTGACTGAGTACAACAAACACACTGAAATACTTCATGTCCATACAAAGTACCTGCATCACTCTGTAAGATTGTTTTCTCTATTATTAAAATACCTTTAACTGTCGCTCTGCTCATTGTTCCTCTCCGAAACACGTGATTAATATTCATGCATGTATTGTTTGTTTTGCCTGA
Source organism: Lepomis macrochirus (assembly GCA_024633595.2). Taxonomy (NCBI): domain Eukaryota; kingdom Metazoa; phylum Chordata; class Actinopteri; order Centrarchiformes; family Centrarchidae; genus Lepomis; species Lepomis macrochirus. The sequence goes on from JALXJV020000018.1 coordinate 31,515,178, forward strand.
TATGTGCAGAGTCACCTCCCTGAGGCCTGAGATTTTTACTGTGTGACCTCAGTGGGATTCAAACCCACAACCTGAGTGTTGGCAGCTTAGTGCTCCATCAGAGTCCGCTGCAGCGATTACAGTATGTGCAATACTGTTAAATACTCACCATGATCACCATCCAGAATCACTGTTAAACTATTTGATTAGTCAAACCTTTGTGTTGCAGCTCTGTAAAATACAGTAAAAGTTGTTTCTTGCATCAATGATTTACCAGGATGTCTCCTCACTGATCACCTCTGAGTACATGTAGGATAGATAGAATGGAAATGATAAACTCTGTAATGTTGGCTAATGTGAAAACTGTGTACTCTGTCTTTTGCAGTACTGTAGCAAACTACTTTTTAAGGCGTTTTAAAACATGTATGTTGTTTGTTGTTAAACTGAGTAAAATTAAAAGAAATCATCATGTTGTGTTCTGGTGATTAAACCATCTCATGACATTTCACCAGAAACTGGTTGGGTGGTGAGAGACTTTCACAATCCAAGTGAATGAAGGCATTTTGTACTAAGAGTTCTTAAGTTTAACACACAAAAAAACAGTAAAACCAGAGGCCTGCACTACGAAGGGAGTCCAGCCTACTCAGCGTTAACTCAGGGTGAACAAACTCAAACCCGCCTACACTGGCGGTGGATAAGATTGTTAGTCGAGTCAGTGTTAACTTAATTGCATCGCATTGAGTAAATTTGCAGCCTAATTATCTTCCCAGTGTTCTGATTGTAGTTCAAATTTCTGTTATGTATTTTTTGGACTCTTCTTTTATGTGTAATATGATTTAAGATGTAAAGATACAGCTGCACATAAGGTCCATTGTAAGAGGGAAAAAGGAACCAGTGGAGAGAGAGGGGGGAATAATCTGAGACAGAATTTAATTTCCAGGATTAATCTACAAGTAAAAAACTTGAATATTCTCTGACATTACAGTCACACATTTATGAGAGAAACTTTACTTTGCAAGGCTGCAGCATCACACACACCTGTGCATGCAGTGGAAAGTTATATTAGACTTTTATTTAGCTGTGAGGAAACAGGTGAGTTTATCCACAATCTCTATATTATCATGCACCTCAGAGACTTTGCTGTGGATTGGGTGTATTCAGAAGAAAACACCAGTGAGATTTTGATTTTTGTGACTTTAATTTCAGTGAATTTCTAATTTTTGTTTAATTTGACACTTTGATCTAGGATTTTTTTTCTGGGTTTATTATTAATTAAATGAAGTACAAGTATTTAATTAATTACTACTAATTAGTTGATTAGTTATGTATTTTGTTATCTAATAAAAAAGTATTAGCATTCTTTAAACAGCGACGATGTCGCTGAACCACTACAGATGCTAATCCAGAAGTGGGCGGGGCTTTGGCTTTTAACTGATAGTTAATAGCCAATAGTTGCTGTCAGTCAGTAAGAAGGCCTCTGTAATGATGAACAGCAGGGATTTGAAAATTGATCACCAACAGTGAGAAATGTAACTTTTGTTAGTTATTTCAGTTGCCGGCTTCTCGTTCCTTATTTTTGACGATTCCCATATTGTACATAACCGATCGTTGACTCACGGAGTTTTCCTCAGAGTGCCCGCTCTTCATTGGCTGTCTCTGCTGTCAATCACCGGTGAGGCGGGAGCAGGGACATTCCTCCTGTCGCTGATGGAAAAAAAGAGAAAGTTTCCAAGATGGCGGAGTAGACCTGCCAGTCCGCTGGAAAACAATAGAAACAGCACAGAGGGACAGAGTCAGCCCGTTTTTACTCCGAATCCGTTCTCCGCTGTTAAAACCTTTAATATCCCGACTCGGGCTCGGCCAGGGGAGGATTGTCTGCGCCGGCACCTCGGGAGAAATATAAAGTATGATGCTTTATTTAAATGTTTCAGGCTAGCCACCTAGCTAGCTAGCTAACCAGCCAGCTAGCCGTGCTATCGTTAGCCCGTCTACCCAAAACATAGTGTTAGCAGCTAGCGGCTAACGGCTACAAGGAGGCGGAGGATCAGCTGTTTGCTAGACAGATGCTGTAGGAACAGCGGACGGCAACACTTTCACAGTAAGTGAATTTAAACCTAACTAATCTTCATTTATCTGGGAAGTCTTGTCGTTTATTTTGTCTTGAGTATGTAATTATAGTGTGGGGTAAAATAATGTGCTCATTAGCTGAAGGAATTGTTGCCAAGTTTGTGAAGAAGGCAAGTTGTTAGCCAGCTAGCTCTTGCCACCGCTAACCAAGCTAACTACTTTAATACTTTAGCAAAATAAAGTTTCAGACAAGTTGTAGACCCGCTGTGATGCTCCCAGGGAGTGAAACACTATTTTTAACAAATACATGGAAGTGAAGTCGTAGGCTATCGCGAGCTAGCTGCAAAATAAGGTGATTTTAAAGGCAGCTCGGGTAGTTTTTTTAAGGAATTTTCGACGCTCCAACTTTGATTTTTGAGTGGAGGAATGTGCTAACTTAGCTCCACGGGAGTTAGTGAGACAGCTTACGGGTTCATTGATTGACATAGACACGAAGTGTTAACGATTTAAAGAGTTTTCTAGTAACAGCGAGCAGGGGTTTGGTTTGCTTTCATACCACATAAATCATAGATTTATTGTTTTAATGTGGCGTTAAACTCGGGCGGAATGTGGCTCTAGCAAGACTACAGCATTTCTGTCTTACACACTGCTGTTGCATACAATGCGATTTATAGTATGTACATATATACGGCTGTAAGTGAGTTAAATAAGGAGGCTGAATGGTATTGCACCCAAAAACCTTAATTTTCCTCTTCGGCAGTGAGTGCCGCTGTGACTGAAGGCCATTAGCAAGACAAAGGTCGCCTCCATGGAGCCAGCACAGGAGTCTTTGTAGAGGGCGAGGGGGGGTGTATAGACGCCCAGAGTGACAAAAAAGAGCCAAATTCAGCATTTTATGGACGAAACCTGAGCCGGGAGTTTACTACAAGTCTTTATTGATGATGGCGGATTTTGTTACACCGCGACACAGCGCGGTGATGGAGAGGCTCCGCCGGAGGATCGAACTCTTCCGGCAGCATCACAACAGCTGCGAGAGCCGCTACGAGAACGCGACGCTGGAGCGACTGGAGCTGGAGAGGCAGCAGACCTTCGCCCTGCACCAGCGGTGCCTGCAGGCCAAAGCCAAGCGGTCCAACAAGCACCGGCAGCCCCAGCCCAGCGGCGACCAGGCCGGCCAGAGAGCGGCGGGCGGCGGCGGCGGCAGCAGCGCGGAGCTCGGGGAGAGCGGAGGGACGGCGGCGGAGCAGAGCCGGAACAGCACCCTGATAGCGGTGAGTGAGCACCGGACACTGGAGGTTAAAACGCAAGTATACAGGCTGGTGCAGCATGAAAACACAACCAGGAGAGACAGTTGTAGGTGCTTCAGGCAGTGTTAGGGCTGAGTAGTAAAACAATAGTGATAATGTCAATAACAAATATTTGATTTAATTAATTTGAATCTTGAAGGAATTGGCGCTTAAGTTTTATATGACTTATTTATTTTCTTGAGGAAAAGGGACTGAAAAGTTAAATGTCTTGCTCAGGGACACACTGGTTAATTTATCAGCATGGGAATCTAACATAGATTTGTCTTATCCACTGTAACATCACCACCCCCACTTGTTTGGCAAGTGTTTGTCATGTTCTGACCATAGAGACAAGTTTAAAACCACAATGCGTTATATCAGCCTCTAACTCAGGAGCAAAAATCAGCCTTTTTTTAAACAATACTTTATTAAGTTTTCACACATAGTCCAAAAAAGGTTTCCACACTTTAACAAACTGTTTTCTTTTCAGCCTTTAAACTAAAGAAATGATAATTTGACGTTTATCTAGATAATTATCAATGTCAAATGATATGAAATTTTTTAATTGTAATTACATTTTTGGCCGTATAGCCCAGCCCTAGTTCAGAGTGGCAGTCTGAATCTCATATGTGGCTTTTACAGATTCAGAATGCTTTAATTAGCTTTGAACTACTGATGGGAGTCACATTCACAGTACAACCACAAGAAGTTTCTTATGATAAAGATGGCACAGAGGATTGTGCGCTATGACAAATGTGGCAAGGCGTTTGATTAACTATACCAGTAACCAGAGTGTTGAACACGCCTTGATGAAAGTAAGCCTAGTGTTTTTGAAGTTCTCCTTTGCTGTATATTTTTAGTTTTTAGCAATTAGGGCTAATCGATTCATCGACTAATCCAGGTCTGTTTGCAATGCAGAAAAGCAACAAACACTTTTGGCTAAATTACATTACATTTAGTAATTTGGGAGACTCTTTTTGTCCAAAGCGAGACATCTGTAAGTGACTTACAGTGACATCTGTAAGATACTATTAAGGGCAGAAATAAATACCAGTGATAATATATTATATACCAGATATTATATATTAGATACGCCTCTGTGTAACACTGTACAGCAGCGGTCAACAAATAAGTCTGGCATCGGGCCAAATTTTTTCGAGCCGTTACATGGCGGCCCAGGACAAAGTTAAATTATTTCAAATCTTTGAATGATTGTGTGCAAGTTTAGCTCAGTCGGTACTGTACGGGACCACCGTTTGGACGGTTGTAGGATCGGTTCCAACTAACTTTTCTCCCTTGTTAAACAAATTGATTATAAGGACACTTTTGCTCTTGCTCACTACAAAGCATGCCAGCTGCAGTTTGTGTGCGTCCCAGCTTTGGTCGCATTCATAAACCTATGGACACTTATTTTCAATTCCCTGAGGAATTTCAGGGGGATCCAATCACAACTTTTCTTGACGGCTTTTTCGAGGCGTGTCAAGCAAGCCAGAGACTCTTTTGAATGTTGTTCAGAACTCTTCAAAGTAAAAGCTCTCTATAAACTTGTCATGTAGCTTTCCTGCACAAAAAAATCTTGCGTTTTTATTTTGGAGGCACAATCACTCAAGAGGAAGTGATTATGTGAGTAACTGTTGCTGTCATGAGATCTATTTCAGCACCAGGCGCTATCAGTTTATTTATTTTTTATTTTGCTGCTATCAAAGCAATCTGGGCGTGGGCCAGATATTATCGCTGGCGGACCCGCTCTGGCCCGCGGGCCAACTATTGCCAACCACTGCTGTACAGCAACACAACATCCTCCACGAACTGTTTGAACTAAAACAACAAACATTATGTTTCATGAAAAGAGGGTTTGTCGTTGGCTGTTGGATTCAGACACATTGGTTTTACCTGTTAATATGACAGCTGAGTGATAATGTACTTAAATAAAAAGCAAATGAGAACTTAAGAAGATTACTTTTAATTTTTAGTGCAAATCAGTTTCCTTGGAGGTGAGAGTTATGGAGAAAATGAATATCAGTACGGATAACATGAGAACGTGTGATCTCCTTCATGTGATCTGTTTCTACTGGAGAAACAAAAAATATCTCAAAATTTCAGTTATGTGGAGATTATATTATATATAATTCTGCATTTTAGTGGAACAAAGCGTGTGCTACTAAAAAGCAGTAGAGAAATATTAGGTCTCTATTACGTCTTAACAGGTTTTATCGTAGCGCATTCACTTAAGATGGGAGAAGTGTGAAGCACAGTTTCGTCACTATACGTTTACACAGAGAGACTATAAATAACACAAGTACAGTTTTGGCTTGATTGATGAGGCGGTTACTTGAAAATACATCTGAATATTTATCTCCATGGCACATGAAGAATTCTTCTGCCAGATTGTGGTGTGGCTGAGGTGTTAAGATAAAACAGTGTGGCTGTTAATTTGGATATACGCCGAGTTATTTTTACTCGTTTCTGATTTTTGAGCAACACGACTCATTTTAGAGACCTGATTTCAGCTTCTCGGTTGCCGTACAGGGTCGGGGACTGAGGCCGATCAGCTGCTCCTGAACTGCCATCGATCGAATTGGCTGTCACAATAATTGTTCTCATACACGTAAATCTTCTGGTTCCTTAACAAGTTGAAATGGTGAAAAACAAAAGGCACATTTATAAATTCAACTGGTTTCATGTGGACGTTCTGCGAGGACGTTCTCCGGCTCCTTTTTGTTGTTTAATGGTAATAAAGTTGGTGCTGGGGGTCCTTCAGGAGGTTCTCATTTCCATGGAGAAGTTTCAGGGGTTTTCAGATCTTCTAGCGTTCACTCACAAGTATTTAGGGGTCTTTTCGATGGTTCTGGTACAGTGGTCCTTTTTTAAAAGGGTCTGGCATCTCTAGAAGAGGTTTTAGGGGTTCACCAGAAGGTTCTCGTGGTCTCTGAGGAAGTTCTGTGGTTCTTTAAGATGTATAGAGGTGGTTGGGGAAGTGCGAGGGGTCCTTTAGGAGGTTCTAGTGTCTGCTGAGGCGGTTTTGGGTTCCTTGTAGATAATCAAATGGCCACTGAGATGTTTTTAGGTGTCCTTTTAGGCAGTTTTGGCGCAGAAGGGTCTACTGTCTTCTGAGGAGTTTTTTCACACAGTTGAAGCAGCGCCATCAGTCGATTCCCCACCATTGGTGCCTTTCTTTCTCACAGCGCCTGCACAAAGTGGCGAACGGTGTCTCAAAGTGCCACGGTGACTTGGCGTTTGTACACTGTCCAAGTCTTCGTAGCCAACTGGTTCATAAACTCCAGCACAGGCGATCAATGCAGCACGTTTTCGCCTTGTTAGCATTATCAGAATCAGAAATACTTTATTGATCCCGCAGGGGAAATGCTTGTGTCACAGATTCACACATTGCACATCAAGACACAAAGGAATAGAAATAATAATAGAAGTTGGTAGCTAAAGGAATTTTTAATATGTAAAATATAAAGCAGTATGGATATTTCCAATATAAACAGATTTGTGATGAAAAGTAGTCGTGAATATTATAGTATTGATTATTGCTAGCAAACAAACATCCAGCTGCCCCTGAACTTTTAAAACACATCTGTGACAACTGTTTAGAAGCCAGCGTGAGCACGTAAGTGAGCTTTGGCTTTGCATCGCTGACGATTTCCTCGTACAGGGTACATTGGAATTAAACAGCAAGGTTTCTAAAACCGTACAGTTTCTGTCCGGCTTCAGTTGACTGTTTGAAAGCGGCAGTGAGTGTAGAAGCCTGCTGACATACTAACCCACAGTTTGTCGGTCACGGAGAGTCGCCTCTGAACATCAGATATCTGACACGGATCCTGTTTGGCGGCAGCCTTTGTTAATCAGAGCTGATTGATCACACCGATTGGTCGCTGCCTCTGTGCTGTAGCAGCTGTCACTCAGGTGAAACTGCCGCTGTGTGTGTGCAGCCTCGGTTATTGGCAGAGGAAGTGTTTTGCGGCTGTTGGGTCACGTGACCTCTGTGTTTCCTTTCAGCCCGTGTTGTGGTTTGCTTCGACAGACACAGTCTGGTTTTTCAGCACGACACCACCTCCAAACCCTGACCTTTGACCTCGCTCTCTACTTTCCGTTTTAGTAAATACTGCAATGCATTGGTCAACATTTAGTCAGTAAAAATCATATATTAAACTTTTGTTTGTAGCCTAAAGCCCAACACTAATATTCCTCATCCTGTTCAAGGTTTGTTTACGTCAGTGATGTTTGTACATATTTAGTGACACACAACTAGCTCAGCTGTCAGATAAGTCTGTTTAACTAAAAATATAAAGTCTCACATGAAAGCTAAAGTAATTTATTGATTTAAATGTTCGTCTTTCTGCTGTTCAGCAGATGTCTGCTTGTTGCTGCCCTGTCTGAAATACTGAAGGGTTTCTCAGGTTGGTGTGTTACAGCCCGTCAAAGTCTTCACAGCCTCTGTATGAATCCTGGTGTGTGTGTTTTACCAGAAGCTCAGCTGTTGGTGTGTAGAAGAGTCCATCTGATAACGGTGCCTCGCAGCAGGTGGGATTTATCAGGTTTTAAACAGAAGCGCAAAACACCCAACAGGCTGCAGGTGTATGTCTGGACCGTGTCTACCTGTTGGTGTAAAAGCATGAATCAAACAGTTTGTTAACCTGACCTACAGACAAATGCAAACCAATACATTATATGTTATCCACTGATATGATTGTTTCAGGTATTTTCTGTCCACCGTGAAACACCTGAACAACATACAGAAGGCTTAATCTCTTCTTCTTTGCCCTCTCTTTAGTTGACAAACGACACATCTGCATCACAGTTAACGTCATTTCTTATGGTTCTGTTTCTGCTGCTTCCTTAACGAGGTGAAGTAGTGAAAAACAGTCTGTACTTAAAATTCAGCTGGTTTAATGTGGACGAATCCGTGCATGGTGGTTCTTCGGTTATTTCGTTTCAAAACCAAATCGGAAAAACCAGAAAAAACAAGTTGGGTTTTTTTGTTTTTTTCTGTTTTAAAACCAAAACGGAAATAAAAATCTACGCTCCTGCGCTCCCTAACCGGTAGATCTAATATGCATTGTGCTGCCAGTGGAACCGGTGCACTGGGCGGTCAGTGGTCGTTCTCTCTGGCTGGATGAAGTTCGATGCTCCTGTTTTACGCCTAGCCTGATCCACGCGTTCCTGCAGCTGGAGGCTCTGCAGCGCCGCCAAACTTTCTAAATTCTTCCATCTCACAAAGACAATAAAGGTCAGGTGGAAGCAGTGGAGAAGCTGAACGAAATGACCCGAACGTTTTAATCCGTGTATGATTCGTTAACATACAGCTCGCTGATTTAACTAATAACAGTTGATGTTTGCTGTGTACCGTCGGATGAACTCACTGAATACTGATACTGAAGAAATATTAAAAACCGGAGGATCCTCAGGCAACTTCTGTTCCTGTCGCAGCTGCTAGTGAGTTACAAACTGAACGGTGAGCCTCCTGTTTTACTAAAACCCACCTATGTTGATGTTCAAGCTCGTCGTAATTACATCCAATCAGACCCCGCCCTCCGCCAAGTGTGTCTGCTGCATGTTTTATTAAAAGTTTACACAAAACACACAAAGCCACACAGATCAGACTCATTAAAAATCAAAAACTATATTTTTCCGTTTTGTTTTAAAGACAGAAAAAACAAAAAACGATGTCTGTTTTTTGTTTTCTATTTATCAGTTTTTCTGTTTTAGTTTTAAATCAGAAAAAACAAAAACAACTTTTTTGTTTTGTTTTGTTTTTTCCGATTTGGTTTTGAAACAAAATAGTGAAAGAACGAACCGTACACGGATTTGGACGTTCTCTGAGGACGTTCTACAGCTCCTTTTTGTTAAGAAGCAAGTATATCCCGGGCTTTAGGGGTCCTTTGGGTGGTTCTGACAGGGTAGATTTTCCGATTGACGGCTAAATGATGGAGGAAACACATTTGGTAGGATATCGCCATATAATATTTTGTTGACAGTAGCTAACAGCAGATCAACATTGTTTTTTCGTTGTGTGTCTCTCTTGAATTGGTCCCTGCTGTACCCAGGGATCTAAAATAGTGTAACACACGGATTAGGGGCGTTTATTGGTTGTTGTTTTGTTTATGTTCATTTCAGGTTTCTTCTGTGTGATTGGTGTAGATATGGAAGGGGGTGGGATTTAAGATCTAGTCGAGACGTGCTCGGAGTACCTCGAGGGTTTTTAGCATTTAGCTAGCTTGCTACCACCGTAACGTGCAGACAGGTCAACCCTCACGTTTCCCCCGGCTTCTCCCGTACCCCGTACCACTGAGGACTTTTTAGGGGTCCTTAAGACGGTTCTGGTGGAGAGGATCCAGAGATACTTTTTAAAAGGGTCTAGCATCTCTTGAAGAGGTTTTAGGAGTCCTGCGGGAGGTTCTGGTGCCTTTAGAGGAAGTTCTACGGGTCCTTTTTAAAATGTATAGAGGTGATTAGAGAAGTGTGAGGGCTTTTAGGAGGTTCTACTGTCTGCAGAGGAGGTTTTTTCTTTTAAGAGAATCCTACAGTCACTGAGGAGTTTTCGGGGTCCTTTTTTACAAGGGTCTAGGCCCTTTAGATTTTGTAGTGGACTTTGAGGAGGTTTTGGGAGACTCTAGTGGTTCTGTGTCTGTTGAAGAGTTTCAACAACAAAATGAGTCCTGTGTTTTAGAAGAAGAGTTCCCTCAGAGTTCAGAAGAGTTGGGTTTTCCCTTAGCGTGCCACCCTTCTCTGTGTGTACACATCACTGAGTATAGAATCTAAATCAGCAGCTCCTCCCTCTGTATCTGGTCCTGGTTGTGGATCTGCTCTCAGCAGGGACCGACTGACAAACACCGGAATCCTGAGAGGTGACTCAGTGTGAACAGAAACCCCCCGCCGCCCCCTCACCGCTGACTCATCGCTGTGTGTGCCGGTCCTGTCAGGAAACGCCTCGCTCACGCTCCGTGTCGGCGGCAGGCTCTGTGGCGCTCCTGCAGAGGGGGCCGGGCGGAACCATCGCTGCAGAGCTGTGATTGGCTTCTCCCTGCGGTGACGTCACTCACCAGAGGTCAACAAGGCTAAACTGCAGATGCTAAAAGCAATACTGAATGTTTTCACAACAAACATCCCCAGAGCTCAGCTAATATGAGAGGCAGTATATGCAAGTAAGGAACAGAGTTTATATTCTATGAAAAGGTGATATGTTAGGTCATGAAATGCAATATTAATTGCAGTATTAGAAGATGAGGTACTTTGATTTTAAAGTATTAAATTAGCCGCTTTAGCAAAAACTAGACATTCGTCTCTGGCGGTTTTGTCCATTATCAATTTTTTAATTGATTTATATTAAAAAAATTGTTGTCATGACATATCTAAATATCATGGCGTGAAAATCACACGATGGAGGTATTTATCCACCATTAAATGGGAGCGTAGTCACTGTTTACGGAGGCGTGAAACATATTGACCGGCTGAAGTTCGAGTAGTGATGAAGGTGTGAACTGGGGCAAGAGATATTTTACTGAACCAGTTTGCCGTCATGGAGGTCAGTAACGGTTAATATCACATCACATTTAGAGTGAAAATATCCTAAATAGAGCTGCAACGATTGATCGATTAGTTTTCATGTATTAAATCAGTCACCAAATATATTGATGATTGATTAATCTGTAATTTGTTTAAAGAAATAAAGCTAGAAACTCTCTGATTCCAGCTTCTTACATGTGAATATTTGGTTTCTTTACTCCTCTGCTGCGACAGTAATCTGAACAAGATTAATCGCCTGATTAATCGACAGTGCCGCAGCCCCGGTTTTAAACTTGCTCTGGAAAATACAGGTCATATAGAGACAAATATGAAACCTCTGTTTACATTTCAACTTATCGGCCTGGTTCTAAAAGTTACTGCTGGTGAAAGTCAAATGAAAACCACAGACAGAACAGTAAAACTAGATTTTCCATGGAAGAAACGAAACATTCTTGCTGAAAACATGCAGTCAAACTAAGATAAGCTGAAGTAAAGGCCCCAGATAGTTTGGATTTTTGTGGCACGGCGAGAGCCGAACAATCTATGATGAGTCCTTCTGGAGATATTTAGAAGTCTTTGTTTGTTGGACTGTAATGTTAAATATGCAGACTTGGTGGCTTTAGCCATAACGGAGCCGTTCAGTATCTTCTGAACAGACACCTTGGATTTGTTCATCCTTTTCATGTGAAGGCCTGTTGTTAGGTTCTGATTTAGCTGCTCTCGCTGTGCACGCTTTTAGCGTTAGTTCAGAACCGACGAGCCTCCCTGGGCCGGCTGAGGTCAGAGGTCGAGTTCTCATTAACATCATTTTAACTTCTGTCTCTCTGCATCGGCCATTTAATTTGTTCTGAAAGACACCTCGGCCGGTGAACCTTCTCAGTTGCAGAGGCTCAGTGTTTCGGGGGACGCATCGGCCCCTGCAAGTTTTGTGTTTCCTCAAAGTTTAAAGCTTAAACTGTGTTGACCCAGTGAGAAGTTTAGAGTTTAGTGAGAAGTTTGCAACGGACGGGACACCTGACCCGTCCTGGTTCTGTCTAAATCAACATCTCTCCACTGCAGAGGCTCCTTCTACAACCTGGAGGAGGAACTAGTATAAATTAATCTAATATTACAACTTTAAAGAAAAAGTACAGTGTTCATTAAATAGTATACTGTTAGTATAATTAGATCCCGACCGATGTGGGTTTATGGAGGCCGGTGCTGGGGTAGATACTACATACTATTAATTTACTGATTATTAAAAATCTCACTAACCTATATTAAGAGTACAGTTTCTTTGCTGCTTATTAGGGGTGGGAATCTCTCGGCAACTCACGATTCAATTCGATTCACAGGGCTGCGATTCGATTATTAAACGATTATCGATGCATCTTTATGCATCATATTGTTTCTATACAGGATCCCTGAATAATTACAGGGAGATGTTAGCTCGCGCTAACAGCCTTCACTTTTCCAGCCGTTGGGGAAACTACAGACTTTTATTAACGGACACACAGCGACCTACGCTGCACGTTTACTACCAGACTGAAACTTACTGCTGATATTTTTCACCGTCACGTTCTGCCGCTCGCTCTCTCTCACTCGCCCGCCCTCACACACAGGATACGCAGAGAGCTGCCGAGCGTCACCACGGTCCGGGCGCTGCGCTTCCGCGAGTTCCGCTTTTGCGTTCCGTCAACATTACGTTATCAATTAACATTTAAATAATCGATTTTTAGACATTTGTTAATCGATTAATAATCTTCCACGTCTGCATCGCGATGGTAGATTGTTCAGTTTGAATACTTGGACACTAAGAAGTATTAACGCAGTGTACTAATTTTTAGTATTTCACAGTAGTTTTATTAGAGTGAAAACTCTAAATGCATCCTGAAAATCAGATTTCTTCTGCTGCACTAAATCTCAGGTCTAAAACGTCGTCTCAGTCGGTTGTATAATTGATGCTGGGAAACGTCTGTGATGTTGTGAGTCCAATGAAATTGTAGACGTGCGGCTGGTGTAGCCTTTTCAAGTGTTATCGACGATATGGATCACGTCCTGATAGTGAAATGAGTAATTTCGCTCGGGTTGTGACGGTCAATTTTATTAATCCTCCGTGTCACAGCCGTCGTTTTGGTCGCTAGTAAAAGTTACTTGAAAGCACGCCTGGCACTTCCTGTCGGCTTGGAGGGATTGCGAGGCTACCCGGCTGAGCATTCACATAGTAGTAGTTGGTTATAGTAGTTACTAGTATCAGAGTTTTAAAGCAGTAGTACTAGTTGTAGTATCAATTGACTCACTACAGACCTGTGTTACCTGAAGCTGTCTGCAGACTCCAGGGACTCAAATACCCAGAATGCCACAGTACTCGGTGCAGTGGTGTTGTTGCTCCGCCCCCGTGTCTGTGGTAGTGAGGAGGCGTGGTCAGACACGGTATTTCAGGTTTAAGAAGCCCACTGAGTCACCAGTTTTCCTTCCCTCGGGCAGACCACCAGAGACTCTACACCCTGACTCACACCGACCCCCCACCCCCGGCCTTTTTTGGTAGTTTCCAGTCATCTTTATTTGCAGTAAGGTCTCTTCTCTTCCTCTAATAATTATCTAAGTTAATTGATTAAATTATTAAAATGTTCTCATGACCAAATAAAGTATACTCATTTTATGCATGTCACTTGATTTGTGTCCAGCAGCATATAATGCAAGAATAACGTAATTTAAAGATTACTATACTTTATGTTTTGTGCATTCAGTTTGTGGTGTGGACTGAGGAGGGTTTTTATCTGCAGCTGTACCAAAGTCAAACAGCTAACTCCAGCCACGTTTACGCCTTTCCTGTTAAGACGAGTTAACAGGAAAGCACGTCACGAAGTGCATCGCCTGTAGATTCACACGTTTATATTCAAAAATCATCATCCGTGTTTTGGTTGAAAGTACGGATGGAAATTTGATTTTAAAAACAAGAGTCTGAAACCTAAACCAAGTGAAACTCACTGATTTGCACGAGCGAGTGATTTAGTTTTTCCTCTCACTCTGAGAATGAGAGGTGGATCTCTCAGCTTGTCGAAAGTGATGACCCATCCTTTTTTTAAAGTCTGTCTGCCCACGCAGGTGCTTTTATCTGTGACATGAGGGTGAAACTCTGCTGGGAAACGCATGAAAAAATGACAAAGTTGTACAAAAAGATATTTATCTGTCTGTCAGTTGTGTTTTATAAGATAAGAGAGACCTTACGGATCCCACACTTGTTACAGCAGCTCCAGATACAAAGCTACACATAAGAAAATACACATTCAATTAAAAATACAGTGGAAAAATATGGAAGATAATCAGCTGCAGCCCCCTTCTCCTTCCCCTTGTAATCCAGACTGTTGTTGCTGGTTTCAGAGCTACAGGCCAACTAGTGTTTCCTTCTGCCATTTTGGCAGCAGACGGGCTAATCAGGAAATTCTCAGCATGCTTTGTGGAAGACGTCACCTTTCTACACACAGTGACGCCACTCACTCTGATTCATGAGGCTGAAACTTTGACCCACATCACATGTCGTCTCTCTTCGCCTTTCGCAAAGGCTTAAACAAACGTGTGCTGTAGGGATGCTCTGATCAGGTCACATTTTACTTAATCTGAGGACAGATTCTCTGTTACAGAGGCAGGAGGTTTTGTTCCATCCTTTATTTGAGTTTTACTACTTAAATAACGTGGATATAATAACTGATGTGGATTTTAAAGATTCTGTATGTAATATTTGAGGATCCATTGACGGAAATGCAATATAAGATCCACTATGTTTTCAGTGGTGTGTAAAGAGCTTACATAATAAACTATTATGCTTTTATTACCTTATAATGAGACATTTATATGTCCCCGCCATGGACGTTCTACAGTAGCTGAAAACGGACAGCCAGCGCTACAGAACGCCTGTGGTCACTACGTTCTTCAGGCGGTGCAGACACTCATCACTGTGTTGAAAACGCACGTTAGTAGAAGATGAAGAAGTGGCAATAATATGCTGCAGGGGTCTGCAAATAAGTTCTGAATTAGAGCAATATTTTCAGCCATTAGATGGCAGATGAGAATATAAGACATAATAATACCTTGTGTCAGCATGTAGTACGGGTTCAATCCCACCTTAGGATAATGTTTTGTTTTTTTTCTCTGCAACAAATGAATTCTGCAGCGAATGTTTCGCAGATCACGGCATGTGCTGGCCTGTTTTTGTTTCGGTATTTGATCCTCATCCATCAGCCTACAGACGCTTTTGCATTTCCTGTGTCTCCGGGCAGAGGACATGTAAGGGAATCACGATCTCTGACGGCTCTTTCAGAGGTGCGTCAAGCAGCTACAGACTCTATTAATGTCGTTCAGAGATTTTCAAAGTTAAAGCTTGGTTCATACAATTCAAGATTGAATTAAACAAGCTTTCTCGCGCTTTTATTTTGTAGGCAAAACCACTAAGGAGGAAGTGGTTCTGTGAGTAGCTGTTGCTGTCATCACTGAGATCTATTTCAGCACCACCATCAAAGTATTTATTTATATTCTTACAAATACAGGGTAAATTATTTATTTATATTCTTTGCTGCTACCACAGCACCATAATCTGGCAGCGAGCCAGGTATTATTTTTTGCCGGGCAGTTTTGGCGAGGGTCCATAATCACAGAGAGAATTTTTGTTTTTCCCTTGCCTTGTTTGTATAAACTTTATTTAATATGTGGTTTATAATGGACTGTGGTGCAGAAACAGTGACAGTATTTCACACTATTGGCTCACATTTTCCACGTTTTCTCAGTGTCCAGGTCGCAATAATATCTGGTTTTACTGAATAATTAAGTAAATATAATTTCATACCTAAAGAAACCTAATTTTTTGAATGGCCACTCTCTGCTGGCTCAGAAGAGACATCTTTTGTGTCCTACCCTCTTTGAAAGGTTAGGGGGCAGGGGTAGAAGGAATAGAGTGCTGCAATTCACAACCCTCGCCACTAGATGCCACTAAATCTCACGCACCGAACCTTTAAACATTTTCAGCTTCTCACAGCTTCGGTTCAGACCTTCAAGTTTCCCCTCAGGATGAGCTGTATTAACTCTGGTGATCCTCTGACTTTTCATTTAGTGACTTCATCATGTCAATATTTGGCTAACAATGCTTACATCTAGGGCTGCAGCTAAGGACTTAATCTGTATTTATTTTTTTGAATTGAAAATTGAAAATTTTTTAATTGAGCTGAACTCAAAGATCTAAGACTTTCTCTGTCAAGATGCTGATCAGACAGCATGGGTACTGCACAGGTGTGCTTTAGGCTGGCCACAATAAAAGGCTTCGTTTGCTCTGATCAGCATCTTGATATGCCACACCTGTGAGGTGGATGGATTATTAGATTATGTGAACAATATTTGAGAGAAACAGGCCTTTTGTGTACATAGAGAAAGTCTTAGATCTTTGAGTTCAGCTCATGATGAATGGGGGCAAAAACAAAAGTATTGCGTTAATAAGTTTGTTCAGTGTATAAACGTTTAACTACGTGCGTTGCTTACACTGTAGGCTTGAGCCTTGGTGATGTTACAGCCTTGTAGAGCCACTAGCATGCCTGTAATCTGGTAACATTAAACGCAACACGCCTTGCAAAAAGTTATATATCTAAATATAACACTCTAAACAATAATCTGTAGACTCCATCAGCCCAAACAGACTAATAGTTTGTGTTGTGTTCAAGCGGAAGCCTCATGGCTCTGATAGCAGAGGTCAAAAGGTCAAAGAGCTTCACCTGAGTTCACCTGCTCAGTCGTCTTCGTGAAGATTGAGCAGGTGTTGAGAACATTCAGTGATCGCACGGTGAAACCATGTGAGGATCAGCTGACGAGGAGGAAGTTCTGATCCGGCTGGTCGCGCTGCCTGAAGAGTGGACAGATGTGATCTGCTGACTGCTCTGAGGAAGCTCTTTGTTATCTGCGTTACGTAAGCCCGCCCGCAGCTGATTCTATTAACGGCAGCAGCTCAGACGCCGGCCAGCTTTTATACCCCGACATCTTCTGGCTTCAGCTCTCAGAGCTCTGTCCATCCAGCCGCAGCGCCGCCTGCAGCCGGAAACCTGCCCCTACGGATACTGAAATAGAAATTCTGAACAGCTGGCTTGGCAATCACAAATAACCTCATTTCATGATGCAGATATCTAAATTCAGACAGTGTAAACTACAACTGGAATTGTTGCTTAAATACTTTAGAGCTAAAATGATCTGATTCACTATTTTGATAATAGATTAAGCTTTGAGAAAAAATACCAAACATCCTCTGTCTCAAGCTGTTTTTCTTGGTTTTATTTAATAGTAAACTGAATGTTTGTCCCTGCTCCCTGGTTCTCCTCTGGGATCCTGGCTGTAGGTCTTAAACCTGCCCAAAGAATCTAAGGGCATGTCAAATAAATATTTCCCAGATATGGATTCTGTCATTTCAAGTTGTTCTCATGATGCTGAAGTTTGTTCAGGGGTTCTTTTTTCTGAGGTTTGACTTTTTTATTTTGCAACGGGGGGGTTCACATCCTGATCGACAGCTGAGCTCTGCTGCCATTGGTATATCTGCGGATCGAGGAGAGTTTGGCTTCATTTTTTTGTAGTGGAAGTGGAGATGCGGCGGCCATCTTTATATACAGTCTGACTAACAAGACTTCGGAGGACCTGGAGAAAACATTATGGTCATGAACTAAAATGAAAAAGATAAGCAGCCTGTTAGTCGCAGCCCTTAAAAAGTTACGATAAAAAGACAAATTAAAAAATTTCCGAAGTTTGTATTCTGGTTTTTATTAATTCTCGATGGTTCTGTTTGTTCCTCCAGCTGCAGGAGACGGTGAAGAGGAAGTTGGAGAGCGCCGGTTCTCCGCTGGGCAGAGATCAGATCAACGGCTTCAGCGATGGTTTCCCCCCCAACAAGAAGGCCTGCCTGGACAACGGCACCGCCAACGGCTCCCCGCGGGACTCCAAGCTGGGGATCATCGACTCGCTGAACTCTAACGGGAATCACGGACCAGCGGGGGAGTCGACGGACGGCGGCAGGGACCCGGGTTCAGACTTCCGTCGGAAAGAGATGAAGCAGGAGCCCGATGACATCCTGCCCATCATGCCGCCGTCAGGAGGAGGCAACAACAGCCTGTTCCCGGACCTCAACCTGAACGAGCAGGAGTGGACGGAGCTGATGGAGGAGCTGAACTGTTCTGTGGATTATGAGGACATCCAGGACATTCTCAATGACGGCTTCGAGGACCGCAAAGACCCTCTGGAGCTGGCAGCGACTCAAGGTGGCGCCGGGGCGGTGGGAGGAGGAGCAGGAGGGGCTGCGGGTGGTGGGGGAAGCCAGTCCTCCCAGGGTCTGCTTCCTCCAGATCTGGTCAGCGTGAAGACGGAGTTCTCGCCGGCCTCTGTGGCTTTCGAGCGGGACTCTCTCACTGGCTCCCCCCATGTCAGGTCCACCTCCTCGGGGCCGCCTCCTCACCCCACCAGCTCCCCTGTCGCGTCCTCCTCTACGTCTTCCCCGGCTATTCCCCCGTCCCAGCCGGCCCCGCCCCCCCGGCAGCTTCAGCCTCCTACCAACCACCTTCTTCCTCCGGGACCACCGGTGCCCAAAGACCTGTCCCCCGCCCAGCAGCTCCAGCAGCTGGCCGCCCAGCAGCAGAGAGCCCAGCACCTCCACGGCCAGCTGCAGCACAAACAGCCACAGCCGGGGGCCAAGTTCCACAACCAGGGGCCCCATTCCCACCCCCCGCCTTGGCCGCAGATGGCCAACACCTCTCAGAGCTCACTTGGGGCCGCGTTTGGTATGGACAAGCCCACAAGCCCCTCCCTATACCCACAGGACTTCAACCCCAACGCACAGAAGCAGCGACTGATGCCCGGTCAGCCCAACAAAGGGTCTCCCAAGGCCGTGGCCGGCAGCTACATGCCGGGGCCCGCCGCACACCCCAACATGCTGGGTCATCCGACTTCAGGGCCGCCTCTCAGCCACCCGCCGGCGCCAGGGGCTCATGCCTCGGCCGCCTTGCCGAACTACAACAACACCCAACCTCTGACGCACTTTGAGGCGGGGCCTGGACCGCCGCGGCCCGCCAACACCCAGAGCCAGAACAAGGCGGCCCTGCTGACGCTGCTCAGGCAGCAGCACAAAAACAGAACAGAAAACAGAAACAGCATGAACTTCCGCCAGCACATACCGCACACACAGGTAAGGAACACACTGCAGCACCACGCGTGTTACTGCCTTGCTCAGCAGCTCCCGGGCGGCGCTTGACTTCTCTTTTACATTCTTTTAACTTCACTGACGTTTATCTCTTTGGGATAATAATATCAGAGTGGCAATAATTTTAATTTGGACATACATCCTGCTCTCTAAGCAACGATGTGCCATCAAAACCCTTAACAACAACCACTAAAGGCACATTTTGTAATGTCATTGCCAGTTTTAATGATCTGTACATTTGAAAGGTGTTAGGACGTAGGTCCCGTAAAGCCTGCACTCATTCCGCCTACCAATTTTTTACCCTTGTTCTACACAAAATAGCGAGTGAAACAAAAGAAAGAAAGAAAACTGCTAGAGAAAAACAGAAACTTACATCTTTTGTATCTTTCAAATATAATATTTTTGAACATTTTCCTAAACTTACACACATTAAACTTTCTTTTAGTTCGTTATTACAATTATTCCATGATTTATTGAAAATATTTTGTCCATAAAGATGATTAAATAAATATGTTAAATAAAATAAAATATATAAACAGTATATCAGATGTGTTACATCTGTGTGAACGAACAGGTCATGACATTTCAGACATGTTCCTGGCGGTTAGATAACATGATGAAAGTTGGTGAACCAGGAAGTGAAGGGGATTCGTCTTTGAAGTTAGCCCATGCTAAGTGTAGCGTCCGCACTAACACTGACCGCGCCGCAACAATAACAACAACAACTGCACAAGCTGATCAGAGTGTTCCTGCTCTGCTTTCATAACCAGGCCGGCAGCACATTCCTACACTGTAACACACACACACACACACACACACAAGGCCTTCATTCCCCAGAATCTGAATAAGATAGCAGGTCTGCAGATTGTTTTTCTAAAGTCTTTAAAACTGTTTCATGCTGAAGTCTTACTACATAGAACATACGTCTATATTGGGGTTAATAATAAATTTTAAATCGTGGGTCTTCAGAAGGTATCTAATAAATAAAGCCCCAACACCACCACCATACACACAGCTGTAGTGGGCTGATGAAGCCTGAACAATGGCAGTCTGTGCCAGCAGCAGAGTCTCCTGCTGGCTGACTCCACACTTTTAGAAAACTCTCTGTACCAAAAGAAAGAAAAAGACATGGAGGGGGGCAGCGGGGCAACTTAACCCACCCCAGCGGTCTGCTGTAACCGAGCGCGAGAAAACTTTCTTCGCAGTGTTAACTTTGCCTCCGGCTAAAAACCCGGCTGCACCGAGAGAGGAACCTTTGGTATAGAAAAAACCCAGCACCTGACTTAAGGCCAGGTTTGCTGTTATGCTTGTGCGTTGGTGTAGAGCGGCTGAAACTGAGCAGATCATGTTGGAGCTGATCGATGCTGAACAGCAGCTTACTTTTAGGGAAATTACTAAAACAGAGAAATGAGAGACAGGATGTACGACCCCTGAACCAGTTGAGGCAGAAGCAGGAGAAATGCGATGCTGGCGGATTGACCGATTTATACTTCTGCATCGCACAGATTGATGCACTTTGACCTAAAGAGACCAGAAAAGGATAAACGTTTACATTTACAGTCAAATCCTGTTCAAGAAAGATGAATTTAATGAAGCTGAAGAGGCAGTCTACACGCTTTTTCCTTTTAAAATGGACTTGAAGGAAGACGTTTCATGAGAAGCGGAAGCGCTGAAGAAAATGTGATGTGGTATTTAAACAGGACACAGCAGTTTAAAGTCAGTGAAGGTGGAAGTTAAAGATTGATGGAGCTATTCTTGCAGCCTCAGTTTGTCCTGAGGGTGGCGCCAAAGCAAAAGGTCCTGAGGTCATTAAACTGTGAAGGATTTGAGGAATGAGATATATCATCCTGTCCTGGCTGTTCTAGTATTTTTCTGTGTACATGTTGTGTGCTGATGGTGGTGCTTAAATTAATCAGGAGTCGGGGTCTCTGCGTCAAACTGGCCTGGAGCTATCTGAGCTGGTTTCGGCCCAACAGGTGCAGAGAAAGACCAGTACTGAGCAGTTTGAGTGGAGGTGCCTTTTGTTCGGCCCGGGCCCCCCCGAGCTTTAACGTCCCCTGACTGTGTGTTGGTGAAAGCAGCTGGTTGCTAAGGCTGCGAGCGGGGAGGGGAGGGGAAGGGAGGGGAGGGGGGGGGGGCCTGACAAAGCAGCCTTTCATATTCCCTCTGTGTATTTAAATATAGCTGCTCCTGCCTGTAGTTTCCCTCCAGGCAGACGCTCTGTTCCTGCTGCACTTCACCATCATCGAGACACAACAGGCCTCTCTTTTTGTCCCGCTAGGCCTCCGTACAGTATTCTCAGCAACGGTGGAAAGTTACCGAGTACGTTCGCTCAGGCCAGCTTACTAGTCCCAGGCCAAAAATCACAATTATCACAATTAATACACTTCATGTCATTTAATATCCATAATTATCAGGATAAAAATCAAAATTATTATTTCTTTCCGGTTTAAAGGCTGATTTTTGCTCCTCAGTGAAAGTTAATGTGGTTTTAAACTTTTCTCTCTGGTCAGAACAAACACTCGACGCCAAACAGCAGATCGCTTCACAAACCTGAGTCAGAACATTTCTTATTTTGTTATTAAGGAAAAAATATATCACGATAATTATCGTTATTGTTTTACTGCCCGGCCCTGCAACTAACCATGTCTACATTTTATCTTTAATTTTCATTTTATTATCTCGATTCATCAATCATTAGTTTGGTCTTTAAAATGTCTGAGAAGACATTAAAATAAACAAATAACACAAACTTTAGGTTGATGTTAATAAAAGGTTTTTTATTTAACTTGATTTTAAGCTGTTGCAGATTCTGAGAGTTTAATCGGTTCATTGATTTTTTTCTTTTTGAACCACAGCATCTATTGTTATGATGCTGTTATGATTTTATTATAACCAATATCTTTTTGACGGAATAATAAATAAATTAATAATTGTATCACATCATGATTTATGAAATGCAAATTTAAATGTTGTAACTTAACAATTTAAAATACAATAATAAGTAAAAGCATTTGAGGGAGAATCAATAAAATAGATGTGTGGTCGTCTTGGAAAATACAAAGTCAGTGCTTCCCCTATATGCATTCAGCATCATGACCGCCGCTAATAAAATTTCCCACTGTAATTAAACTATACGCTACAAACGTTTTGAAGCTCGTCTCGCTTCCTCTCGTCGTTCTACACAAAACGTCTACGTGACAGATGCTGTTATAGCAGCGTAACTCCTGTGAGCAATCAGGAGGTGCGAAGCGACTGTTTGATCGTCCGAGCAGGAAGTGACGGTGAACGCGAGCGGAGGGAAATATTCTGGCAGTAAATGTACGGTGTCTGTTGTAACGTCTCCCCTTCGGACTGAGGAAAGCTTCTACAGCAGGCTGCGTCTTTTGGCTGCTATGTAGCTGGTAGAAAGTAACTGGTAGCTGTATTTTATTACTGCCTACTTGTCCAATGTTGAGAACATCAGTTACAAACAGAGTAAAGTGGTGCAGCCTGCAGCTCTGTCCTGTACAGACCCGTTAAATCATTTTTCACATGAAAGAGTGGTTGTTAGGAAAAGAAAGAACGGAGGCGACTGGAGGAGCTGAGCTTAGTGAAGCTGATTAGTGATGCAAACTAGTCCTTTTTAAGCTGATGAGGAGACGTTTCTTTTTGGATTTTAATGTGCAAATAAAATGCACCTCAGAAGGGAGGAGGTTTCTCATGTTGCACACAAAAGGCAAACATGAACAACCGAATCTAAAACGATAATGAGGTCACATTAACAGGGTTTTATTCAGACATATGGTGAAAATAACGGCCCGATGTGAAATTACATATTTGTCATTGGAAAACGTAACATTTTCTAAGGGGCAGGACCCCCGAACCCCCCACCACCCTGACCATGACCACCAACACCAAAACATTCAGCTAAAGTTAAATTAAACTGGGAAAACACTGCAGTTTCTCTGATGTGCATCGCTTGCTCGTGGACACAAGAGCAATGTTGCTGAGACATGTTTTATGTTCAGACAAAAATTTTGCCTCACAGCTGCGTCTAATTCTTTGTGTTTCCCTCAGGACCAGAACACCTACTCCGCTCCTCCTCCCCACGGCCCGGGCCCCGCCAACACCATGGCGTCTGCGCCGGGGAACAACGCCATGGCGGCCCAGCCGGGGGCCAACGCCATGGCAGGTAACCACGCTAATGCGGCGTACCTGAGCCAGGCGGTGGCGGCGGCGGCGGCGCTGAAACAGCAGCAACAACAGCAGCATCAACAGCAGATGCTGGAGCAGCAGAAGCAGCAGTACATGCAGAGACAGCAGCTCATGGCTGAACAGGTACACGAGTTTTACATCCTGTGGCAGTTTTATTTATATATAAATATAAACATTCACGCAACAACTTGTAGATATTTGTGTTTTTACTTGGACGCCAGCCAGGGTAACCTGCCAAGTCACTGTCTCACAGATTCCCACCCACAAAGGATATATGTAATATGGCAGTATAACCTCAAAACGGGGGCGGAGCTAGACTCTAAGCGCCGTGGGGGCGGAGTTTACATGACCCCAGACTCACTCTGAAAGTCCACAGTCTGTCTGCTTCGCTGCTGCCGGAGCAGACAGTAAACTAAATGTCTGTTCTCACAGCAGAAGCTCTGCAGCGCGTCCAGGAAGCGTCGCAGCGTCAAGCAGCGCAGAGCAGATTAACCGGGCAGGAAGTCAGACACAGAAACGGCAGAGAATTCGGTCAATTTTCAAAATAAAATACCCGTTACAGACTTCAGATCGTATATCAACAATAAACACAGTTAAATCAGACCAAAAAAAACATTTTTACTACGTAGCTACTTAATCACAGTAGAAACACAAAAAGCAAACACTAATCACCAAATCAACAAAATCTAAACTAGTGTGTTTGTTGGTAGTTCAGCTCTTTGCACGATCAAGGAGGGAGAAAACAAAACGTCCAGCAGGAGCTCTTCTCCAGCTCCTAAAGTTAGTCAAAGTAAAGCAGGTCAACCAAAATCGTTCCACTCAACCGCCTCTAAATTCTTACAAAAAATAGTCCCTGCGGTGCGAAGAACACACGTGACCAAAGCGTCAGCCGGCTGGTCGATTCGCCCGTCAGTCAGGGCAGCGGGACCACAAACGAGTCCACGTTAGGCTTTCCTCCGTGGTGAACTCCGCATCTTTGCACCGGCGCCTACCCCGACTGTTTAAACTATGAATTACACAGAGAGACGGACTTCCTACCAGACGCTCCCATCGCCGGCCGGTAAGACGCCTTTCTGCTCTAGTTAACGTCACATACGTGCGACCTGGTGGGCCGCTGTTGCGTTCACGGTCCGGGAAAAATGGGTTTTACTCAATCAGCAAATGACGGGAAGTCAGACCGTCACGCTGCAGCTGATACATCTCCGATACTCGCAGGTCGTCGTGATGCTAGTTTGCTGTTCTCCAGCAATCTTACAGGACATGTTAACTATCTTACGCGGTTTATTTTTATTATTTACTGGCGAGGTAAAATACCAGGCAATGGAACAAAAAGTCACCTCTGTCCACGTTAAAAAGTCTTAGTACCCGACCCGATCAATTATTGTTCCTCAGTGCTACAGGAAACTTTGAAATGTTGACCTCCTCCTGAATGGCTCTGATTATTGAAGCGATGGGAGCTTTAACAAATCACAGTCAAGTTTTTGTGATGACTTCAAAACATCTGTTTCAATATTTTAAAAGGCTTTAATAAATTTTACAGAAACCAGGTTCTTCACTTCCAAAGTCCTCTAATGTTTTCCCACCATAGAGAAGGAGCACACACGTGGTATCAATATGTAAGAAATAGTTAAACTCTGTGTTAACTGAACATTTTTCACCATGTTCCTAAATTTCTTTGTGTGCTCGTAATTTTTTTTCATTTCAGAGCACATGGGTGCGAAAAGGTTTAGCGCAGAGCCCTGATTTCCTTCGTTTTCTTGGCGTTCAACAGAAGAAAACTGAATGAGCCACATTTCAAAAAAAAATTATGTGAACAGTCGATCAAAGATATCTGGTGTTGAGGATGAAGGCCTGCAGTTTGAACGTAACGGCACATAAACAGGAAAAATGGATTCTACAAAGAAGTTGCTTTAGTCTAGTAGCATGAATCCATAGATAACAAGTGAATCAGTCGGTGATGAGGTGTGAGCCTTTTGTTTTTGAACACGTCTCATGGTAAACAGCAGAGGGAGCTGTTTGTCAAAGTTTGCAGCTTTGAGCCAAGCCGCCGCTGATTCAGCAGTGTCTGATGTGTCTGAGGAGACACAGTGTTCTCTCTCACGCCTCGTTATGGCCTCGAGCTTTAGACTGACTTCAGGCGCAGTGTTTTGGCCGGTACAGGTTCGGGGTTAACCCTGGGATTTCAGCACATTCTCGGCAGGTTATGTTCCAGACAGGAGACCAACTCTTGTGATGACTCGGAAAATGACACCGCTGTCCGTCTGATCTGTGGATGATGCTTTTGAACATCACTCTCATCCTACAGAGGCCTTGCAGGCTTCATGCTGTACCTTTTAAGATGTGACAGGGAGCCTGCTGACCTCTTAGAAATGGGTTTTTATATTTTTGGTCGGCTCCCGCGCCTGTCGCAGCTGTTATATAAACGGGTTTCAGTTTTTCTTATGAGAGGCTGAATATTATGAGCATATAGTTTGGTAGGCCTATTCAAATTAAGCTTAATAGGAATTAGTTTATTATAAATTATATAGTTACTGGTCATGTGGCGCCCCACCTTTGGCTATGTGGGCGCAGGTAACTTGGCGCTTTCATCGATTGTGTCTGACTGAGTCGTTTACCTTCTGTTTCAGGATCAGTTTACTTTTTAATTTTTTCGCCTCCGAACGCTGATTTTTATTTAATTAAAGGGCATTAATTTCCTCCGACAGCCCGTCTCTAACGCTGCGCCGTGCTCTGTCCTTTCTGTGCAGGAGAAGCAGCGGCAGCAGGACCAGCAGCTGCAGAGACACCTGACCCGACCTCCCCCGCAGTACCAGGACCAGCCGGGACAGCCGGCCAATCAGAACGCTTTCCCACAGCAGCCAGTCAACCAGTTTACAGGTAGGAACTTTATCAGCCAGTGGGAAGGACATCAGGGGTCAGAGGTTAAAAGACACAAGCTCCAGTGACCAATGTGGATAAAACTTAATCGTATGCATCGTGACAATTTGAGTGGACAGTTTTAATTATTACTATTCGGGGTGCCAGCCAGGTCTCTGCCCTGGCAGTAAGATACTGGTCACAAAGGATATATTTCAGAAGAACGTATACCTTCCCACTGAATGACCATAAAAGAAAGAAACACCACAAACTCAGAAGCTTCGCACAAAACAAAACATTGGTGTATTTAAGATTTAACACAAAAACACAATCACAAAGTAAAGCACAGTCCAACTGAAAATTCCACTTCGGGTTTTCCTGCACACTTAAACCAAACAATCTCAAACACAAA